>CM060948.1:54395808-54935609 GCA_030765055.1 Mantis religiosa | reverse complement strand
TGCTTTTTTCCTGGTAGCAGCAAGTGAGACAAGATAACTGTGGTTTTCAAGTATGGTGCTCAGAATGATACTGTTTCCTGCCAACCAGTAGACAATAGACTTTGCACGAAACAACCTCCTTGTGCACTTCATCTCAAAGGGAAATTGACATAACTCCTTAAATATTAGTCACATTTAAACCTTTGTAAATGGTAATATTCCACTTATAAACTTCTACCGAACTATATTAAATAGAAGTTAAAAAGCTGTCGAAATTACAGGACTTTTGCATTTTGTACCTAATTAGAACTTCACCACTTTAGGGAATGTAAATAAGACGCCACATAAACTGTTCAGTAATTGCACTGCTGTTGTTTTAAACAATGAACTTTACTAGTAATTCTGGTTTGGCTTTCTGTAATAAAGCCAAATTAATCCATTTACCTTTATTAACTATACAAGCGATTTTAGCTTTATTTCAGGATATCCTAATGTGCAAGTTGAAATCTTGTTATGCAAAATCGAATATGATAGGGAACAAATATTACTTGTGTATTCACCATACTTATAAGGTTTAATTTTTTTATTTCCTCATTATTCCAATAGAAGAGAGGGCATAATGCATCGTCTTCTACTCCGTAACAGACGTAAACTTACATAAAATACAGAAGTTATACAGTGGAACGAAAAAAAAACAAACAAAAAAAACGTGCAAGTAAATGAGATAAACAACCTTGAAAAGGCTGATACAGTTTTGGCTCACGAAAATGAATATTCACGATCAAGGTAATCCCCATATGCATAGATTTCCAAATCTTAACTTCTTCGAGTCAAGTTTAATACTTTTGTTAATACATACGATATATTGCTAATGCCCGATTTCACCAATAGATGTTAAGACTTAACACGAGTTTAGCAATAGTTAAAACAAAATTTGCATTTCACCAACAAGTGTTAGCGTAACGCTCGTGTTAAATCTCTTGTTAAACTAACAAGCCAAATTTCTGATGTTAAGTCCTTAACAATTGTAAATAGTCAAAGTGGCGAGCATGAACTCAGCTGTTGATGTCGATTTGCTATATTTAAGACCGTCTAAATGGCATTCGTAATAGAGTACGGCCTATGAGGAGAAATGATTTTGAGGAACTATCCGAAGAAAATTTTTTTACGGAGGTATAGACTGCCGAAACATGCTGCTATGAAGGTTACTGCGGCAGTACAAGAGAGATTACAACATGCATCGAAAGGAATATGGCGATCTCGCCTTTGCTTCAAGTATTAATAACTTTGCAATTTTATAATTCACTGAATTATGTGGATAAATACATTGTCCACCTCCCGTCTTGAAACGTTCAAGTCACTTGTCCTTCTTCGCACCTCGTTTTAAATTTATGTAATAATAGGTTTGAATATGCATAGAAAGGAATATGCCGATCTCGCCTTTGCTTCAAGTGTTAATAACTCCCCGATTTTATAATTCACTGAATTATGTGGATAATACACTGTCAGCTCCCATCTTGAAACGTTTAAGGCACTTGTTCTTCGCACTTCGTTTTAAATTTACGTAATACTGACAAGTTGTTTGGTACTTCTAGTAGTGACACATGCATTTTAATTAAATTCGTTTCCAATATTTTCCCCGTGACAGATTTCTCTTTTACATTAACCGCATCCAACCTCTTATTTTCCACGATATCCTTACACTTCGTCACCGATTCAATTAACAATTCTTTCTCCATCGATGCGAAATTTGTCTCACGGCTTTATTTATGATTTTGTTCATCCGCCATTTGTGCAGACGAAAATGAAAACAAAAGCACATCACAGTACGTTCAGAAAATAATACGACTCATCCATAGCCTTCTATAGCTGTAATATTTACAAGTTTCTTGGTGTTAACACAGGTTTGTTAACATCTTTAGAAAACAGGTTGGTGAAATGCAAGAAATTTAACAGCTTTGTCAGCGGTGTGACCATTGTTACGCTACACTTGTTAACGTCAATTTTAACATTTGTTGGTGAAATCGGGCATAAGCTCTATAGCTCTGTTAGTCTTACACACAGTGCCACCACTCGACAGAGGCCAGGAGCGGGCGGAAATTCATATGCGCGTCTACTGATAGATGTCACTAGCTCCTCCGCAAGGCATTGCCGGCCCTCGTAGGCATGGTAGCTAGAGCGTGTCTCTAGCGCTCCGCCGCATTGAGGGTCGTGGGTTCGAGTCCTGCCTTGGGCATAGGCGTTTATAGTGCATATGTGTGATACTACAGATGTGGCCAAATTATTAGACTAAAGCTCTCAAAACCTTCTTTCTTTACTTAACATAAATACATGAGTTCTCAGATATATATAGATGACAGAAACTTCAGTCAATACTTTCTATACATTCCTTTGTTGGGAATAAACAGTTTTATTGGGTTAGGCATATCCTCAACCAATGTTTTACACTTATTTGTAATATCCGCATCATGATGCCAGATATTTGTAAGAGTCTCGATAAGTTGGGTTTTAGTTGTAATGTGGGTTTTCTGATTTTCTTCTTCACAATGGGCCATGTGTAGGCATCTGTGAAAAATGCTAAAATCCAGAACTGCTTGGAATTTTGTCATTAGGTGGGGTATAGGGAATCTAGTTAAGCTTTCAAAATTCATTTTTTTATCTTAAATAGCTTTTGCAATATATATAGTGTTTTTTATAGTATGATTTTTGTATGTTATATAAAAGGTCCCAGATCATACAGTTTTTCTTTTAGAAAATTCCAATTTTAGATTCAGATTTCTCTGTACATCAGCTACAAAAGTTGCTATACTCTTAAAGTGTGTATCAAGTAGTTTTGGAGAAACAAAATGTATTGTAACGCGAGCGCTGGAACACCCTGTGGAAGCAGCTGGGAGCGGAAGACAGGAGAGGTTCGTGTTAGCCACACCTCCTCCTCGTTTGTCTTATAGTGGTGACAGGCGGTGGTCGGAGGAAAAACATCAGTGTGCCGTCTGTTTCTGTCCACCTGGTTCTCGAAATTACGGGAATCTTTCATCATCTGGAAACGTCGCCTGGGAACTAGAAAAGCCGAGAAGTCGGCGAGATGTCTATAAAAAGGGCTGCAGCTAGTCAGTCAGTCAGTTGGTTAGTGAGTGTGAGTGAGGAGACAGTCGCAGTTCTTGTGTAAGAGTTAGTCAGTGACGTGTTAATGAACGAGTAGATTGTGCAACGGAAGACTATACGTAACTGGTATGTGCATCGGAGTTTATGTAATCGCGAGTACAAGTGAAATTGTAACGGACGAACTGGTGAATCGTAATTGTGTGCAGCACGTAATACGGTGTAATTGGCAAGAGTTTAACTGTGAGTCGGTGGAAATAAAGAACAGTTTTTAGTGGTGAAATTGGACTTTTCATTTCACGAACCCACAAAGTCACACTGGTGTCAGGAAGCGGGAAGATAACATCACCGAACATTACAACCATGGACGCGGCATTGGAGAAAATTTTGGAGAAGATGATGGAAATGAAGGTGGAACTGACAGAAATGAAGACGGCAAATGAAAACCTCGCTGCAAAAACAGAAGCGGCAAACGACAACATCATAGGGAAGATGGAAGAAATGAAGGCCGAATTAACAGCGAAGACGGAAACGGTTAACAACAACTTGGCCACGACAATGACCTCAAAGATGGCCGAACTGACAACGGAAATGAAGGCGGCAAACGAGGCTCTCGCCGCAAAGTTTGAGGAACGGTTGGCCAGCGTAAGGGATGACGTCACGAATCTGGGCAAGCGGAAGGGTCAAGTAGACGACCGCCTTAATGATTTAGAGGAAAAGGCCGACAACATCGCAAAACCCCTCACCCGCCTGACGGAGGAAAACCGGCCTTATGTGTGGACGGAGGACGCCGAAGACGCTTTCCAGCACCCGAAGGGGACCCTGTGCAGTGCTCCTATTTTGGGTTTCCCACAACCGGGTGGCGCCTTCATTGTGGACACCGACGCTAGCGACCATTACATTGGAGGTGTCCTATCGCAGATCCAGGACGGCCATGAGCGCACAAGAGTGGAAGAGAAGGAGCGTGCCGCAGCAGTCCGAGTAGTTGTGGCAGTGCCTGCTGAAGGCTGGGATAGCGCAGGCCTGAGGAGGGAGCAGCCGGCGGACGCAGACTTGGGGCCACTCTTGAGGGAAGTGGACGCAGGGACGAGACCAACCTGGGAGGACATCGCACCGAGGAGCGCCACCTACAAGTCGTACTGGGCCCAATGGGACTCGTTGAAGACCAGAGAGGGCGTGCTGTTCCGGGTATGGAAGACACCCGATGGGAAGGCGCAGAGAGAACAGTTGGTACTTCCCCGGAGCAAGGTCCCGGAAGTCTTGGAGGAAGTGCACGCCGGTACTTCAGGAGGACACCTGGGAGCGAACCGTATGATTCACAAACTACGGCAGCGCTACTTCTGGCTCAGACTCCGGGCAGATGCTGGTGGTACACCTGGACCGCCTCGCACGCTACGATGGGGCTGTTCGGGGCGAACAGCTTTGAGGAGGGAGCAGTGTAACGCGAGCGCTGGAACACCCTGTGGAAGCAGCTGGGAGCGGAAGACAGGGGAGGTTCGTGTTAGCCACACCTCCTCCTCGTTTGTCTTATAGTGGTGACAGGCGGTGGTCGGAGGAAAAACATCAGTGTGCCGTCTGTTTCTGTCCACCTGGTTCTCGAAATTACGGGAATCTTTCGTCATCTGGAAACGTCGCCTGCGAACTAGAAAAGCCGAGAAGTCGGCGAGATGCCTATAAAAAGGGCTGCAGCTAGTCAGTCATTCAGTTCACCCACCCTGCTGTCGGGGCTCCAACCCTGACTGCAGGAAACAAACGGCCTCGCCGAAAGCCACCAAAGGGCGTAAATGGCAAGGCCAAGAGATTAGCTGTCGCCAAACAGCAAACTGGCAAGGGCCCTTCCCGCGAAACACCACAGCGCGTAGGCAAAATTTCCGAGGCTGAGCCCTCAGACAACTCCTCCTCTGAAGAGGAGTATTTCACCGACGGAACTGCGGTTCCAAGGCATTCATCCTCCAGGATGGAAGACTCCGATGGGGAACACAGCTCATCGAACATCTCTACAGATGTCGATGAGGCTGAGTTTCACACCGTGACCAACCGGCGAAGGGAGAGAAGAGCCCCTCACCTGGAGACAACTGGCACGTCCAGTCGTTCTGGGCCACCCAGGAGGCACATTCCTCCCGTGATCGTGGATGACTTCCGGGGCTTGGTGGGCTTCCTAAAGGAGGTCATGCCAACCCTCTCGGTGTCATGCAGGGTCACCAGGAGGAAGAGCCGAAATGTCTTCCAGGCGAGTAACGCCGAAGACTACCAGCTTATCCTAAGGGCACTGGACAGGAAGTCCATCCATTACTTCACCTTCGGCCTAGATAAGAGCCGTGACGTCAAGAGGGTCATCAGAGGCCTACCAGTGGACACACCGGTGGGTGACATAATCGACGACCTCAACCGCCAGGGCATTCAGCCCCGCTTGGTCAGGCAGATGACCAGACCAGCTCCACAGGGTCAGCCAGGCCCTGTCCCAATCCCACTCTTCCTCGTGATAGTGGAACGGGCCAACGATCCGGAAGGGAAGCTAGATGGAGTCTCTACGATCTGCTACCTCCGAGTAAAGATTGAGCCACTGAGGAGCTCTGGCGGTCCACCTCAATGCCATCGCTGCCTGGGATTCAACCACTCCAGCCAGTTCTGCAAGGGGACACCACGCTGCCTGAGGTGTAGTGAAGCCCACGACAAAGAAGTTTGTCCAAGGTCACCCACAGATGTGCCCACTTGTGCTAACTGCAAGGGAGCACATGTAGCTTGCTACGGCGGCTGTCCTGCCAGAAAGGCAGTTATAGCAGCGAACAGGCCCATAGTGAGACAACAGCAACAGCAGAGGACCTCACCAGCGGGGGCGGACCCAAGACCGGTCCCATCAACCAGCTCCAGTGTGCCCAAGACTCGGCGGGATGCCGATAGGCCAAGAAGTTACGCTCAAGTAGCACAAGGGGCCTCTGATGGACCTAAAACGTCACGGGAGACACACAACCCTCCCACACAGCCACGCAAACAAAAGCGGGCCCCAGCTCAAAAACGAATCGACAACAACAATGGTAGGAATGGAGGGAGGCTTCCTAGGGAGCCCCAAAATCCTGCTGAACAGGAGAATCATGGCGAGCCCATGCCTCCTAGACAGCTTAGGGATGAAAGGGCGGGAGGAAGACCTGCACCCATTCGTTCCAGATCAGCCTCTCCCCACAACCAAGTCGCCCACACAAACAACGTTCCCATGACAGCTACACTCGACCTCCGGATGTGTTCAAGTGGCTGCAGCAGCTGTTGCAGACACATGGACAGAAAATCTGTGAGCTCGTTGTGAAGTTCTTCACAGCCACAGATCCGGCCAGCAAGATGCTGGTGGCAATGGAGGCCATGGCCCTCCTGACCGCAGGCACGCAACAGCTCCGAGATGGCGCATCAAACTAGGTCACGTACCTCGTTTCGATTCGCATTTTGGAATGCGTGCGGCCTAGCAGGTCAGGGGAGCGAGCTGCTTCACTTTGCCCGAGACAATGCCCTAGACGTCATTCTAGTCAGCGAAACGCATCTCCGACCAGACTTCCGTTTCCGTCTTCCGGGCTACATCTGCCATCGTACGGATCGTCAGGGACGCCCAGGTGGCGGAACTGCGATCTTGGTGAGGCAAAATGTGGTCCATCAGCCCATCCAGCTCCCACCTCTACAAACCTTAGAGGCCACGGCCATTAGCATGCACCTTGGTGGTTTAGAGGTCTTGGTAGTCTCTGTGTATCATCCACCAAACCGACAGTTTGTATCCAACGACTATCTATCCATCCTAGCCCTATATCCCTGTGCTATCATGGCCGGCGATTTCAATGCTAAACATCAACGTTGGCATTGCGGTCGTCGGGCGGATGCAAGAGGCAATGAAATCATTCGCCTTATAGATGCGGACCCTCAACTTCAAGTGCAGGGCCCCTGGCAACCCACTCATTACCCGCGAGGAGGAGGACTACCCTCAGTCATAGACTTCGCAATCACAAAACATCTACCATACCATCTCACACTCACATCATTAAATGCATTACATTCAGATCACAATCCAGTGTTGACAGAGAACAACACAAGGGTTGCCAGTCACGACATCTCGCTTCAAACGCGAGAGGTCGACTGGGAAGGCGTCAGGAACTGCCTCCGCACTTCCATCCCGCCAAATCCCAAAATCACAAATATCCCTACCCTGGATAACGCCGTCTCATCCTTCACTTCCATCGTGAAGCGCACCACCTTTAATTTGACAGTCCATGCTCCGGCTCCTCTTCATCCCGATGTCCTCCCTTTGGACATCCTTCTTCTAATCCGGCGATCCTGGGCAGCACGGAGATTATACCAACGTCACCGCACGCCACATAATCGAGCGCTCCTAAGACGTTTACGTCGAGAGGTCAGTGTCCGTCTACGCGAGCACAAGGTGCAAGCGTGGGAGGACAAAATGGCCAGGTTGCGCGTCGAGGATGCCGACGTGTGGAGGATAGCTAAAGCCCTCAGGAAACACAGATGTCAGTACACCTCTCCCATTCACGGCACCCAGGGCCTGGCCTATGAACCCCAAGCCAAAGCCAATGCGTTCGCTGACTATCTTGAGCGTACTATGTGTCCGAGAGATGACCCCCAGGACGATAACTTTTCTGAACGCGTCCGTCGGGAGGTGCGTCGTTTCTTACGTCACCCTCCTGAGGATGCGAAGAGACTCCCTACCATCCGACCTAGTGAAGTCCAAGGCGTACTCCAACGTCTCAAACCAAAGAAGGCGGCGGGGCCGGACGGGCTGACTCCCCTAATGCTCCGCCATCTTCCCTTCAATGCGAATCTCTTCCTGACCAGGATTTTCAATATGTGCCTCACCCTTGGGTACTTTCCACGAGAGTGGAGAGAGGCCCGGGTGATTTGCATATTGAAACCTGGGAAGAACCCGGTACACCCATCCAGCTACAGGTCCATTAGCCTCCTCTCCACCCTTTCGAAAGTTCTCGAGAGGCTAATTCTTGCTCGTTTGTCCCCAATATTGGTAGACATTCAAGCCATTCCTGACCACCAATTTGGTTTTCGTCCTGGGCACTCGACAGTTCAGCAGTTGCTGCGTGTGGTGGAGACCGCCGCCCTGGGTTTCCAGGAAGGCGCCTTCACGGCCGCAGTTTCGTTGGATGTCGAGAAGGCCTTCTCTACGACATGGCATGCCGGACTCCTACACAAAATGATCCATCTGGGGCTCCCAACTCAAGTGATCAACATTCTACACAGCTTCTTGCGACATCGCACTTTTAAAGTCTCAGTCGCGGGGAAAACATCAACACTAAGGCCAGTGAGAGGCGGAGTTCCCGAAGGCTCTGTGCTATCCCCCACCCTCTTCAACGTCTTCATGACAGATTTCCCCACAGAACCACGAGTCGAAATAGCACAATACGCTGACGACGTGTTTCTGTTCTGCAAGGACAAACACATTCTCAGAGCCTTCAACCCCATTCAAAGACATCTCCGCCTAACACAACAGTGGTGTCGGCGTTGGCGGATGTCCGTAAATCCGGACAAAAGCCACGCCATACTTTTTACAAAGCGCCACACCCCCGCAGACTGCCCCAACTTCAGCTACCGAGGTCGAAGGATAGAGTGGTCTAACTCTGTCCAGTACCTTGGTGTCAACTTGGATAGAGGTTTAACTTTTCGCCGGCACATCAGGGACCTTTCGGCAAAGGTACAGGGAGCAATTGCTTCCCTGTACCCAATGCTGGGGTCTACCTCGATGCCAGTCCGCATGAAGTTGTACCTCTTCCGAGCGCTGGTAATCCCGGTGATGCTATATGCCTGCGAGATCTGGGGCATGGCAGCAGACAGCTGTTTAGCATGGCTTCAACGTGCACAGAATAAAGGACTGCGGTCTATTTATTCTGTGGGACGTTATTTCCCTACCAGGTTGCTCCACGAAGCATCGGGTCTTCCATACGTGGAGGATGAAATTAGGCGCCGGGCTTCAAAATTATACGCAAGTTTACCATCTCACAGAAGCGCCCTTGTCAGATCACTGGGAAATTATGACCCCACTAGACGTCGATCTAGACTGCATCGGGTCCCCCGTATGGCATGCGGGCACCCTAGATAACACAGGAGCTGAACCTATCAGCAGCTAAAGCTGAGCTCCTCATAATTCTTCCAAGCTGTTTGGCATCTAAATTTCTCCCCAACTAAATTACAAAATATTTAAAACAAAACAAAATGGGTGCTAAGTACTGCATCCTCTCTTTCGAACCGAAGGTACCTTGGTAACCTCAAAATTAACTTCCAATCAAAAACCTACATCACCTTCATCCTACATCTTTCATTTATAATCCTACCTGCGGTAAAACCCTTAATGGGTGGGCACGCAGCAAAAACCTTCTGGCTGTATACAGCCAGCCAGCACGAGCGAGCGAGCGAGCGAGCGAGTCAGTCAGTTGGTTAGTGAGTGTGAGTGAGGAGACAGTCGCAGTTCTTGGTGTAAGAGTTAGTCAGTGACGTGTTAATGAACGAGTAGATTGTGCAACGGAAGACTGTACGTAACTGGTATGTGCATCGGAGTTTATGTAATCGCGAGTACAAGTGAAATTGTAACGGACGAACTGGTGAATCGTAATTGTGTGCAGCACGTAATACGGTGTAATTGGCAAGAGTTTAACTGTGAGTCGGTGGAAATAAAGAACATTTTTGAGTGGTGAAATTGGACTTTTCATTTCACGAACCCACAAAGTCACAGTATATAAAAATATATACTTTTTTTGTTTGCAATTTTGAGACTTAAAATTCAATAATAAACTATTTAATTTTTATCAACAAAAATACCAACTTTTATTACAAATTTATTTAGGAATATGTATGCAAAGTTTAATAAAAATTAGTTGATAATGAAACTCAGCCAATTAAAAGAGGAAATACTCTTTGCAGCTGGTATACTTCCTGTTTAAAGCATACCAATCCAAGACTTTTAAAAGCGGAAAATGTTTTGCGGTATCAGTGAGATTTCAACCTACGACCTCGAGAACAAGAGGCAGTCATGTTACTTACATAGTTGCTATGTTTCACTGGCGTATATAAAAACCGAGACATGGCCACCTGGTATATTTCCCTTTCAAAGGACACAAAACTAAGGGGGAAAAGGTATTTCCTACCATGTAGGGTTTGAACTTTAGAACTCCTGATCCAGAGGCCGTCATGTTACTTATGTAGTTGTTGTGTTTCACTGTCGTGCAATTAAAAACTCTAATATATGCGTAATTATATTCTTAAAAGTATTAAGTGTGAATGTGCGGTTGTGAGATTATCAAAAATTGGGTAAAACAAAGCTCCCGGTGGGAATCGAACCCACAAATTCGGATCCGAAGTCCGAAGTCTTATCCATCGGTCTACGGAGGCTGGTGAACACAACGGCGTTATTTACACTATATAACTAGAAACATTTTGAAAAAAAATCCCCTTTGTGGAGCTTCATACTTTTTGGGGAGACCCCCACGACTCATGCCCATCTGGTATATTTCCCTTTTAAAGGACAGAAAACTAAGCCATTTCAAAAGGAATAAACAATGTATTTCTTACTACGTGGGGTTTGAACCCACGACTTGATGATCCAGAGGGTGTCATGTTACTTATATAGTTATTATGTTTAACTGTCATATGTAAAAAACTTCCTATGTGCGTAATTATCGTTATGAAAGCATTAGTTGTGAATGTGCGGATGTGAGACTATCAAAGGTATGACAAAACAAACACCTCCGGCGGGAATCGAACCCACATCTTAGAATTCGGAGTCCGACGTCTTATCCATTGGGCTACGGAGGCTGGCGAACATTACGGCGTTATTTAAACTATATAACTAGAAAAGTTTTGAAAAGAAGCCCTTTGTGAAGCTTCAGTTTATTTTATTAGGGATATTTAGAGACACATGGCTACCTGGTATGTTTCCCTTTCAAAGCAAACAAAATTAAGACATTTGAAAGGTGATAGAAAAAGGTATTTGTTACAATGTGTGGTTGAACCCATGATCTCCTGATCCAGAGGTTTTCATGTTACTTATGTAGTTGTTCTGTTTCACTGTCGTACATAAAAAAACTCTCTTATATGCGTAATTATATTCATAAGAGTATTAAGTGTGAATGTACGGTTGTGAGATTATCAAAAATTGGGTAAAACAAAGCTCCCGGTTGGAATCGAACCCACATCTTCGGATCCGAAGTCCGACGCCTTATCCATTGGGCTACGAAGGCTGGGGAACACTACGGCGTTATTTACACTGTATAACTAGAGCAATTTTGAAAAAGCCTCTTTGTGAAGCTTTATATTACTTTTGGGGGAAACTTCCACGACACATGCCCATCTGGTATATTTCCCTTTTAGAGGACAGAAAACTATGCCATTTCAAAGCGAATAAAAAATGTATTTCTTACTACGTGGGGTTTGAACCCACGACTTAATGATCCAGAGGGTGTCATGTTGCTTATATAGTTATTGTGTTTCCCTGTCGTATATAAAAAACCTCCTATGTGCGTAATTATCTTTATAAAAGTATTATTTGTGAATGTACGGATGTGAGACTATAAAAAATATGACAAAACAAACACCTGCGGCGGGATTCGAACCCGCATCTTCGGATTCGGAGTCCGACGCCTTATCCATTGGGCTACGAAGGCTGCTGTACACTAGGGCGTTATTTACACTCTATAACTAGAACAATTTTGAAAAAAGCTTCTTTGTGAAACTTTATATTATTATTGGGGGAAACCTCCACGACACATGCCCATCTGGTATATTTCCCTTTTAAAGGACAGAAAACTAAGCAATTTCAAAGGGAATAAAAATGTATTTCTTACTACGTGGGGTTTGAACCCACGACTTAATAATCCAGACGGTGTCATGTTGCTTATATAGTTATTGTGTTTCCCTGTCGTATATAAAAACCTCCTATGTGTGTAATTATCTTTATAAAAGTATTATTTGTGAATGTACGGATGTGAGACTATAAAAAAATATGACAAAACAAACACCTGCGGCGGGATTCGAACCCACATCTTCGGATTCGGAGTCCGACGCCTTATCCATTCGGTTACGGAGGCTGGTGAACACTACTGCGTTATTTACACTCTATAACTAGAACAATTTTGAAAAAATCTTCTTTGTGAAGCTTTATATTATTTTTGGGGGAAACTTCCACGACACATGCCCATCTGGTGTATTACCCATTTAAAGGACAGAAAACTAGGCCATTTCAAAGGGAATAACAAATGTATTTCTTACTACGTGGGGTTTGAACCCACGACTTAATGATCCAGAGGATGTCATGTTGCTTATAAAGTTATTGTGTTTCCCTGTCGTGTATAAAAAACCTCCTATCTGCGTAATTATCTTTATAAAAGTATTATTTGTGAATGTGCGGATGTGAGACTATCAAAAATATGACAGAACAAACATCTCCGGCGGGATTAGAACCCACATGTCCGGATTCGGAGTCCGACGCCTTATCCATTGGGCTACGGAGGCTGGTGAACACTACGGCGTTACTTACACTATATAACTAGAACAATTTTGAAAAAAAGCTTCTTTGTGAAGCTTTATGTTATTTTTGTGAAAAACTTCCACGACACATGCCCAAATGGTATATTTCCCTTTTAAAGGACAGAAAACTAAGCCATTTCAAAGGGAATAAAAAATATATTTCTTACTACGTGGGGTTTGAACCCACGACTTGATGCTCCAGAGGGTGTCATGTTAGCTATATAGTTGTTGTGTTTCACTGTCGTATATAAAATACTCTGCTGTATGCGCAATTACATTTATAAAAGTATTATTTGTGAATGTGCGGATGTGAGACTATGTAAACTATGACAAAACAAACACCTCCGGCGGGATTCGAACCCACATCTTCGAATTCGGAGTCCGACGCCTTATCCATTGGGCTACGGAGGCTGGTGAACACTACTGCGTTATTTACACTGTATAACTAGAACAATTTTGAAAAAGGCTTCTTCGTGAAGCTTTATATTATTTTTGGGGGAAACTTTCACGGCACATGCCCATCTGGTATATTTCCCTTTTAGAGGACAGAAAACTAAGCCATTTCAAAGGGAATAACAAATGTATTTCTTACTACGTGGGGTTTGAACCCACGACTTAATGATCCAGAGGATGTCATGTTGCTTATAAAGTTATTGTGTTTCCCTGTCGTGTATAAAAAACCTCCTATCTGCGTAATTATCTTTATAAAAGTATTATTTGTGAATGTGCGGATGTGAGACTATCAAAAATATGACGAAATAAACACCTCCGGCGGGATTCGAACCCACATCTTCGGATTCGGAGTCCGACGCCTTATCCATTGGGCTACGGAGGCTGGTGATTACTATGGTGTTATTTACACTATGTAACTAGAACAATTTTGAAAAAAGCTTCTTTGTGAAGCTTTATATTATTTTTTGGGGAAACTTCCACGACACATGCCCATCTGGTATATTTCCCTTTTAAAGGACAGAAAACTAAGCCATTTCAAAGGGAATAAAAATTGTATTTCTTACTGCGTGGGGTTTGAACCCACGACTTGATGATCCAGAGGGTGTCATGTTAGCTATATAGTTGTTGTGTTTCACTGTCGTATATAAAATACTCTTCTGTATGTGCAATTATATTTATAAAAGTATTATTTGTGAATGTGCGAAAGTGAGTATCAAAATAGGACATGTGTAACAATTTTTAAAGAAAAAGCCATTTTATGAAGCTTCAGTTTATTTTATTAGGGATATTTCAACGACACCTAGCCTCTTGGTATATTTCCCTTTCAGAGTACCTTAAACTAAGGTCACTTTGTGACAGCAGGGTTATCTTTGTGGCTTGTATATATTTTGTTTAATTTTGTACTGCTGCTGCACTCTGTTCTCAAGTAGTCACAAAACTTTTCTAGTTAGGCCTGCCATCTATTTGAGCTACTACCATAACAGGAAGCGGCAACGGATACTCTCGCATTGTCATTTTGTTGTTGAGAATGAAACACAGAGATTGTGCTATTTATAGTATAAATAATGCATGAAAAACTTCTTGTGTAATATTATATTCTTGTATAATAACCGATTACAAAAAATAAACATACATGGTATTTGTGGCAACAGTTGCGGTCTCACAAAGTAACCCCACCATTTCCATTGAACATAACAAAGTAAATATTTTTCTTGAGATTAGTATTTCTTATATTTTCAGAAAATAACATCCCAGGAAAATATAAATGGAATTTTGGTTCAATTTTATATTTTAATTACACGGACGATGCATTATCCAAAGCAATTGATATGAGGAGGAATAAATTGTCCATACGAAAAGCCCCTGAAAAGTAAGTTTAGGATTTTTTTTGATAATATTTGTAATGGGAATTAGGTTTTAACTTTAAAAATAAAATGCCTTGTTGATAAATTCTTTTAATTTGATGTATGGAATATATAGAAACACGTTATGGCTAAAATTGAAAGTAAAATATGAAAATATCCAGGGCATCCAACTCTCTTCACATCAGTTGAAGAAGAAACATTTGCAGCTCATTGTATAACGATGTCAGATTGTGGTTTTCCCGTAAAAGGTTTGGATTTGTGGTATATTGTGAAATCATATCTTGATCGTGCAGGCCGCACCGTTCCTTGCTTCAGGAAGAATTTTCCTGCAGTGGACTGGCTGAACTCTTTTTTGAGTCAATACCATATTCTTTCGCAAAGATTTGCACAGATCATATCAATTGCTAGAGCAGCAGTTTAACAGTGATATCATTAGGAAATCTTGCGACCATCTGGAAGAAGAGCTTGCTGGAATTCCTGGGGAAAATATACGGAACCACGATGAGACGAATCTTGTTGACGTTCCGGGCTCATTTAAAGTTATTACGAAAAGAGGAACGAAGAACCCAGAGAAAATACGGAACTCCACTAAAGCTTGCACTTCATTAATGTTGTGTGGAAATGCCATGGGCTTGCTCCACCCTGCATTAATTACAAATCCAAACGCTTGTGCACCACGTGGACAGAAGGTGAACAAGAAGGAACAAGGTTGTACTCCACACCCTCCGGATGGTTTGATTACAAGACATTTGAAAGTTTCTTTTTGCACCTGTTACTCCCAATATTAAGAAGACAAAATGGACCAAAAGCAATAACTGGAGATACTCTGAGCTCCCATCTCAATATCGAAGTTATTAGAGAATGTGAGAAATATGACAAGATTCATTGCTTTGCCTCGCAAAGCGACGCATTTGCTGCAGCCATTAGATGTTGCGTTCTTCAGGTCATTAAAAAGAAACTGAGCACAGATCATACATGAGTAGAAAGAGCCTCCAAGTGGAATTCATTGAATCACAATATCCAAACAAGAATTTCCGGGCTAGTAAAATGCTGATGGAAGAAAATGAAGGAAGGGATGTGATATATGGATTCATTAAGTGTGGGATATACCCACTGTGCACGGAAAAAGTTATGAGCCGTCTCTGTTATTCTGTAAATGGTAAGTCTAATGTAAAAAAGCTTTCAGTGATAGTTTGATAGAGAACATCGCAAAGAGAAAGGCTGAAGTGACTGCAAAGACAATCATTGTTATGTCTCACCGCCATATGTATAAAAATCGCTCCTATGTATGTACGTATCGGTTCAGAATGAGCGGTTTGAAGATTACAGAAAAGAAGGCAGAAAATAACCCCCGCGGGACTCTAACGCACAATCCCCAGATTAGAAGTCCGATGCCTTATTCATTAAGCCTCGGAGAGCTGCTACACAGTTTATTGTTACTTACACTATATTATATAAGTATTGCTCCACACAGATAGAGGGAGCAAGTTGAATGGTGAGAACTGGTGAGAACTGCTGGACCCTGAGAAAGAGAACTCCTGCTCACCGATACATCACCCTAAAGAAACATTCCCACACCACAACGCTACACTCCCTATGCCTCACCCTAAAACGAAAACAATCCAATCTACCATGCCGCACTAAAAGGTCACCAAATAGTTCCTTCATTGTGAATTGATAAGTGGTATGTGCGATAGACGAAAACGTACTATATATAACCTATAGTTTCACTTTACCAGGATTAATGTTTAAGCAATTGTCGCAAAGAAATGCAAACACGAAGTAACAGCTAAGTATCTGAAATGCTTTGCATTTAATAACGCTATCCTGTGACACTTCCCCGATTTTAATGACAGAGAACCAAAACCATGGTATACTTTCAAAGAGGTATTCAACAAGTTTCTTGTAAACTATCTGCGATAGGAAAACAAAAACATGAGAAATACGAGGGGGGACTCAAAAGAACCCGTATTATTGTCCTAAAAACTTTATTGATGAACCTTTTTACAAAATTACTTCAGTCACCTTCAAAATACTCTCCATTACATGCGATGCACTTGTCGAGTCTGTTTTCCCACTGTTGGAAGCATGTTTGGAACTCTTCAAGTTTGATATTGTCCAGTGTGCCATTTGCGAAGCTGCTTTTAGTGCCTCCACATCGCCATAACGCTCCCCTTTTAGCGTTTTTTTCATTCGTGGAAATAGGAATGAGTTGCACAGCGCTAAGTCCTGCGAATACAGAATGTGGGGAACGACAGACCACCTCTGAGATGCCAAATAGTGGTTCACTCGTAAGGCCATGTGTGCTGGAGCGTTGTCGTGATGCAGAAACCAGTCACCTGATCGCCAAAGTTCCGGGCGTTACCTCCTCACATCCTCTCGCAGACGCCTTAAAACTTCCAAGTAAAAGTGCTGGTTAACAGTCTGGTCAGGGGGTACGAATTCCCGATGCACAATTCCACGAACATCGTCATCGTCTTCACATTTCACTTCATTTACCTTGCTTTTTTGGTCTGGGAAGTTGGGTGTCCTCCACTGGCTTAATGCTTGCTTCGTTTCTGGGTCATACCCGTAACACCAACTCTCATCCCCTGTAATGACTTTGTTCAAGAAGTTTGGATCACGTGCAATTTCTGTTTTCAAGTCCTGACACACATTCATGCGGATGGTTTTGTGCTCCTGTGTGAGAACGCGCGGAAAAGTTTAGCAGCAACACGTCTCATGTGCAAATTCTCCCTCAAAATCCGCTGGCACGAGCTCCAACTAATTCCTGTCGCTGCTGGAATTTGGTCCATCGTTTGGTGACGACCCTAGTTGATCTTTTGGCGGACCTTTTCAATGTTCTCCTCAGTTCGCGATGTTGAAGGGCGTCCAGAACGAGCTTGGTCTTCAACACGCATCTCATCACGTTTAAAGCTCCCAAACCACTCGAAAACCTCTGTGCGGCTCATAGCGCCCTCCTGGAAAGCTTCCTGAAGCATTTGGTGTGTCTCCGTTGCACTTTTTTTTTAAGCAAGAAACAAAATTTCACACACACTCTTTGTCCTTTTAAAGTTGCCGTAATGACATTGCAGAGGTAACCCGCCAACAGTCAGAGAAACACAATACCAAACTTGCACGTTCAGCTCTACACTGATGCCGTCTGTACAGCTGTTTCATGAAGGTCTCTACTAGCACCATCTAGCGTGAGAACCCTCCACTACGTCTACGAGTGGCGGTGCCCTCAGAGTGCGGTTTCTTTTGAGTCCCCCCTCACATACTACAAAAGCGAAACATGAGTTTAAACCTTCACTACCTCTACTCTGAGCTAAACTATTTTGTATCCCTCAGAGATGAACAAGGTGAATGATTTCAGCAAGAACTCAAGGAGATGGACAGCAAATATCAGGGTCGATGGAACAATGCGAGCGGACTACTTTTGGTACTTGAAAACAGAAGTTTCTGAATCACGACTTAAACGTAAATCAGCGCAACAGACTTTTTGGCCAAAGAAAATATAACTTTGCGCTTTATTTTATAGTGATACATGTATTTCGATATATTTATTACTAAGAAATGTTTCTTGTGTTATTTATTTTGTAATGCACGATTTTTATTTAAAAACACTACTTTCAAATTATTATTTGTGATTTATGAGAAAAGCTTACGTGATGGAGAAAATGGACAGCATGATTCAATTTAGCACACCGAAATTAGTTAACATCACCTTTCAGCTGCCCGCCTCGGTAGCGTAGATGGTAGCGTGCCTGCCTGACGTTGAAGAGGTCCCGAGTTCGAATCTCGGTTAGGGTGATTTACCTGGTTAAGATTTTTTCCCCAGGGTTTTCTCTTATATCGGGTAACTAAACTCTATGCACCCTGGTCGCATCTGAGCATCATTTCACCAATTTCATTCATCGTCCGATATGACTTAATGTTGGAGGACGTAAATTTCAAGAGAGAGAGAGAATCAGCTTTCAGATCGTAAACCGGCGAACATGTTATATTTTGCAGGCCAGTGTAATTAATTTCTTACAACTATAGTCAATACAGAAATGAAATGCGAGTTCTGATGATTTCGCAATATATATGTATCTTCAAGCATTTAATTTGAAAGTAACTGTTTTAATTTTGGATATTTGTTTACTTTGCCATCAGCTGCTAAAAGAGAATGAAAGTTATAGGTTGTAGGACTTTCTGACCCAAACCAGCGTTTCAAAGGCTGCACGGCAGTAAATTAAATGTACCCGTAAATGCTTGATTACAAGATAATTCTGACGGAGAAAGGAATCCCACAGCAAACATTTCTTCGAGATGTTCTTTACTATCGCGAAAATGACAAGAGGTCAAAGTTAGATTAGGAAACTCTTCACGTAAGCATGCACTTTTCATTATTTTCACACACAAATTTGTGCTTTCACTTTACGATGTACGAATAACATAAGGTTATCTACTTCCTGTGTTGTTCTTCATTCCTTTATGCTTCTAAATCAATTTTCAGCAAGAAAAAGCAGTATTGCTGGCGCTAGCAACACGGTCTCGCCTCTTGTTATCCTTAACCATAACTTTATTCCTCTCAACAAGAAGTTGTCATGGTTACTATGTTCCAGAATAACAAATGGCTCGTAGCCAGTTATTAGCGACCTTAACAAGTGGTTCAGCTTCATCCAGAAGTTATAGAATAGCCCTATTGTGACTTTGTGGGTTCGAAGCATTAAAAGTCACAAGTTGCACAAATTCAAAGCGTTCTTTATTTCCGCCGAATTACAGTTGATACACTTGCAGAATTACGTACCACACACAATTACGTACACACACAATTGCAATTCACCAGTTCGTCTGTCACACGTACACACCACACTCACTACTCGCCTTGCCTTAAAACACTGAAACAGCCCAAAGACTCAAAACTGATTGACTCGTTCAATGCATCACTTATGTACACAAATCGCAGTATCTGGAAGCTATTAACGAAGCATCACAGCCTTCCAAGGCGGCAGGAGAAGGGATCCAGTAATTTCTGGTTACTTCTCCCCACACTGTCTCTCCTCGGCACGTCATTAGCGCTGCGCGTTGGCGTAGGCGTGGTTCTAACGCCATCCATCGCTCTCACTCCCACAGCAAGAGCCATTCCGTCACACGAGTAAGCGTGGGCTAAATGCCATCTGTCCCCTCTCTTTCTGTTAGCTGTTCTTGTACGTTCGGGTGACAGTATTTAGATATTGTGTGTCTACCCATAATAGGCACAAATTTTATAAACCAATTCAAGCTTCCAGTACTTCCACCCAACACAAGAAGGCAAGGCAGAGGTAGGTGTAACCTAATTACTTTTGCTGTCCACATGATGTTTATGCTCACTTTGCGGATATGATAAGGATACTAGGCTCAACTAAAATACACACTGTTGTCACATAACTCACCCATGCGTATTTTCTATCACTGCATTTACTGAAAGGAGCATTAAATCTGGTAGCATGGGTGACCAATATGCACTGTTATACACTCATTTTATAGTAAACAGATCCACTAGCAGAGCAGATAAACAGTTCAAGCCCCTCTTCCTCTTCATGCCCCGCTTGCCTTCATGTAGTGGGCAAAGAGTATCGGACTAGCTAGACGACCAACTTTAGAGAGGGAATTATTTATAAGGCTTTGCGTCATTTGCAATGATAAGTTTTTTTTTATTATTATTTGAAAGAAAAATATTGGCTTGGCTAAAATAAGTGGTTGTTCTCTAGATTTGGTAATTACGAGGGCTGTTCAATAAAGAATGATCACAACTTTTTTGACAAGGTACCTTTACTCATCCTCATAATTTTGAGGGTCCTTCTCAAAATAGCCTCCCCTGAATGCGGTGCACTTGTCCCAGCGTTTCTGCCAGTTTTCAAAGATATGCTGGACACCATTTTTGAGAGATCCTTCAAAATCGCCTCCACAGCCTTCACCAGTGCTTATGATGACGGACAATGCCTCCCACGAAGGCGTTTCTTCAAGTTAGGGAACAGAAAAAAGTCACATGGGCTAAATCCGGACTGTAGGGGGGGGTGAGGGATGCACTTCACGATGATTTTTGCAAGATATTCAGCAACAACATTGGCAATATGCGGCCGCGCATTATCGGGTGCAGCATCCAGCCTGTTTCACGGAAATGTGCTCTTTTGTGCCTGATATGGACTTGCAATGTTTTTAGGACATCCCTGTAGTATTGTCCAGTTACTGATGTGTGGGCAGGTACAACATGCTGATAAACCATTCCATGAATGTCAAAGAATGAAATGACCATAACTTTCCCAGCAGAAGCAACCACTTTTGCTTTTTGGGGGTTGGTGATGAAGGAGATTTCCACACTGAGCTTTGCTGTTTGCTCTCAGGATCAAAATGATGTAGCCAAGTTTCATCAGTAGTGATTATGTTTGATAGAAACTCCGGATCTTTCTCTAACATCAACTTTAAGTACATGCTACCTCCATTGCAGCGGTAGACGATATTGAACATGTCTGAACTTGCCTGGTTCTCACAGGCGGGAACCAAGAGTACCAATAATGAAACTACTATGGCGTGTTTGTTTCACATTAAGCTAACAGAATATAATAAGATTGAATTTTAGTGCGAAAAATTACGTCCGTAAAAAATTATGATCATTCTTTATTGAACAGCCCCGCGACTTTCAAGGTATTAACTTCGACAAATCACGTGCTATTTATTTCACATTGGCTTTCTTACATGCAGTCTGTGGATGTTTTACGTTGCATTGTTTATGACGTAACATACAGTTCATTTCATCACGGAATCCTGGAGTCGACATATGGTTCTTCATTACAGTACTCGATGTGTCATTCAGGTTGTTCCCTCTTATGATTAAATATTTACTCCATATTGTAGGATTGCTAGTTACTAGATTGCTATCCTGTCATTCTAGTTCACTTCCCAACACTGTCAGAAAACTAGAATGATCTGCTGCGTGGCGCAAAACAAGTTACGACTTGATGTCATCATTCACGATTGCCTGTCCCCTATGACGTCAAGCCTCTTGAAACATGTTTACATAGGAAATGGCTATAGTTGTAAGAAGGGCAAGGGAAACACTGTCTCCAATTATAATCATTGTATATGATTCAAGTATGTGATTATTGTTCGCGGATTCCAAAGGGAATTCAACATGCAGCATAATTACACTTATTACAGGCTACTTGAAAATGCCACGATAAAGTCTACTAATCTGTCTGCGTCATTGGCTTACGCCACAGTGTTGCTTACTTCGTGACATTTCAAGTCCTTTAAGTATCACGATAAGGCAATTACGAACCTCACTACTGGATTATTATACAAATCACAATCCGAAAAGGTGCTATCCGTGACCCATCTAGCTTTTAAGCTCTAAATACCAATTTTAATAAATATTACGCTAACACTAGGACTCAATTTCTTAGAGAATAACACTGCAAAATCAGGTGCCCTATAACCCATCTAACCCCCTAAAACTCCATTAGTGGCCCATATCAAAAGGGCGGGACATCCCCCATCCATTTTAGAAACATTTGCTCTCTTTGCCCTTTTACACAGATGTTTTTCTGAGATTTTCCGCAGCAGAATACCGTTCTTCATAATTGCCCTCTTATCCTCTCTGGTTCTAAGTAACAGGAGCCTCAGCATACATAGGCAGGGCAGAAATTTCGGGCTCGCGTAATATAGATAGATAGGTAGGTAGATGGATGGGTAGATGGGTGGATGGGTGGGTGGGTCGATGGATCGATAGATCGATAGATGGATGGATGGATGGATGGATGGATGGATGGAGGGAGGGAGGGAGGGAGGGAGGGAGGGAGGGAGGGAGGGAGGGAGGGAGGGAGGGAGGGAGGGAGGGATGGATGGATGGATGGATGGATGGATGGATGGATGGATGGATGGATGGATGGATGGATGGAGGGATGGATGGATGGATGGATGGATGGATGGATGGATGGATGGACGGATGGATGGATGGATGGATGGATGGATGGATGGATGGATGGATGGATGGATGGATGGATGGATGGATGGATGGATGGATGGATGGATGGACGGACGGATGGATGGATGGACGGACGGATGGATGGACGGACGGATGGACGGACGGATGGATGGACGGACGGATGGACGGATGGACGGATGGATGGACGGATGGACGGATGGACGGATGGATGGACGGATGGATGGATGGATGGATGGATGGATGGATGGATGGATGGATGGATGGATGGATGGATGGATGGATGGATGGATGGATGGATGGATGGATGGATGGATGGATGGATGGATGGATGGATGGATGGATGGATGGATGGATGGATGGATGGATGGATGGATGGATAGATATAATAAATAATAAATAATAATAACCCATGGCGCGACAGTCCTTAGAGGGCCAAGGTCTACCAACCCGACTGCCGGCCTCACGCCCACTTACGCATGGCAGAGGTGGACGATCATCCAAACGATACGGGGAGAAGATGCGGTCAGCATCTCGGCATCCCCCAGCCGGAATATTGGTTTCCGTGACCAGGGCCGCTTACCTAGCGTAAGCTCCTCACTCTCCTCAGGATGCTGAGTGGGCACCGGTCCTACACCAGGGACCTAACATCCCCACCACATGGGTGGGATCGAACCCGGGCCGCTTTTCGTGGCTAGGGACCAAGGCATGCTGCCCTAGCCCGCTACGCCACGGAGCAGGACGCGTTATATATATATATATATACATATATATATATATGCTAAAGTATATATTTCCTGCATAAAGGATTTTATACATACTGGTCCAGTTATGTGCAAATGTCTACGCAGTGTTTAGGGCCCGTAAGATAATAACAGCAACTTTGAATGTAGATCTAGTTAAATCTTAGTCTGCCTATCATATGGACATTAAATTGATTCCTCGACTTGCCTGGCCGTGGTCCATTTATTCCTCTATTCCAGATGAGGTCTACAGGTTTACTTCAACCTGGAAAAAGGCCAGGGGAAAGGCAAGCTTGGTTCCTGTGCTGTAGTACCTATCCAGTGCTGCAACAGTAAAGACATCAGTGAACGAAATTTGGGCCCTCAGGAGACAGCAGTGGCGAAGCGTCCAGTGAAATGCCAGAAGCAGCGCTTCCCCAAGAATTTCAGAAGAAAAACAATAAAATTATTGTTATAAATTTATTCCCGAACCGCAAGTTTCCTTCCTAGAACGTTCCCTTCCTATCCGAGGGTTATATAAGAGGTAACCAGTGCCGGTAGTCAGTGAAGTTGAGTCGGAGTTGCAGTTAACTGTAAAGTGGACAGTTTTTCAATAGACAATTAAGAGTTCAGTTGATTGTAGTGGACAGTGCCAAGTACAGTCAATTATGAGTTATGATTCAGCAGTTCAGTTGTGATTTGATTCGACGGAACAGTAACCTTTTTTTTTATTTTTTTTTTTAATTTTTTTTTTTAAACTTGCCTTTAACTACAATGGTCATATCGGCAGCCGTTCTCCTTTGGAACATATTGAAGCTGTTAACTCGTATTCGTTAGGTTTTTTAATCATTTCATCACACACACATTCACACTCTAATTCATACTTCCAGACTCCGGGGAAGATGGGGAATTATCTTGGCCGGAGAAAATTCCCCATCCCCAACGCCGGGAATCGAACCCGGGACCCCTAGCACGGCAAGCAGGTGCTCTACCGACTGAGCCTTTTTTTATTTTGAATGCGTGCAACAGTGTCAAAAGCGTAACGCTGACGCTACGCTAAGCGCCAATGCCATAAGTGTGTTCAGCAGTATCTGGACTTCCCATTTGTTGTTCTTCACTCCATGGTTTGGGCATAACAGCCGTTCCGGCTTCATAGATATCTCCAGCGCTTCCTGGGTCGTCCTCTGTCTATTCTTCCATTTGGATTATAGTTTAATACTGTATTTGGATATCTTCCATCCTCTATTCTTGATATATGTTCATGACATTGTTGCCTTCGTTCTGATATTTTGTCATGGATTGGTTCGATTTCTAATTCCTTTCTAATATCCTCATTTCTTATTTTGTCCAATATTGTACAACCTTTAACACTTCTTAAAAATCTCATTTCTGCAGTCTGTATTTTATTTAAATCCTTTTGTGTTGGCACCAATGTTTCGCTTCCATATAGTAAAGTTGGAATAGCCATTACTTTATACATTTTCATTTTTGTATTCTTTCTCACTCTGTTTTTAAAAGTTCTTTGTATTGTCCCACATATTGCTCGCAATTTGTTTACACTTTCTTCTATATCAGCATTGTTTCTAAAACTTATGTTACATCCTAAATATTTAAAATTCAATATTTGTTCTAAAATCTTATTTCCTAAAACAATTTTTGATCTTACATTATAATTTCCTTTAAAAGCCATAATTTTTGTTTTTTATTCTGATATTTTAAAATTACACATTTGTACTGTATTATTTAGAATATACACTGATGTTTGCAGTTTATTTTCATACCGATGAATCAATATTTGGTTATCCGCAAACAGCAGGGTAGTAATATAAATATTTTCTTTTATTTTGATTCCTGGGTCTACTAAAAATCTGCCATTCATTTAGAATATCGTCCATATATATTAAAAGTAGTAGGTGATAAGCTACATGCTAGTCTTAGTCACCCGCCTCGGTAGCGTGGTGGTCGAGTGTCCGCTTCACGTTCAAGAGGTCCCGAGTTCGACTCTCGGTCAGGGCGAGTTACCTGGATAAGGTTTCTTCCGGGGGTTTCCCTTATCCTTAAAGACGAATGTCGGGTAACTCTAAGCTCTATGGACCCCGGACTCATTTGAGCATCATTTCACCCATTCCATTCATCGTCCGATATGGCTTAACGTTGGAGGACGTAAATTACAACAGAAAAAAGCTAGTCTTAGTCGAGTATTTCCCATTTGTTACAATACTTTTATTGTTTTATGTCTCCCTTCCTCGCCAATGCTGGTATTAGGAGTCGTTTGGGTTTCCTCAGAGCGAGGGAGCCGAAGCATCTGACCTGATAGATGAGCTCAGGGTTGAGGAGTGGGCCTAATGCCTGTGATGAGTGAATGATGGAGCAATTGGTGCAATGATGGTGGGGGAAACCGGAGGACCCGGAGGAAACCCACCCCAGTGCCATATTTTCCACCACAAATCCCACTTTGCGGTCGTCTGGGATCGAAACTGGGCCGCCTAGGTGAGAGCCAAGCGGTCTAATCACTCAGCCATGGCGCGGCCATTACAATACTTTTACATTTATGTGCATATTACATATGTTTGCAATTCATAAATTATTTTGTATTTAAAGGATTATTAGAGCATAAACATCTAGTCCCTGGAGGAAACAGTTGTTCCTGTTGTACACTAATGGCCTTGAGCACCATTTTTGGTAGTTAAATATTGACTTTGACGTGATGAGCGGTCATTTGTGGTGCATCGACTACGGTAAACGTTCACCTAGGTGAACGACCGGTTATCGTCGATTATCTTGGCTCACAATTGTAAAATAGCGACTTCTGATGTTTTGGAGCGTGACAATTTCGAAGATGAGTTGTTATACATGCAATTCATCTACGGTGGTGACAATAAACCATGCCTATTATAGTAGATAGTGGTTGTATATAAATGACAGGAAATTCCCAAAAAAGGTTCAGATTATCCAAGGAAGTAGTGTGGTAGGTAGTAGACAAATTATGTGATAGGTTACAATTTTTGACTAACAGAAACAATCCGGCAGCACTCATGAATCGAGTGTTAACAACGTTACCGTTTTGTATAACGGGTGCATACAAGGTACTAACTGGCGACGTGTCAAATAGCCATCGAATCACGTTGTAACAAATTAAAGGGTAGAGCAAGGAGCTCCACGTTGGCGCGACAGTTTGTTGCAAGTTAGGGTTGAGCAATTTATCCTCAGGGTAGAGCAATGAGTTCCGTCAAGGGGTATGCGTGGATATGTATGGGAGTAAGCATGGTTGTTATGACACTGGAATGCAAGTTTCAGACTGGTTTAATGACTGCCTCTTATTATCATCACATCAAACTTGAGGTTGCCGACCAAGGGTTACGAATATATCACTGTTCAGAGTTACCGTATGTAGACTGCTTATTACGCGATAACACTTAATTCGTTATTCAGGTATGAACCTGCAGATATCTTTTCTAATCGCTTCTGGTCTGCCTTCGTCCGAGACAGAAGCAGATGACCGTTCTAATGGGCTGCCAGCCACGGTCTGCTTGTCTCTGGGGTACTGCAGCTGCGTGTGTGTGACTTTCACCTCTGGAAGACCTGTCTTCACTCACACCAAAATTCCCTTTGTGACTATTTATTAGTCTCGGTCATGCGATTATTAAGGGTTCGAAGAATACCTTTTCAAACGGAGCGAAGTGTTACCCATTTAGAATTCCTACTAAGAAAACCCTCTTTCTCACGTGTCTTTTGTTAAACGATTCAACCACCTGCCTGCACGTGTTGTAACAAAGATACACTATTCCTATTACTATTCTTTACTCATTGCATCCCTTAATTTCGGTATCAACGTAGTGGCGTATCATAAACAGTGTGTCGCGAGGAATAGCCGAACTAGGACCGAATTATACAGGATGTTAATGAACTACACCGAAATATTTTCAGAGCAAGTAGAGATATCTTAAATAAGTAATATGAGATAGACTTGTTTCAAATGTAGAAGTTACGGCTACGAGTTTCTAAAGTGCCAGTACGCCACTGCTAATGATGGTAGCACTCGAGTGCACCACATACTTTTTTTAAATATTTTATTTATCGATCAGCAGTACAATGCTCCACAGATCAGAGTGAAAAGAAGGTTAGAGAACAATAAATTGAAGAACAATAACACTCAGGGGTAGGCCAACAGGCCGCCCCCTAACTACATTAAGTTACAACTCCAATAATACACTCTGAGGAATTAAGTCAATATTGAAGATATAAGAGACACATCAAGCACTAGAATCACTGGAAGCAGGTCCTGTGGTAGCCTCCTCTTCAAGCGTGAGGGTTTGCACGTGCGGACGCCGATGTTATAATGCACAGCTGCTGGAACTTCTTGCAGTGTGGTAAAGAAATGACGGGCGATCCTGCGAATGTAGTCGTGAAGAGGTAAGGGTCCTAGTTCGTGATGGAGCTGCTGATTACGAATGAACCATGGAGCGTTGGTAGCGATGCGCATGAAGCGATTCTGTATAACTTGAAGACGATGCAGATGACATGTGTGGAATACACCACATATGAAAATAAAGAGGTGTCGGAGCACGCCCTCTAGCGCAGTGGTTATGACAGTAGCCTTTAAGTGAAAGGTAAACGAGTTTGTTGCCTTTTTCACATAATTTGTTTATTTATTTTTTTTTTTTGGATATTCTTAAGTATTTTTAATTCTTGTATAAATATATGCATTTTACGGAGTAATTTCTACGGAGGCTGGTGAACACTTCGGCGTTATTTACACTATTATAACTACAACAACTTTGCAAAAAGTACCTTTGTCAGGTTTCCGTTTATTTTATTACGAATAGTTTAACGACAAATGGCCACCTGGTACATTTCCCTTTCAAACTAAAGTGTATAATGTTAAGAAAACGCTTAAATATTGCTCATTAAACAGCCACTGAAAGCATATAAAGGAGCAGTGCTTTCAAAACTTAAATACAAAAATGTAAGTTTTTGGAGTTTGTCAGTGGCGAGGTGCGACTTTCAAAGCGACGGAATTTCCGAATAATAATTTTCATTAAAATAAGAGAGAATAATTAATCAAAGAACAAAGACTACTCTTCACTATTCTTTCTATTATACAGTCACACGTAGGCCCTTCTTGCACTACAAGACCGGTCTCACTACAAGCAGACATATTCCTGCTTCCCCTCTCCATTCAGAAGTTCCAGTTTTTCCTAGAGCTGGCCCAAACCGCGTGAACTATAATTAGCCTAAAATGGAGAAAGTATGTAATTCACGCCGTTTTGCTAATAACTTAGAACTTCACAAGAATTTCTTATTTGACACCACTAAATACCAACCTACGTAAAATACTTTGCTAATGTTATGAAAATTTACTTACAATTGTATTTAAAAGCGCCACATAAAAAATAGACTTTTCTACACACGCTACAGAGACTTCACGTGATAAAATCTGTCAGTGCTTCTTAACTATCGAAGAGTCGCGGTTGCTTCCGGAAATCAACCAAGAATGGTTTTCAAAGTTACGAATGCGTAAATACAGAAATATTAAGTACTGAATGAGCTCGCGGAACTGGACACTGAAATCTAAGCAGCTGTCAGACTGTCAGCAGCACCGCGGATGTTTGCGAATAAATTTTGAAAATGTAATCAGAGCAAATTAAATATTGTTTAGCATGGTTTTTTTTTAGTTTTCTTCTTTCTCTACTGAAATTCTTGGAGAAGCGGAGCTTCCAGCAGTTCATTGCACGCTTCGCCACTAGAGTTCAGTCAGTGGCCCCAGTGTCGTTCAAGTTGGATATGCCTGCTCTAGATAAACACTCTGGATGTAGAGAGAAAGGCTAAATTATGTTTGAACTTGCATAAAACAGTATGTCTGTTGTGATGACTTTGGTATTTCTTCTAAGAAGCATTTTTCAAAAGTCCAACATTCTTTGTATAAGATTTTCTACCCTCCCATAAATAGCTGACGTTACAATAATTTTAAGAGAAAACTGCCAGGAACATAAAATATTACGATCTCTTGCTGTAATATACATCTAAGTACGAGGCCTGTTCAATAACGAATGATCATAACTTTTTACGGTCATAATTTTTCGCACTAAAATTAAACCTTATTATGTTCTGTTAGCTTAATGTGAAACAAACACGCCGTAGTAGTTTCATTGTTGGTACTCCTGGTTCCCGCCTGTGAGAACTAGGCAAGTTTAGACATGTTCAGTATCACCTACCGCTGCAATGGAGGTAACATGCAGTTAAAGTTGATTTTTTTTTTTTTTTTTTTTTTTTTTTTTTGTAATTTACGTCCTCCAACATTAAGTCATATCGGACGGTGAATGAATTGGGTGAAATGATGCTCAAATGAGCCCAGGGTCCATGGAGCTTAGAGTTACCCGACATTCGTCTTAAAGGATAAGGGAAAACCCCGGAAAAACCTTATCCAAGTAACTCACCCTGACCTAGTTTCAAACTCGGGACCTCTTGAACGTGAGGCAGACAGGCTACCATCTACGCTACCGAGGCAGGCATGTTACAGGAAGATCCGGAGTTTCTTTCAAACGTAATCACTGCTGATATAACCTGGCTACATCATTTTGATCCTGAGAGCAAACAGCAAAGCTCTGTGTGGAAATCTCCTTTTCACCAACCCCCAAAAAAGCAAAAGTGGTTGCTTCTGCTTGGAAAGTTATGGTCATCTCATTCTTTGATATTCATGGAATGGTTTATCATCATGTTGTACCTACACACACATCAGTAACTGGACAATACTACAGGGGTGTCCTGAAAACATTGCAAGTCCATATCAGGCGCAAAAGAGTACATTTACGTGAAGCAGGCTGCATGCTGCACCACGATAATGCGCGGCCGCATATTGCCAATGTTGTTGCTGAATATCTTGCAAAAATCAACGTGAAGTGCATCCCTCACCTTCCCTATAGTCCGAATTTAGCCACATGTGACTTTTTTCTGTTCCATAACTTGAAGAAACGCCTTCGTGGGAGGCATTATCCACCATCAGAAGCAGTGGTGAAGGCTGAGGAGGCGATTTTGAGGGATCTCTCAAAAAATGGTTTCCAGCATGTCTTTGAAGACTGGCAGAAATGCTGGGACAAGTGCATCGCATTCAGGGGAGACTATTTTGTGAAGGACCATCAAAATTATGAGGATGAGTAAAGGTACGTTGTCAAAAAAAATTGTGGTCATTCTTTATTGAACAGCCCTCGGACCTACAGTATCAAAACGAAAAACCAGTCTTAGCAAGGGTCATCAATGACAAAATGTCCAGACACTTTTAAACATCTGCGAACAACTCCTTCCTGCAAAACAGCATCTTTCGCACATGGCAGAAACAATCTTAAAATAAGCCTAATGTTTTATCTTTTGGCTCTCCTTTTTTTTTTTCAAGCCACAGCATGGCACCGTTTGTCACACTATCAAAGAACAGTCAGTAATCGTATTTTGTTTAAAAAAAGAAAGATAAAATTGGGAATTTCTTCCCTTGAAGAAATATCGTGTATATAAAATCAACCTTCCCATCCAATTACCAAAATCTGTTTATTTTAAATTTTTTCTACCATCGTCAAACTATTCATTGCAAATATCTCACCATTATAGATAGCTAATGCAGCAGAAGGGAAATAAGATATAAGTAGGGCTTTTGATTGGATAATTATTTTTATTTATTCGTTTTTATGCACAAAATACAAAGACTCCGCATGTCGTAATTACACGGGATAATACGTTTAAGCACCAGAACAAGTATCGGCTTCCCGCCAGGGCAGACTGTAAATTGAAATGAGATTTATGGACGATCTTTTACTGCATTGGTTCTCTCCCCCCTCCCCTCTATCCCCCTCTCCCTCTCTCCCTCTCTCTCTAGCAATTTACGTCCTCCAACGTCATATCGGACGATGAATGAAATGGGTGAAATGATGCTCAAATGAGCCCAGGGTCCATGGTGCTTAGAGTTATCCGACATTCGTCTTTCAGGATAAGGGAAACCCCCGGAAAAAGCCTTATCCAGGTAACTCGCCCTGACCGAGATTCGAACTAGGGAGCTCTTGAACATGAGACAGACACGCTGCCGCTACCGAGGCGGGCATTTTGGGCGTGGAACACCACATTTTCGGGTTAATACATATATCAACCCACAGCATAACCGTATAGCGATAAACTTTTAAAATTATTCCATACGTTTCTGAACTCTTCTCTGTTGATAAAAGTTTGCAGACTTACAGTTTTACTTATTTCTTGCTTTTGTTTCCTTTAGTCTGACACATAAACCATGGGTTAATAGTAACTTTTTGGCTCTAGTTAAAAAGAAAAACTTACTGTATAGCAAAACAAAATGCAAATTTCCCTCTCCGATAGCAATTGAACTGTACAAAAAGTGTGCAAATGAAGTAACTAAAATGAAAAGGGAACTTCAAGAAGCATATTACTCAAATAAACTGAATAACTCCTATGATCCAAAAAAGGTATGGATGACAATAAATGGAATCTTAAGAAATAAAACCCCAGTACATTCCAATCAAATAGAAACAATAATGGTAGGTAATCAAAAAATAGTAAATCAATTAGAAATATGTGAATCTTTTAACCAATACTTTGTAAATATAGTGATCAGTTAGTGAAGATATGTATAACTACACAATATACTCCACCACTTTATAGTTCAGTACCAAATAGTCTTTTTCTATATCCAACAGATAATAATGAGGTTCTAAAAATGATAGCAACAATAAAAAACAAAGGTAATAAAACAGATAATATTTTATCAAATGAATTGTTAACAAAGTGCAAGTACAGTTTGGTTCCACACATTGTAACCTTTATTAATTTATCACTTAGTTCAGGTTCAGTACGTGATGGTTGTAAAATCACGCGAGTTGTCCCAATTTATAAGACAGGTGATAGAGTAATTATGGATAATTACAGACCAATAAGTATTATTCCTGTATTTGCCAAAATTCTGGAAAAGGTAGTAAAAGTTAGGTTATTACAGCATCTAGAAAAACACAACTTTTTTCACAATCATCAGTATGGATTTATTAACAAATCTAGTACTCTTGCTGCCACGGTAGATATTATCGTACCTATTCAAAGAGCTCTGGATAGAAATTGTTTAGCTGCTGGTTTATTTATTGACCTAAAAAAGGCTTTTGACACTGTAGATCATACTTTATTACTAAATAAACTTGAGCATGCTGGTGTAAGAGGACTTCCTCTCAACTGGTTTCAGAATTATCTCAGTAATAGGAAACAATTTGTAAATATGAACAACATTTCCAGTTCTCTATCAGTAATTCATCATGGTGTTCCACAAGATTCTGTATTAGGTCCTATATTATTCCTAATTTTTATAAATGACATAGGATGTTTAAGACTAAAAGGTAAATTGACTATGTTTGCTGATGATATATGTTTGTTATATATAGCTAACTCTGAGCACCAGCTGATATATGACATACAGCAAGACCTGAATGCATTGAATAGCTGGTTTAAGGGCAATAAGTTAACATTAAATGTCTGTAAAACAAAATATATGTTATTTCATAAAAGATCATACGTACCAGTAGTAAATAACAAGATACATGTTGATAACGCAGTGATTGAAAGGGTAACAAAAATCACATATCTAGGTTTGATTCTAGACAGTACGCTCACATGGAAGGACCATATCATGCATGTAAAAAATAAGATTCTTCCTGTGTTAGCTGTAATTCACAGGCTGAAATTCAAAGGATTCAGTGTAAATCATTTACGAAGTATCTACCATGCTTTAATTCAATCTCATTTGGATTACTTAAACATCTTATGGGGTAACTCTGTTAAATATTTAATTCATGACCTCGAAGTACTTCAAAATCGTGCCTTGAAAATAATCTACAATCTACCCTTTAGATCAAACACAAAAACACTCTACCATGTAACTAACATTTTACCATTAAAACTAAACATAGAGTTGTCCTTGATAATATATCTCCACAAAATAAAAAATAATCTTCTAAAGTCCAATCTAACATTTGAAAGCTCCTCACATATATATATATATATATATATATATATATATATATATATATATATAATACAAGAAATAAAGGAAACTTAACAAAACCAACAGTGAACACTTCTACTTATGGCCTGAACAGCTTAACCTCACACGTTATCAACTTATATAATGCACTGCCACTGGAACTGAAAGGCTGCAGGAACATAAAAGGTTTTAAAAGGAAAGTTGCTGAAAATTTACTGAAGGCATATATTGATAGCTGATAAAGTGTTACACATTTATAGCTGGTTTGAAAGCTGAACTGTTTAAAAATTAATATGGATTAATGTCCCATAGAATATGTAGCTTCTATTTTTCTGTTAAGTTCTTTGTTACTATTATTTCTTGAGTTATACGATACCTAGGAATGAGTCTTCGACTGACGTGATGGCAAAGTTGTCTACGTGCATGTGACAGTCAATACAAATGTCGATCATAGATATCATCCAATCATTTACATACATTAAAACTTCAGATTCATGAAATTGGATGTTATATATCATGTAACGGTCTCCTTTCACCAGCTTATATAAATCGTAATCTCATAAGAATATCTGCTCCTCGTTTTACATGCATTATGCTAATTATGATTTAATAATTCATAACATTACATTCACGTCATTGTTGCGTAACGTACAGTAAACGTCACACCAGTATGCGCTAGAAAAGACATGCTTAATATCCCTTCCAAGCCCCGCGACCGGAAGTCAAACTGTCAATACTCGAACTCTTAAAAAAAAAAAAAAAAAAAAAAATGTAGCCATAAGGAGGGCGGAGAGATAAGGGTAGACGTGTGGACTGTTTCGAGGGATTGGAGAGTGACTGGGAGGACAAACATTTCTAGAAAAATTTTGCAATATAATAACAACTGAGTGATGCATGGGGATGAAGGGAGGTTGCAATTGGGAAACTAAGAAATTTGAATATACACGGTGTACATTTTTATATGTAATTTTACCACACAAAATTTGACGTCATTAATAGCATCGCTGATGGAGCGAGTTTATATGCGATTCCCCTAGCGGCTTGCGATTGTATTAGATGTGTTAACAACAGCTTTGGGGCCTCCCTCTACCGTCAGGTAAATATACGAGGGCTGTTCAATAAAGAATGATCTCAATTTATTTTAACAACGTACCTCGATTCGTCCTCATAATTTTTATGGTCATTCTCAAAATAGCCTCCCCTGAATGCGATGCACTTGTCCCAGAGTTTCTGCCAGTTTTCAAAGATATGCTGGACACCATTTTTGAGAGATCCTTCAAAATCGCCTCCACAGCCTTCACCAGTGCTTATGATGACGGACAATGCCTCCCACGAAGGCGTTTCTTCAAGTTAGGGAACAGAAAAAAGTCACATGTGGCTAAATCCGGACTGTAGGGGGGGGGGTGAGGGATGCACTTCACGATGATTTTTGCAAGATATTCAGTAACAACATTTTCAATATGCGGCCGCGCATTATCGTGGTGCAGCATCCAACCTGCTTCACGGAACTGTGGTCGTTTGCGCCTGATATGGACTTGCAATGTTTTCATGACATCCCTATAGTATTGTCCAGTTACTGATGTGTGTGCAGGTATAACATGCTGATAAACCATTCCATGAATATCACAGAATGAGATGACCATAACTTTCCCAGCGGAAACAACCACTTTTGCCTTTTTTGGGGGGTTGGTGATGAAGGAGATTTCCACACTGAGCTTTGCTGTTTGCTCTCAGGATCAAAATGATGTAGCCAAGTTTCATCAGCAGTGATTACGTTTGAAAGAAACTCCGAATCTTCCTCTAACATCAACTATAATTGCATGGTACCTCCATAGCAGCGGTAGGCGATACTGAACATGACTGAATTTGCCTGGTTCTCACTGGCGGGAACCAGGAGTACCAACAATGAAACTACTACGGCGTGTTTGTTTCACATTAAGCTATCAGAATATTGAATTTTAGTGCGCAAAATTATGTCCGTAAAAAAAGTATGATCATTCTTTATTGAACAGCCCTCGTACTATTTGAGAGGTGGGTCTGCCCGCGTAATATAAAGGTACGTAATTTCGCCTGGTGCGTGGATACGATAACTGTTTATAAAAAGCTATATATTGCAATGCAGTGCACTACAAAGCTAATTATGCAGCCATAAAGGTATACCATGAAGAATACACGACATAATAAGTCAATGAACACTTATTTCACAATGAACATCTGTTTTTCTGTTATAGTAGACAGGCATATATGCATATTGCAAACTTGTCACATAAAATAGAAGTATTTAAATTTTATCTCAATTATTTTCTATCGCTCACGTTTTCTCACAATGTAACTTCATTACAAACCGAAAAATTAGCAGAACATGTTCTAGGAATGAAAAATAAATTAGTGTTACAATATGTACAAAGCTTTTATCCAGGTCTAAACAAGAAAATATCTCTAGTACATAGACTTGTGTGTCCATTTTCTTATATTTCAATTCTCTCTTCCCCTTAAACACTGTCTGTATTGTGAGAAGGTATGCTTGAGGCCTTTCTGCCATAACATTATTACCTTTAGATTGGGACGAGTCACTTTTTAGCATCCAGTGTCTTTCTTTTTGCGAGTAACAGATCGTGTATCTTGTAAATGTTTGATGCACCTATTGGTTTTGAAAGACATAAGGATACCAACATTAATAGACATTTTAATTAAGCGTGAGAATGACAAAACATTTATATCGTTTACTGATAAAACGTAAGACGTTTGTGTTGCAAACAAACGTATGTCAATTTGACGGTATCTGGACACTTGTGACAACCTTACGCTCCGAGGGACTTGTCTGAATGCCGGATAGCGTTGCATAAACTCCTCTATGCAGCGGTTTAAATGATATTTATATGTCGCGCCAATTTTAATGCCGGTACGAAAGTAGCATTCACCAGTGAATACGCGGTGGTCTGTGTTCATATCCAGGAGAAGCTGGTTATATTAGTTATGAGCGCAACCACACGCAGAGCGCTGTATTTTGCTTACTGTTCCGCAAAAATTACTGCTTCTTCCCCATAGAGGGCGCTGTGATTTCAAGATAGATTCACCAGTCAACTATGACGTCATTCTTGCTCAATCGGAGGGCGGGAAATAACGAATACAAATGAACACCGTTTATAATTTTGGTCTGGTTCTACTGAGAGAAGTGTTTGAAAACTTGTACAGGCAGGAACTTTTTGCGTTAAGTGTGATATATGTAAGAAAACGATTATATTTTCAGAATTTGTGTTAATTAGGTCATAAGCTTTGCTTGTCATAAAGATTAATTTCTCTCTAATTTGCACACGCGTGTTTTTATTTAATGAATATTTCAAATGAATTGTCAGGAGTATAATATTTTAATTGTCATTTATGATGGCATTTCAATTCAAAAATAAATTTTCAAAGAGCAGGCATCTAAAAAACACATAGATACATGAAATGTCTTTACCCAAACTATCAGTCAGATGTTATCGACAACTTGGTTCGTTTACTAAGTATAAAATGCAGAATATTTTCGGAGCAAGATTGGTTCACAGATTAGGGGAGAGTAGCCTAATATTTGATGGTGCGCAATTTGGGGTACCGTGGTATCTCGGCTGCATAGTGCTGAACCTTGCTAGAAACGTGATGCTCGCTCGCAGGTACTGGTAGGCTTGTGTTAGCCTGAAGATTATTGTTGTGTGCCCACCCAAGATAGGGTTTAACCACAGATAGGATTTTCTTTTCGGGATGGGTTAGGATGGCTGTTTTTGTTTGAGAATGGTGGATTGATTATGAGGTAGTTTATTGACTCCTCTAGAAGGATAGAATGCTTTCTTTAGCACCCTGGCATTGAAGGAATTTTGATTTGAACTGAATTTTGTTTAATTTTGAGACCAACAATTCTTGGTAGATTATGGGAGCTCGGCTTTTGCTGCTGCTGGAATTGCTCCGTGGTGGACTAAGAGAGTTTTGGCGACGAAGCGTCCTGCGGTTACGTCATGGCCTTCCTGCTTGAGATCGTGTCACGGTAAGCTGACAAAGGAAGTTTGCTCCTTGAAGTTATTTGCTGCTGTTGACATCTGTGTATACAAATATATTAAGATATTTATTGTTTTAAACACACCTTTGCTGAAGTTTCAGTATTAAGATCAAACTATTTTTCTATTCCCAGTCCTTTGCATTAGTTCAATTACAAAAGGAGCTGGAAGAACTAATGCATTAAAAATGGCGAGTTCCCTATTATGGGGTACCATGGAGAGCTTAATTAGGTGTACTCCATATTAGGATCTACTATTGTACTTTTAATATTCATGCTAGAAACTAAACTTCTACTGCCAAGAAATCGAAATATGGCTGAAAAGTCATATTGGTCGAACGGTTCCAGTTTACCAGATAGGGAATCTCTTTGGAAAAGCCTATCTACGTGCAGCCACTGCAGAAACAGCTAGTAGTGGGTTCCGCAAAACGGGAATATATCCATTCAACCCCAAAAATTTTCAGGCCACAAGATTTTACAATGCATGAAAATGGAACGTGCAATGAAAACGATGAAGTTTCTGATTCCAAAAATGTGGCATAAGTGGCAGATCCACCTGCTTCCCAGAGGAGATCGTTCCTGGTGGCTGACATCAGCCCAATCCCAACACTGAAGCAGAAGGCAAGTTGATCAGAACAAGCCAAACCATCTCGAGCTGGGACCTCTTGTGTAATTACACGCTCGTCATACAAAGCTCAGCTCACTGAAAAGAAGTCAAAGAAAGCCGACAAGACTCCGCCAAAAGCCAGATGCACCTTAGCATTGCAAACAAAAGCAACAAAAACACCCAGAAAAAGAAGGAAGTGCACTACTGAATCTTCGTCCTCCGAAGACGAAGATTCTTTGTGCCTCTGGAATTGGAAGAAGAGTGGGGAAACGAGAGTAACGATGACGACGACGACGATGATGTTGCGGAGTGCCTATATTGTGCAGGCCTATTTTTTGGAGGACCGAGACGGAGAAACATGGATAAGATGCTGCAGATGTTTTAATTGGGCACATATGGTTTGTGAAGGTGATAGTTCCAATAGGTTTCCCGTAGGGGAGGGGATCCATCCCCTTCAGCTGCCGTGGTACGGGCGCTGCGGACCCCTAGCACTCGTGGTACCTCTGACGTTACTAGAGGAACCTCGTGCCGAACATTCGAACCCCTCCCTGATAGGGAGTTGTTCGGATTGGGTTGGACTAGTAAAAGGTGTGCTAGATCACCAGGCTGCCCCACCGAGGTCATATCGGTAGCCTTCCCATTTTGGAGTTGGCGCGCGTGTAAGTGGCGTATCCACTTCCACCCCGTCTTGAGTCCACCGGACAAGATGGAGGGGGCTTGTTAGTCTCTAGGTCTTGCCCCAGGAAAGAGCCTCGGACGCCCTTTTGGGACAGCTCGGTAACTCCCTGGTAGAAAGAGGCCCGGGTCCTTGGTCCTACGGGTCCAGGACTAACGGGAGTAGATCCTCCGACATGAATTGAGTTCCAATAGATTCTCTTGTGAAAAGTGTGTGAGAAAAATAAGTAAATAAAAAAGACCTATCTAGTAATTAGGCACCAAAAGAGGATAACAAGTCTGGATATGAACCTTGGATTTTCACATCGGGTATCAAAAATCATATTTAATACAGACATTTCAGCAGTGTTAATTTCTGTACTTATAATGCTCTAAATTAACACCAGAAAATGTATTCCAAATTAGGAACCTCTACCACCCCATATTAGGAGTCACATTTTTGTATTTTAGAGAATTGCATTTTATTTGCATAACAGTGTACTTAAGCTCTAGTATTACATTATATAAGAGAGGTAAAGAGTTGGTGTGCACAAATGTATTATTTATAGACACTAACCTGTGTTACTATTGGTCATACAACAAAAAGAAAACATGTACTCTATATTAGGCAACTTTCCCCTAAAGGAGTGAGGCCTTGTCAAAAAATGGGCTATTTTTTTCGCATTAATGAATAGAAAAGCAAAGGAATTTGATATTACTGCTTTCATATTTATGGAACAGAAGATAAAGTGCTCAGAAACTTAAGAAACGTGGCATATTGTAGATTTAGCGTATGAGTTCTCTCCTGAGATGTTCTACTCGTAGGTAGCAAAAGAGTTTCAAGTCGATATCTCAAGGTGTGGTCCTCTATGACCCACCAAGCATGGGGAAGTCGTGTTTGACAAGTGGAATTATTTATTCCTGTGCAGTATAACGAAGGTATTGACCCTTTTGCAAGCGGCAGAAGGGTCGAGAACTCAGTAGGGGACAAAGTAAGCACCTTAAAATATGCAAGCCACCATTCATGCATCTCTAAACTGCTGACTTTGTATCTATTTAAGTTTCGTTATAATCCTATAAATGTATGGTGTTTATGGGGCCTAACGCAAAGCTTTAATCGTTTTAATCACACACGTTTATGAAAGAAGCGAAATCCTTTGTGTAAGTGCTACTGGATTTGCAGTTCTCTTAAACCAGCGATTCCCAACCTTATGCGCAAGGGAAAGCACAAATTTACCCCAACCTACTTTTTGCCGAGCTATGACGTGTTCTTGGGACTCAAAAACAAATCTATCTAAGGCTTTTTTTTATAGATAGTCAACATGAAAAATTCAATGTCATGGCGGGGATTTGAACCACGGATCTCCTGGTTTCCGTCCAGTCGCTCTTAACCTTTGAGCTACCATGGCCAACGTGCCGTCGTGGCATTAAATTCTCCAGTTGACTCGTATATTTCCCCGGTAGACCACTACGGGCTCTTGCATCCGAGATACACCGCTTGTGGCGAGAGACCCTAGTGGTCTACCGGGGAAATATATGAGTCAACTGGGAAATTTAATGTCAGGACGGGCCCGCCTCGGTAGCGTAGATGGTAGCGTGTCTGCCTCACGTTCAAGAGGTACCGCGTTCGAATCTCGGTCAGGGTGAGTTACCTGGATAAGGTCTTTTCCGGTGTTTTCCCTTATCCTGAAAGACGAATGTCGGGTAACTCTAAGCTCCATGGACCCCGGACGCATTGAGCATCATTTCACCCATTTCATTCATCGTCCGATATGACTAAATGTTGGAGGACGTAAATTAAAAAAAAATTGTCAGGACGGCACGTTGGCCATGGTAGCTCAAAGGTTAAGAGCAACTGGACGGAAACCAGGAGATCCGTGGTTCAAATCCCGGCCATGGCATTGAATGTTTCATGTTGACTATAAAAAAAACCTTAGCCTATATACGGCTAGTGTGGAGAAATAATTAATTTCCATCAACTATCTAAGGCTTGGTTACCTGAATGAGTGGAGTGCGTGCGTGCGTGCTAGGGAAATTCTGGGTGTATTCACACCCATGGCTGCTTTAGGGCTTATTTCGCCCTCTTCAGCCAATATGTTTATTTGGGGGAGGCAGAGATTTTTTTTTTCTCCGAATAAATGTTCATCAAGCTTGAGAGCTTGTGCTTCACTGAGGATGAGTATATTGCTGTTGATTTGTTTAAGCTGTAGTTGCAGCAGGTGTAGTTGAGTCTGGATGTCAGTTGTGGTGTCGGCGAAAAGCTGGGCCATTGCTGTTAACTTTTGTGAGTTTCTCGATCTGTTCTGCGTGGCGTTCTGCGATGCTTGTGGTGATTGTTCTAGTTGGCCTAGGCGTGGAACAATGTTGAATTCCTCGGAGTGGAGGTGATGGATGTCCTCTCTGGAGGACTGTGAATCTGCGATGGCGTTCTCAAGCGAGGCAAGACGGGTTCCAATGGTCTGCATTTCTCTCCGAAGATCCTGCATGGCTTCCTTCAGGTATTCATTGGGAAAGAAGGCAGCTGCTGCTACGGTAGATGGTAAGATTGGAGCCTCTTCCTCCCTGGTCGCTGGAGTGCTGCGTTGTACTTGAAGCTTCGTTCTGAGGTAGCGAGGGCACTGCGCTTGACCTGTAAAATGGCCTAGACCATTGCAGGTAGCACAGTACCTGCGTCGGTGTCGTAGATCATGCTTCCTGCATTCGGCGGTGAGGCACTGCGTCCCACAATAGTGACATCTAGGTGGAGCGGTGCAGGTGGTGGCACAGTGGCCATAGCTGCAGCATCGCCGACAGGGAACGTGCCACTCTAAGTTGCTTGCCTCGACTCGACTCTGAGACATTGCCCTAAAATGGGCAGTCCCATCCTCAAGGCAGCATCCCTGTCAGCATTGTCAGCTAGATGCAGGCGCACTAGTGTGGTGGTGCCTCCTCTTGAAGTTATGCGGTTGGCTTTCCAGGCAGAGGACCACCTCTGTTTTGCAGCGGAGAGAACAAACCTACACGGGAGATCACGGGGAACCCCTCTGATGACCACGGTGTAGGCTCCTGGAGAAATGGTTGACGCTGGGGAGAAGTGCAGAGATCTTGTTGGTGTCTGTTGTGCTGCAGCAGCGTAGGAAAGCCGCTGATCAGTCGTGAGTGGGAGTGGCAGTGCTTCATGTACAAAGTGAAGAAGTTGGAGTTTTTTTTTTTTTTTTTTGTAATTTACGCCCTCCAACGTTAAGTCATGTCGGACGATGAATGGAATGGATGAAATGATTCTCAAATGAGTTCAGGGTCCATAGAGCTTAGAGTTACCTGACATTCGTCTTTCAGGAAAAGAGAAAAACCTGGGAAAAATCTTATCCAGGTAACTTACCCTGACCGAGATTCGAACTTGGAACCCTTGAACGTGAGGCAGACACGCTACCGAGGTGGGTAAGGAGTCTCATCTTCTCTTCCGGAACAAGTGATTTTATATGTACCAATAGTAGGTTTCACGTTTTTTTTTTTTTTTTTTTTTTTCATTTCCTACAGAAATTAATTTCAGTCTGTCTCCTAATGTGCCTTTAGAGACACAGAACTACTCATTTTCTTCCCTGATGCGTAGACCCCCCTATTTCTTCATCAGTTGCTAACTTCATCTTTTACAAAGTCCAGTTCCCTCTACTCCTCCCCACATTTGTCTGAAATAAACGAAATAAAAGAATTGATAATAAAGCTACGAATACGTTTGTCCAATAACAAGTTCCGAATTCTTGTCCGATATTGGATGCATTACACATAAAACGTGAACGAGTCACTACACCTAACATATTTAAACAAAAACAATGCTTTCATCCTTATTTTTAGATTAACACACAGTAAATAATTTTCAACACTTAAAAGTATATTTGCCTCACCAGTATCATAGTATCAGGTTCACAAAGTTATCTTCGCGCAGCAAGAAGCAGGTCAGAAATAAGAAATCTCCCTTTTACGTGACCAATTGTTTGTTCACAGTCACACAATGCTCTCTTTTCGGCTTGCCTCTAGAAGGTCTTGCACTACCCCTTAGCTAAACTTGCTGACACATCGTACCGAAAACCAGAAACTGATATGGAGTTCCCTCTGATACCGAGCGACTCTCCTCTACTTTTTGTGTGTGTTTGTAGGAGTAGGAGGGAGAGAGAGAGAGAGAGAGAGGTCATATATAGACTCATATGTATATTTGTGTTATTCACCAAAACCCCGGGAGAACTGCAAGCAATGTTGGACTAGCTATGCGAACATAGTCAAACTGCAAGACTCTCGCTAACCAAACAGAAAACGAAGTTAATGTCAAAAGGACCAGCGATACCAAAATTACTACACGGAATACCCCTTACTTACGTAGATGAGTTTACATACCTGGGGCAACTAATCTCCTTTCAGGACAAAATGGAGAGGGAAATACAAAGAAGAATCTCTCTAGCCTGGAGGCCATTCTGGGATCTTACTTTTATACTCTTAGACAAAACCTAAGTAGACGAATAAAATCCACGCATTAGAAACCTGTGTCTACCCTGTTTTACTGTATCAATGTCAGACATGATCATTAATAGCAAAACAGGAGAACAAAATTCAAATATGCCAACGCAAAGTCATGGAGGTATCTCTGAATGAATCTCAAATGTAGCGTTGAACCAGCAATCACGGACGAAAGACATGGCAGAATTAGCAACAAGGTTAAAATGTAAATGGAAAGGCCACATGGTAAGACTACAACAGACAGACGTACAAGACCACCATGTGGGATCCCCGAATAGGAAAACGACTACAAGGAAGACCGAGACGCAGATGGGCATGCAGGAGAAAGTGTAGCAAGAGAAAGAAGAGGCTGGAAATGCCTAGAGATGCATGTGTGTAGGGACTAATTGTGAACACTGTAAACATAGAACCGTGTGGTCAAATAGTGAATAGTGTACATATAGAATAGTAACGGCTAAATAGTGAATAGTGCAAATATTGGACAGTAGTGACTACAGAGGGAATAATATAAGCACTAAACAGCGTTTTTACTAAGCAGTGAATAAATAGTGCACCGTATTATCAGACAAAAGGGACAATAAGCATGTGCAACGTCTAACGTGGAATAGCTCACCACGTTAGAATAGATGAGCTTTCCCTATCACAAAGGCCTTTGTCCTTCACGGGACATTTTAGGCTATTTTCAATATTTTCATTCATTTATATTTCAGTAGCATTAAAAGTATTTTGATTTATTTAAAATGTTTACAATGTATTATTTTATATGTAGTATGGTAGTTTTATAGCGATTTTCCAAAATGACCGAGTATCGCATTGTAGGTATAGATCAGGTTTGCATAAAATACTGCGGTTCAGTTTAAGAATCTTCTATTGAAGTTGTTTCTAACGCTTCTGATGTAATAAATAACTTTCCGAGGAATATTATTCCACAAAGCATTGAGTGGAAGCACTCAGGGGACTGTGTCCAGCAATGATGACGACGACATAATGAAGGAATTTACAGCTTTTATCCTGTATTTAGTACCACGAAGGCTCTTGGAGACAGTTCATAAGAAGTGAAAACTCGAATGGAGACGGCTTAAAATAACCACCTAACGGCCAAGAATCGAAGCACGAACCCATATGGGAAGACCGAGAACAGAACCACTGAGCTATTCCAGGTATCTTTTATTATCAAATTTTATATATTAGTGAAACTAAATATTCATAAATCATAAATGTTTATAAAGAGCTTATTATTCTAAACATTCCCGCGTAAGTATGAAGTTTTAAAGTTAAATAATTTATCTTCGGAACATTACTGCAGTTGTTTATTCATGAGGCATTATATGCCATTTCTAAACTCGGATATGGAAAGAAATGAGTGAAAGCTTTTGTTTAGAGATCGGGTTTATGCTCAGTCCTTACAGGAAGGAATTCAAAAAACAAAACAAAACCGATGGAGAATCTTTTAGGGCCTTAATCCCTTTAGCAGGACTCCTAAAAAACACATTTCAAAATATTACGTGATATATTAAGCGATAGAAGCTTAGAATTGGGGCGTATGTTTCGTCCAGATTTGTAAAGCTGTCGAAAAATTCCTTTCTCAATTTTATGTACACGCTTTGTAATGACCGTGTTATAGGCGCTTTATACTCTAACAGAAAAACTGGTCGATGGTTTACCCCCCTGTTTGTTCAGTCGAGTGAAAACCGCTGCTCAATTGTTGCAACTGTTTTTCACTTAGTGGTTTTCTCATCCAATAACCCGATTATCGCAAGGGTTTGTCCATTGTGAGAGCACTTTAAATAATTACACTGTTAAAAGTCTGTATTAGAAGTTCATTGGCTGTGAATTTCTGCACAAAGTTTAAACAGTAAATTCCCAACAGAACACAAGACCATAACGTAATTAGGTAAAATTTGTATAAAAGTCATAGTTATAGGACTGCGAGTTAAATGAACTATAACTGACATTTGTTTTCAATAACTTGCTTCGTTTAAGTTATCGACACACAACCTTTATCTCACAAGATGACATTTTTGGAGAATGTTTTCGTTCCTTAGAACTTTTAGACATAGATCTCAGTGAGCAACTATAAAATTTAAAAAACCTAATAACATATAAATCATAAAAAGAGCCTTTTATTTATTTACTTATTTATTTAGTTTTCCTTTTCTTTAAAAATGGAGAAGTTTTTTGTTGTAATTTTCGTCATCCAAAGTTAAGTCATATCAGACGATGAATGGAATGGGTGAAATGAGCTCAAATGAGCCCAGGATCCATAGAGCTTAGAGTTTCCCGACATTCGTCTTTAAGGATAAGGTAAAACCCGGAAAAAGCCTTATCCAGGTAACTCACCCTGACCGAGATTCGAACTCGGGACCTCTTGAACGTAAGGCAGACACGCTACCATCTACGCTATCGAGGTGGGCAAAACATGGAGGAGTAACTGTAAGGACCTAACTTTTGGTTTTATTGTTATATGTTTGTTGCACTGCACACTCCGTTTAAAGTCGATAATTTCAAATGCTACAGCAAATCTCGTTTGACAAAATACTACCTACATAAACCAAACTGGCTGTGTCTGCACACCACAATGGTCAACAAAGAGCGTAAAATCGTGCTTCCTATGTGGTTTGCTTGCTTTTATAACTTGAACAGTGCTATACTTCGCCTATCTTAAAATTAGTGATGTCTGTTTTGCAGATATTTACACAATCAGAACGGAAAGTACTTGTACACCACTAAGCCTTTAATGAAAAGTCACGTTTTGAAGAAAATTTAAAGCGTGTAGCGAAATTCATTGGATTAACAGGCAGCAGGTTTAATAAAGTTCTATTTATTATAAGAAATAGCAGTAAGTTATAAACAACTTCTATAAAAATAAAGTTAATATATGAATCTCCTAACCTCAAAAATTATTTGTACACCAAATGGAATTACATTAAAACAGTAATTATGTCGCTAGCCCTTATTTCTGAGTAGCCTGCGCTCTTTGCCTCACAGCAAATGTCCTGCAGTCAACAGACTAACCTCAAGAAGATTGTGTCTCGGAGGTAAAGTAAAATGGATCGAAGAAGGAATGAAACTACTGTTGAAGAAGAAAACTAAAAATTGGAGTGCACAGTGGTCTCAAACCTAGCCCCGAGTTATCGCAGATAGTAGGGAGGACACGCAAGCCATTCGGAATATAATTGTCAGGGAAGGTACCGGAAAATCTGTCCTCAACAAACCCAAAACTATCGACCTAAGGTCCTCGCGACTAGAGCTGAGAGCAGTATTCTTTGCTACATTAAAAGAAATCCACGAATGAGTGTTCTCCAGATTGTTGCTGAGTTGCAAAGAGCAGGAGTTACAGTTTCAGCAAGTATCGTAAGATCTGTTTGCAATAACGAAAGTTACAATAGCTCAGGGTAGGAAGTAAGCAGCTCTGTCACTCACAAGAGGAAAAAAAAAAAACATCTAGAATTTGCTCATCAGTACCGTGAAAGGACCTCAGATATTTTGGTAAAAAGTATTATGGAAAAATGAGAGCCTATTCAAAGGACTTTGTTCGACCTCGACCGCAAAATCAGTGAAAAATATGGAACCGGAGCTAAAAAAAATCGAATTCCAGAAATTAAGCTTGGTGGAGGACGGTCATTGTTTGGAGGTTCAATTTCTGAAATCCCGATATCTTCGACAGAATTACATGGACATTTCTAGGTAAGAGTTTCGTACTATGTGTAGAAAAAGTTCTTCCCAGAACACGGAATGCTTATGTACAGGGGTAATGACACAAAGCATATTACTCTTAAAACACGACTGTAGTTGAAAGGTTCCTAAGCATCATTCTCAGTCGCCAGATAATAAACCTTACCAGCACATGAGGAGTATCCTGGGTAAACAACAATTGCTAAAAAAAAACTCACAAAAATGACTTGTTGAAGAATGGAACCAAACACCAAACACAGATTAAAAAGCCTGTCCATTCTGTACCAAGAAGAATAGAGGCTTCAACTAAAGCTGATTGGGTAATCCATGCTATACTGAATTCCAGTATTCATAAATATTCAGTGACTTTTGTCACTTTTTGTAGCAGTGAATTTATTTATAAATTATATTTGTTTTCACACAAAAGCTGAATGTTATTCAGCTGCCATTTTTTAATCCATTGAATTATGCTATGTCCTTAAGATAGTCTTTGGAGTAATAATTTTCGGTGAATATTTAGTGTATACGTTTTTGTTCTGACTGTATGTGTTATGGATTTCAAATAAGTGATCACATGACCGAGCGGGATGGATCAGGTGGTTTCGTCTGTGGCCCGCATTCGGGAGGCTCGGGTTCGATTCCCGTGGCCGACCTACCTTACCTATGGGTTTTTTCGGGGGTTTCCTGGGTTGCTAGGCGAATGCTGGGTAGGTTAATTACATCCCCGAATTTCCTGTCCCTCCATTTCATCTCCATTATCATTTCATATCATCTCTCATCTGGTGGTCTCTTTCAGGGTAGCAGTGTCGGCGGGTGTCTCGGCGGTGCATGGCATGATGATATGCTCTGAGGAGAACTACTTCCTCCTCCGGTAGGTAGGTTACCGGTCTCCGTTCCTCTGCTGGGACCATTTCGGGACCGCCAGCCAGGGACCTTTGGGGCTCGGATCGCCTGCCTGGGACCTTTGGGGCTCGGATCGCCAGGCAGGGACCTTTAGGGCTCGGACCGCCAGCCAGGGACCTTTGGGGTTCAGATCGCCTGCCTGGGACCTTTGGGGTTCAGATTGCCAGCCAGGGACATTTGGGGCTCGGATCGCCAGCCAGGGACCTTTGGGGTTCGGATCGCCTGCCTGGGACTTTTGGGGTTCGGATTGCCAGGCAGGGACCTTTGGGGTTCGGATCGCCTGCCTGGGACCTTTGGGGTTTGAATTGCCAGCCAGGGACCTTTGGGGTTCGGATCGTCAGGCAGGGACCTTTGGGGCTCGGATCGCCTGCCTGGGATTGAGGAAAGCCATTAATTCTCCCGGGTACTAGACTGCAAAGCTAGTAGAAGGTGTGCTAGATCACCAGGCGGCCCCACCGAGGTCATATCGGTAGTCTTCACCTTGAGTGTTGACGCGCTTAAGTGGCGTATCCACTTCCATCCCGTCTTTAGTCCATAGGACTAAATGGGGGGCTTGTTAGTTTCTAGGTCTTGCCCTATGGAAAGCCCCACGGAGGACGCCGAGAGCCCTTTGGGACAGCTCGGATAACTCCCTGGTTGAAGGAGGCCCGGGTCCAGTTCCTACGTGTTCAGGACTAATGGGAGTAGAACCTCTGGGCTAAAGCCAGGGACCTTTGGGGTTCGGATCGCCAGCCAGGGACCTTTGGGGCTCGGATCGCCAGCCAGGGACCTTTGGGGCTCGGATCGCCTGCCTCGGACCTTTGGGGCTCGGATCGCCAGGCAGGGACATTTGGGGCTCGGATCGCCTGCCTCGGACCTTTGGGGCTCGGATCGCCAGGCAGGGACATTTGGGGCTCGGATCGCCTGCCTCGGACCTTTGGGGCTCGGATCGCCTGCCTCGGACCTTTGGGGCTCGGATCGCCAGGCAGGGACATTTGGGGCTCGGATCGCCAGGCAGGGACCTTTGGGGCTCGGATCGCCAGGCAGGGACCTTTGGGGCTCGGATCGCCAAGCAGGGACCTTTGGGGCTCGGATCGCCAGCCAGGGACCTTTGGGGCTCGGATCGCCTGCCTCGGACCTTTGGGGCTCGGATCGCCAGGCAGGGACATTTGGGGCTCGGATCGCCTGCCTCGGACCTTTGGGGCTCGGATCGCCAGGCAGGGACATTTGGGGCTCGGATCGCCAGGCAGGGACCTTTGGGGCTCGGATCGCCTGCCTCGGACCTTTGGGGCTCGGATCGCCAGGCAGGGACATTTGGGGCTCGGATCGCCAGGCAGGGACCTTTGGGGCTCGGATCGCCAGGCAGGGACCTTTGGGGCTCGGATTGCCAGCCAGGCACCTTTGGGGCTCGGATCGCCTGCCTCGGAACTTTGGGGCTCGACTGCTGGGCTCGTTGTCGTCTCGCTGTGGGGGAGCGAGTTTGCTGTCCTGGCCTGTCGGGGGAAGTCTCTAACCAAGTAAACTGTAGGGACCCTGCCCTCTGTACTGTCGTGGCTCCTTGGTTCGGTTGCCCTCTATCTCCTTCTTCTCATCCTTCCTTCCGGGGGTGCCCCAATTGGGGGCATAGGAACAATGGGCCCAGCATGGGGGCCTACGTACCAAATCCCCTCCGTAATGAGATCTCAATCCCAAGTGATCACATTAAACATTGAACTGAAATTCTATGTACGAGAGAGCTCTGAATTCTTTTTATCAGCAGTTAATGAGAGAGAGAGAGGGAGGGAGAGAGAGTCCCAAACTGAAGTGTACATTCTTTGAAACGCTATTTCTCAGCAACGAAATGAGACAGTTTTTGTTGTGTATGGTCCAAAAGGCACTGGAAAAGCATACCAAAACACGTTCTACGTATGTTCGTAACAAAAAAGTGGTATGTGATAATTAGGTTAACGTAAGTAACTACTAAAGTGTTATTGGAGAGTAGAAAATTTGTCCAAGTTCAACGACGTTGTAGATTTGAATTTGGGACACCACCAATAGCAGACAGTAACAAGAATCCGAGAAGAGTTTAAAGCCGATGGAACGGCTCGAGATATGTTGAAAGGTCGGTGGGAAGAAAAAGAAGTTCCACTTATAACGAGAGTGCTGATGCAGGTTTTTGCACGATCCGTACTATGTCAGTGAAGCAATGTTCTCACGAGTTTGTATCACAAAAACTATTGTTCATCAAATTTATGAGGTTCCTTTACACTCAGACTTCTCCACGCACTAAACGAGGATGATCGAAATGGCCAACTGCAATTTTGTGAGTGATTCCTGAACAAATTTAAAGAAAGAGAAAATTTTTCAAGACTCAGTTGTTTGGTCAGATAAAGCATAACTTAATTTGGCAATTAATCGACGAAACTGCGTGTGCTGGCCTAAGGGAAAACATAATTTTGAAGAAAATGCCGTCAATCTTCCAGGAGTAATATTACATTTGTATTAATCTAAACCCTACTATTTCGACATAGCAAATGATAAGTAAGATTCATAATGGATACAGCTAGCCAATAAAAAAGGGGTTTGGCATTTACGAGGATGAGTTATTGTGTGTTTCAAATGGGAAGCCGTTTGTCCTTGAGCACTACTAGGTGAGCAACCAATGGGAGTACTGCGCTGTTGTATTACATTCCCGCTATGTGGTGTGTGACGAGCGCCAACCTAATCAATCTGTACGAAATACTATTCGCGCTAAGACAAAAATCCAGATTTTGCCAAAACTGATCCATGCGGAAGGTAGAGAGTAATATATCTAACATAACCATGAAAACCCCATATTTTTAGCCCAAATAGTTTTTCTGATACAAATAAATAAAGCACTATTACCTGTATTATAACAATAAATCGCGACCTAAGCACTGTATGAATATCATTATTGGTTGGCATGTATGCGTGTACGTATATTTGTAATTACTCAGAACTGAAACGTAAATGTTTGACATGACGTAACAAAAGAATTACTTTGAATAATCCAATTGGAGCGAGAGGAAACAATAAATTTCCTGCTGCCCTGGCATAACGTGTCTGGTCACATTATATCTTTGTTTATGAATGGTTCGTAATCTCTATTTACTCTAGAGAGTTTAAGGTGGTTGGTGTGTATGTATGTACATATACTTCTAATTAGTCTGAACTGAAATTTATACTACTGACATGACGCGATAAAAGAATTACTTGAATAAGTCAAGGTGTTAAATTCGAGAAAGAGCAAACACTTCATTTCCTGTTAGCCTGTGGAATGCTGTTTATGAATGATTGCTGGATAAGAAGTGTTTATTTACTCTGGAGAGTTCAGGTCAATATCATTCAGTTGTTCTTTACACAACAGTAGAGTAAGAGTTAAATAGTGCAATGGCTTCTTCCGGTAAATTTAGTGGCAAGTCAAAAAGGCAGGTATTGCGAAGTCAGGCTCGAAGTATTATTTTTAAGGTGTACACGTTCTTAAAAAAATGTTCGGAAACAGAAACTAAAAATGAGTTATTGCAAAGAGTACTTCCGTTTAAAAACACGGAAAAAGTGTATCAGCTGGATCAACTTGCAATTGAAACGGGACACCAGGTAATACGCCTCCCACCTTACCTACCACTGCCAATATAATCCAATTGAGTTGGTGTAGGCTCAAATAAAAAGGAAGATTGCAAACAAATAATACTTTTAAACTGACGGACGTTAAACGACTTGTTCATGAAGAAATTTACAAGGTAACACAACAGGACTGGAAAAACTGCGTGAGGTATGCAGAAAACCTTCAAGAAGACGATTTTAAGAAAGTTTAGCACGTGGCGAGATTTTGGAACCTATAATCATACATTTGCAAGACTCAGACAATGAAGACGGTGACAATGACGAATTGTCTCTTAACGGAAGTGACATTGACAGCGATATGGATGAGCCGTAGCCAGTTCCATTGGATTAGAAAAACAGGTAATTCATAAACTATAATAGTTATAGTATTCTAAAATATACATAATTTGCAAAAATGCTTTTTCCAATTTTGATTTTGGCAACTGCATCATTGTAAAAGTTTGTAAAATATAATTTGCTTACCCTTACGTCTGCGCCAAGCAGATCTGCATGTATGGGTGTGCGAAAGAGGGGGAAACAAGCTGACAACGCTGAGTGTGATACGGCATCCGATTAGCTGGACTCCAGAACTCTTCCCATTTGAAACGCTTAATAGTTGGCATTACTGTGCAGGAGTATATCAATTTGATATCCAACTCACACACTTAGGGAGGAAAATCTGAAACTGCCAAGAAGACAAAGGGTATTACGAGGTTCAAATTCTCTTATTCGGATTGTAGCAGCGACTTGCAGTCTAAATCCCGGCTATGGCATTGAATGTTTCAGTCTGGCTCTATTCATTCAAACCTTACCCTACACACGGCTAGTGTGGAAGAAATTATTATTTCCACATATATTTTTGTCATCCTTAGGCTTCGTGTGTGTAGTGTGTGTGTGTGTGTGTGTGTGTGTGTGTGTGTGTGTGTGTGTGTGTGTTAGTGTGTGTGTATGTGTTAGGGGTGAAAAGTATTACCATATATGATTTAATTTTGCATCTGTCTCCAAACATCTGCAAGCAAACACCTGAACACGTTGTATCCATATGACAAGGGAACTATCATTATGCTCACACCTGTACGCGCCTGAGAATTCGATGGCATCTTTGCTCAATGTGAGGCCTGTATGCCAAAAATCGGGTGCGGAGTATAGCTGGAAGTACCCGAAAATGAGTCTAGAATATGTAGGAACATATAGGCATAACACGTAACAGCACTGTACAGAAAGGTTTGTTTATTCCTGGCGGGTAGCGGTCTACCCATGACGTACGTAAGGACCGCCGTTCTCCACACCGGGACGCAACAGACGAGGGATGTCCAGCAGCTGCTTGCAAATGGCCGCATGCAGCACTTTCCAGGCTTCAGTTTTTGGCGTTACGGTTCTACTACACAGCAGATTTTTGGTGCACATGGTTTATATACAGCAGGCATTATACCATCAAATTTTCAAGTGCGGAGCGGTGTGATTACAGTGATAGTTTCCTTGTGACACCAGTGGTTGAATGGGAGGATTCAGACACCTCTGCTTAGATATTGTATCTGACTAAGTATGGAAAAGAACGCGAGGATTACACATGTAAACATAAAACACATTAATGAAAATTAATTGTTCTTTCGCACTGGCCGTGTGTAGGCTAAAGTATGGAAAGATAGAGTCAGACTGAAAAATTCAATTCCATAGCCGGGATTTGAACCACGGATCTTCTTGTTGCCGTCCAGCCACACTGACCCTTGAGCTACTACGGCCCACGTGCCGACATGACATTAAATTCTCCAACTAACTCGTGTTTCTCCCGGTAAACCACTTAGGAGTTCTCATAAACACATGAGACAACTACCTTAATGGCGACTTACAACGTGTACAGTCCGGCCGTTGTATCTCCGGCTCTGACGTTTTGCGATTGCAAGAGGTGGTGGGGGAAGATTAATAGTACCAACATACAGTAATGACCAATTGAAAACATATCCTCAAAATTATATTTAGATTGAAAATATAGGACTATATTAGCTTTAAAACACTGAAATCCAACTTACAATTTCATTATCATGCAAGATATTTATTTCAACACCACTCTATTCGAATATTTCGTTCACATCTTTCACACACACTAACTGCATCTGATGGTAGTACTGGGAGTCTCTACATCCGGTGTTGTGGTTAGGTAGTTAAAACTGTCTGCTAGCGCCAATCAGCATTGTCGCTGCTATGCGTGGCTCCCGAATCCAATGTCGTGTTGCCAGCTTAAATTTGTTTGAGCCACGTGGCTTTAGCTGCTTGCGCTGGTGAACTTTCTTTGGTATAGTTTGCGTGCGTGAATTCCAATTTTTAGTGTTCATAAGTCCTATTATTATCGCTATTATAATAATATGGCTACTGTTTCGTGAAATATGCAAATACGTGAAATATTTAAAATGCGTGAAATATTTAAAATACGAATTTGTTCCTCTGCTTGAAATTCCCGCTAAAGAACTGGCTTCCCCCTTTCGAGAAATGTCAGAGCCGGAGATAGAGCGGCCGAAATATAAGTACTTTAAGGCCCGGGCTTTATCATGGCCCCGGCTATGGCATTGGATTTTCAGTCTGACTCTATCTTTTCATAAAACACATTGGGTTTCATACATGGAAACGTTAAGTATATGAGGTTTTATACACGAAAAACTAAAACACAGGAGGTCCTAGTAGACACTCGGTGAGGTGAAACAGCCCTGAATATAGCTCCAGTGACTTTCAAAAAGTAAGAGGCGTTGCGTCTACGCATTACAACCGTACTGTTCAAATAAGAATACAAACAAATATATGAATTTCTGAGCAATACGTTTAAACATTGCTTAATGTAAACCATAAGTAGAGAGGATTGCATTATACTAAATTTAAATGTTTTTCGTTTGTATTATTCAGACATTAAAACTATCATTCTCCCTCACATATGCATGCTCGTTTTTGTCAAGTATTCATGAGTGACAACATGTGACTTAACAGATGTATTTCACTCTCTCCTAAACTCTAGGAGCGCTAGATATCTCGTGGCTCACTTGCGATTCTCAAAATGAAAATATTTCAGAAAATCAGAGTTTATAAATGGGAATGTTCATAGTTTGCTGTTTTCATATGTGAAGAAGAAAATATCCGCTTTTCTACGGTTCCTAGAAGCGAATAAAGTTTACGCGGGAATGTGACTGATTTACCTTCAAAATTACTTATTTCTTTTGCAGAGTTGACAGCGCATTCTTTCATTTTATAAGTTCTATAGCGTGTTAGTTCAAGGACATGGTGCCCGCCTCGGTAGCGTAGATGGTAGCATGTCTGCCTCACGTTCAAGAGGTCCCAAGTTCGAATCTCGGTCAGGGTGAGTTACCTGGATAAGGTTTTTTTCCCCTTATCCTAAAAGGCGAATGTCGGGTAACTCTAAGCTCTATGGACCCTGGGCTCATTTGAGCATCATTTCTCCCTGTAATTCACAGTCCGATATGACTTAACGTTGGAGGGCGTAAATTACAAAAAAAAAGGACATGGTATTGGCATTTTTAAGTCATCTCCTTAAGGTATTTTTAATCGTCTTTAATCCCTTATCTTAAGGGATTCTGATTACATATTTATGTTGAACGTCCCTGTTCAAAGTCTACTCCTTTTATTTAATCATTACCAGACATCGGGTCCCGTACATCTTAGCAATCAATGTACTCGTAAACCTCGTATCTCTTTAAAAGTGTACGGGCTCCGATGTCTGATAATTACATTTAACAACAGCGGCAATAACATGCGATTCAGCGCAGAACAAAAATAAAATAACAAAAACAGGAAAGCGGGATTTGAATTTTGAATGTGGCGTCACCGGTTTAAGAACTCTTTACGTTACCACTGAGGCACATGACGTTCACTTCTTGACGGTGCAGCAAATACTTACATACAGCACTGGGGTGGTATCAGTGGCGTACTGGCTCAAAAATATCGCACACAATCGTGCACTTTGGGACTCCAAGTGTCCTATCTCAAAATGTTCCCCTAACGCCCCTCAATAAAACCTTTTAAGTGATTCGGTGGAATCCTGAAACACCCTATATAAAATTGCACCTTATTTTGTATGTGCAAATGAAATAAGTTAGTCCACAATTTAATCCAGATGACAAGATATTCCACATATCCTTATACCAACAACTTTTTGGCACAAATGAAGCGCGAAATACTCCGTTGCATGTATACATTATTTTAACACAGTAACTATTCAAAGATATGTAAGAAATTCAAAACATAACACTCAGCTACCAAACCCTAATTCCTTAAACTAATCCATCCATCGACTTCCTTGGAAATAGATAGTGTGTTTCCTTTGAGATGTAAATTACAAATGCGGGTACCAAAACTAAATGGGCCTAAAAACAACTGAAAAAGACGTCCCCATCACAGGACCCTTAGGAGTGCGAGAACAATACCGTTGAATTAATAGAACATGAAGGGAGAGAATAGGGTCCAGACATGGGCGGGGCATGCAAATTAGACTCGTGGTTTTTTATGGCATTTCCTTGTCCTGAAAACTATTTTTTATTACTGTGACAAAAGAGAACATCTCAAATGTATCCATAAAGCGATTTTGGCGCAAAGCTGTTCAATATAAACATTTGTTTTTGTAAAACCGCTAAGACAGCATGTTTCACTAAAAGCGCAACATTTATATGTTTGCAAGAATAACATGACATATGAAAGTGCACTGCCTGTATCTAATTTTTTTCCAGTTTACTTTAATCCCAACAATGAATCTAAGTTCTGATTTACTTGAAAGTCTTAACGTAAATAAACTTACATTATTTGGCTTGATCTGGGGGAGCAACAATAAGGAGCATTGTTTGTAGAATTCATTTCATCGCTTAATCAAATATTCTGCCTTCGATTTGAAAACACAAGCACATTGTGTCTCAATAAGTTGATGTTTCTGTGGAATGTACAATACATGAGGCTTATTTTTATCAAGAACTGGGCTTTAATCAAATTTTCAATTGTTTTTGCCCAATGTTACTATTATTAACTTAGTGAGATGTATTAAATATTCAGAAGTATACAACGGGGTGGTTTTTCCCATACTTTTGGCTCCTAAAAAAATTGTAAAATGTAACTTTGTATTTCGATTATAAAAGTGAATTTTGAGATGGAATTTGAAACGTGCAATGAAACGCTGGAAGCATCGCTTCCCCAAGAATTTCAGGAGAAAAAGAAGAAAACTCACGCATAACAATATATTATTTGCTTTGGATAAAGTTTCAAAATGTATTCATGAACATCCGCGATGCTGCAGACAATTTGACAGCTGCCTAGATTCGAGTGACCATTTCCACGAGCTCATTAAACACTGAGTAGTTCTGTATTTACGCATTCGTAACCTTGAATACCATGCTGCTTGGGTTTTCGGAAGCAATGGCGACTCTCCGATAGTTAGCAAGCACTGACAGATTTTGCCACGTAAAGTCTCTGCAGCGTGTGAGGAATTTTTGTTGTTGTGTTTATGTGGCTCTTTTAAACACAACTTTAACATATTTCACTAGCATTGGCAATAGTACGATGGCTGTACAATAAAGAATGATCACAATTTTTTCTTTTTGACTACGTACCTTTTTACTCATCCTCATAATTTTGTTGGTCCTTCTCAAAATTGTCTCCCCTGAATGCGATGCACTTGTCCCAGCGTTTCTGCCAGTAAAGCCATGCTGCAAACAATTTTTGGAGAAATCCTTCAAAATCGCCTCCGCAGCCTTCACCACTGCTTCTGATGATGGATAATGCCGCCCATGAAGGCGTTTCTTCAAGTTAGGGAATAGAAAAAAGTCACATGGGGCTAAATCCGAACTATAGGGATGGTGAGGGATGCACTTCACGCAACAACATTGGCAATATGCGGCCGCGCATTATCGTGGTGCAGCATCCAGCCTGCTTCATGGAAATGTGGTCTTCTGCGCCTGATATGGACTTTCAATGTTTTCAGGACATCCCTTTAGTATTGTACAGTTACTGATGTGTGGGCAGGTACAACATGCTGATAAGCCATTCCATGAATATCAAAGAATGAGATGACCATAACTTTTCCCAACAGGAAAAGGTTGGTGATGAAGAAGATTTCCACACTGAGCTTTGCTGTTTGCTCTCAGGATCAAAATGATGTAGCCAAGTTTCATCAGCAGTGATTACGTTTGAAATAAACTCCGGATCTTCCTCTAACATCAGCTTTAACTGCATGTTACCTCCATTGCACCGGTAGGCGATACTGAACATATCTGAACTTACCTGGTTCTCACAGGCGGGAACCAGGAGTACCAACAATGAAACTACTACGGCGTGTTTGTTTCACATTAAGCTAACAGAATATAATGATATTGAATTTTAGTGCGAAAAATTATGACCGTAAAAAATTGTGATAATTATTTATTGAGCAGCCCTCGTTTTTCACGTAGATTGGTATTTAGTGGTGAAAAATAGGACAATCTTGTGAAGCTATAAGTTATTGGCAAAAGTGTGTGAATTGCATACTTTCTCCATTTTAGGCTAACATTTCACACGGTGTGGGCCAGCTGTAGGAAAATTTGGAACGTTTGAGTAGAGAAGGGAAGCAGGAATATGTCTGCTTGTAGTGTGAACAGTCTAACAATGCAAGAAGGGCATACGTGCGACTGTTCAATAGAAGGAGCACGAAGAGTAGCCTTTGTTCTTTGAGTCATTATTCTCTCTTATTTTAATGAAAATTATTATTGGGAGCTTCCCTCGCTTTGAAAGTCACGCCGCGTCGATATCGGGGACCGTTGGAGTCGGACAGTAGGCGCAGGAGGGAGCGTGCTGTGTGATATCGATATACCTAGGCGTGAAGTACGGGCAATAAGGAGTTGTCTTGTATCCTTGCCGACAATGGTATGTCTAGAGAGGAAGGCGCCGGTATGCGTTTGCTTGTTAGCATTTTTTATATGGGGGAAAGCGGTTCAAAAATAGGAACGAAGTAGAAATAGCATGAGAAATACCTTTCATTGGAGAAACCCTCCTACTGTATTTCCAGCGCATTTCTTTGGCTCTGTACCAGAAATACTTCTAAAAATGCACTGAACCGTAGTATATTACGCACTGTTAGTGCAATGTAACCATATTTACTACATTGTCGGAGCTTTTATTTACGAAGGCAATATAATGGATTCAATAACCTGTAAATGAATCCCCGTTGTGCTTACTGCACCAATGTGGCTTCAGATTAGTGGGAACTTGATGACCTACTTCTCGTCTAATCAACCGGGTGTGCGTACTTCCTTAGGGTTACAAATGTTTACTTTTCTTACCTTCTAGTACGCCAAGCCTTTGTATCACGGTCAGAGCTTTTGAGTGCAAGTTGTCATGCTGTTTCCAAGCGTCCAATAAAGATGTGGTGGGCAAATAGAGCGCCATAATATCTTGTAGGTCAATTCATCTGTTTGCTTGGTCGTGTAGTACCAAAATGTACTAATTCGAGGAATAGTGTAATTCTGGTATATAATAGGTAAACGTAACTTTTTAAAAAAAGTCAGTAAGCATCTATGTTTTAACTCCCATGCTTTTATGCACTAATTATTTTTAAATCACTCTTGAAGTTCTTAAAAACTTTACATATTAATTACATATTTCTTGAAATATACTTGAGAAATGAATTCCTGATTTTAATATACCTATAAATAACTTTATCTTTCATTCCCAAAGGTTTTCATTGCCATGTGTTTGGAAAACCAGTATTTCTTTGCCCTAAGTGAAGAAATGTAAGTTAAGCTTCCTCCCCCCTTTCAAGACAAGATATTAAAGAAAAAAATTATATACAGCCTGTTTCAAAACGATACCGAACGATTATATCAGTTTTTTTTAATTTACGTCCTCCAACGTTAAGTCATATCGGACGATGAATGAAATTAGGGAAATGATGCTCAAATGCGTCCGGGGTCCATGGAGCTTACAACTACCTGACATTCGTCTTTCAGGATAAGGAAAAAACCTTATGCAGGTAACTCACCCTGACCGAGATTCGAACGTGAGGCAGACACGCTACCATCTACGCTAACGAGGCGGGCAAACTGTTTCCCAATCACATGTTTGTTTTTATAACCGATATCAGTTTAATGCTTTGTTTTCTCTCTACACAGTCATGAGAATACCAAAAATTTCGAAAAGATTGTAATTGAGAGGCAGATTCGAGAACGTTAGGTCCAAACTTTCAACCCTCTCAGACCTTCACTGGCTAAGGGTTTTCGTGTTTTTCCTTAAAACAAACAGAGAATTGCTCTAAACCTAGGCCTGAAACCGTTTCCTTACTACAGGTTATTTCTCAGTTCTGGACGTCACAAGTGACATTTCACTAACTTTGCAGCAGAGCAGAAAGAAGCCTCTTAAGTATATATTTTGTTCTTTAACGCAGACTGAATACACACAAATGAAGTAGCCTACCTTTTAATTTCTTTCCAACGAGACTCTGTACCTCATCATTACGAATGCTTATTGTGTAGTGTTATGCAGAGATGGCACTTTGGATATTTTAGCTCTAGAAATATATTTTTGAGCCTGTATTTACTTACTCTTAATATACTTATTATCAAGATTGATTATAATAGTTTGATGTCCATATGTTTTACCTTTCATATTTAGTTATTTGTTTTTACTACACAGCATTATTTTATCAGAAAGTTGAATGGAAACATCAGAACTGTGTTGAACTTATGAAATCAAGTAAATATACAAATTGTAAACCAATATGTATTAAGAACTGTAATATAATGCGTTCCTTTAAAAAACTACAGCCAAAATAATAATTTACTGGGAAATTTTAAGTAAATGAAACAAAATAACAATTTTGGATATAACCTCTTGACTTTAGGAAATAAGGTAGGTATGTGACAACAACGAATGTTCTCCTCCATATTCAGCATCCATTCATTAATAAAACTGAAAAAAATTACAAAAAAAATTGTGTGTGTGAATGCAGAGTTCACTTCTAAAATTATCTGGTAATAACTTCATCTCGTCCAGTCCTTTCATAGTCCTTCTCAGCTCCTGTTAACACAATCTATGGTATATTCTTTTAGAAATAGTGAAAGCACTGAAGCTTCCATTTGAAAAGTTTACCAAAACCTTTCTATGTTTCTACAGCTATGGGTTTCACAATATTTAATATTCTATAGTGGAAAGTTCTTAAGGCCATTCTCCCCTTTAATACGACTTTGTGCTTAAACTCACTATTAAAACTGTCTTGTTATTGATTTGCAATTAATTCTTACTCCATTGAATTTTCCTTGCACTGCTCTACGTAGAAAACTATGTTTTTCTTAAAATTTCTACCAAGATATAACCTATCTCGACTGTAGTGGCTGTCACCTGTGATGACTTCCCTTATTTCTCGTACAAATGACTTTGTGCCATCTTCTTGGTCTGGTTCAACAATTCCAACAGTACTGTTTTCTTTTATCTCAAAACAGACTTGAAATAACAATGCTCTTCAGCAAAAATGGTGTTTTCCAACGATTGAGTGTTCCTAAACGAAATTTTTGCATCGAGTTCAACGGTGCAATCCGTTTTTTCTATGACGTCAGGTTTTTGAGAAAATGTAGAATTCGTATTTCATAAAATCTCATAATAGGGCATGGGAAATTTCTATTTCTAAAGCGTAACACCATTGTATTGTGAGTGTTTTAAGCACATGTGTAGTATTTATAACAGAATGACCCTAGATAAGCTGAACGCAGTTGTTTTATAGCACCACAAATCAAAAAATGGATGTGTGACCTCAATTTTGAAAATAAAATGAACCAAACAGAAAAACGTGCCTGGCAGAGCTACAGGTGTTGTAAAGAACTTCTTAGGAAACACAAGGAGTCAAGATTGCAAAACTATAGTGAACTCACCATGTTGGAGAACTTGAGAAAACTTGAAGTTGCACATCCTTCATGCTCACAATGACTATTTTCCAGATTGCTGTCTTGCATTTTACAGTGAAGAACACGGCTAACGTTTCCAAAAAGACTTGAAGGACATAGAAAGAAGTACCATGGTGGATGGAGTGTTAACATGATGGCAGACTACTGTTGGTCTCTGAAAAGGGAACGTAATCTTGATACGCATGGAACACGTGCAAAAAGAAGAAAATTTCTTCCTAGTTAGGTCACGGTTTTTTTCTTTCTAAATTGATAATACTTGTAAAATGTGCATACATTGTGTTTAAAATGACATAATTACATACTTCTTTATACACACCATGTTCTTGAGCATAATAGTGATCTTGTAGAACTATATATATATATATATATATATATATATATATAGCGCTGATAGGTGAATATAAAATTTTTGTTTTCACTCTTTTGAAATATCTGTACATAGTACAAGAAAATGGATGATATATTTTGAATCAGTGTCCCAAAATTATTGGAAAATGACATTTAGAACTAAAAGATAAAAAAAAATTAAATTGCAGAGCAGTGTAATTTTAGAAAATGTTTTTGCAGAGTTGAAATCTTTGAGCATGAATTTAACATAAGTAAAAAGTTCATGCTATGCCTGAACTCCCTCTCTTATACTACATTCGTTATTTCTTTGTCTCCAAATGCTATTGAATATGTGCTGCCTATCTTGAGAAGTAATGCTTTCTCAGTTTCTTTTCCAAGAATATCTTTCGCAGGCTTAAAAGGGTTACCCCATTAGTAGCACCTGCTTCTCTGCGTCAGTTTCTTATATTACACTTTCTCTTATTGTGATGAAGTATTCGCTTAAAGCCTCCTGAAAATTCATTTTCTTGTGTGTGGAGTGTATGTAATACAAAGTGTTAAATGTAGATTAAACATGTAACGAAACAAACTTGCCTCCATTATCAGCATTACCTGACACCTGACGAGAATGAACACCCTATGATTAAAGGGAACTTCACCGTCAGTTGTCTTCCTCACTGGAACTGCACAGTCTGGTTCCTTATCACGGTCGGAGCTGTCTACAATCCATTTTATAATTAGACATCGCAACTGAAGTGTCTAAAGCAGTAAAGCCAAACCAGCTCTTATCTCATGGGGAAAATATTCTAATCGCATCCTTCATTCATTGGCTGGAGTAGAATTTGCTTCCATCCAGTAACAATAGATTTAAATCTAACAACCTAATCAGAAATATCAGAATACTTTCTACGCGGAGTAAACCACCTGATAGAAGCTAGTTTCGCTTTACTGCTGTGAACACTTTACATAGTTGCCATGTCAGTCTAATTATAAAATGGACTTTAACTACATTTTTTGTGCAATTGGATTTTACCTGTCTTTTATAGTTTACCAGTAATCCAAAATAAAGGGAGGACTTCTGAGGGCTTTCTCAGAATATTCAAGATATATCTACATTTCATTTGTCAAAAAATTATATATTAATTATATTAAAATTATATATTAATGCGCAGTCGGGGGTGGAGGATGTTTTTGAAAATCTACCTGTCACATCTTGGGAAATGCTGAACGACAACTTCTGATTTTTCAGTTATGACCCCTCACATACAGTGAAATCTTTTAAATTTCTCTCAAGAGACCCTAAAACGTAGATTTCCTTGGAAATCTACGTTTCAAATGTCTTGGATGGAATGTAACACCTTCTCTACCTGCTGTGTGGGCGGTAGAGAAAGTAAAACTCATAAAACACTATTTATTAAATTTAAATAACGGTCATGTTACATAAGACCTGAAGCTTTCCTGGTGACGAATATGCTCATTTTCTTCTCGGGCAACAAGCCAGGTGAAAAGACGATTAGATATCAACGTTTCGGGAGTGTGCATATCTTCCATCATCAGGATATTTATAAAATGTTATAACCACAAATGAAACAATGGATATAACACAACTATGAACAAAGACAAAACACTATCAAAATTCGCATTACCGAACAAAAGACTGTTTTCAGTAAATTAAATGCCAGGTCAGGAGATGGCGTGAGTATAGAAAAATGTGTCAAAGAAACGTAACTACTTACAGACGTGTGTAAATTATTAGACTCAATGGTGAAATTTTTAACATATACCGTTTATTTTCTATTTATTTAACAGAAATAACATTACAACATATTTTTTACAACTCTTAGTATTTTGTATGCATTCCGTTAGCCTTTATTACCATTTTGATGCGTTTAGGCATGCTCTCTACAAGGGTGGAGCACTTTTCCTTTATTTCTTCATCTCTGTGCCAAATGCTTATCAGCCCCTCAATAAGCTGAACTTTTGTTGTTATTTTCAATTTTTTCAGTCTCTGTTTAACAATACCCCACAGATTCTCTACTGGATTTAAATCAGGGCTATTCCCCGACCATGGTAGTACTTTTACATTGTTTTCTTTGAGGAACTGGGTTACAGATTTTGCTCTATGGCAGGGAGCACTGTCATGCATGAACACAAAATCACCATTTCGAAACCATTCTTTACTTTGCGGAAATAGTCTTGTTTGTAATACACTTTTATACTTTTTCTGCTCCAAAGATCCCACAACTATGTATAATCTTCCAGGTCCATGGACAGACATACAGCTCCAGACCATTTTTGATGTTGGGTGCTTTACTCTTTGATCGACACACTGAGGGGAAAATGTTTCTTTATCTTTCCTTCTCACATATTGGCTGCTCTCTTCACATACTTCAAACATGGATTCATCTGAGAAAATTACCTGAAACAACAACAACAACAACAACAACAACAGTAACAACAACAGTAACAACAACAATAACAACAACAATAATAACAACAATAATAACAACAATAATAACAACAATAATAACAACAATAGTAACAATAGTAACAATAGTAACAATAGTAACAATAGTAACAATAGTAACAATAGTAACAATAGTAACAATAATAACAATAACAATAATAATAATAATAATAATAATAATAATAATAATAATAATAATAATAATAATAATAATAATAATAATAATAATAATAATAATAATAATAATAATAATAATAATAATAATAATAATAATAATAATAATAATAATAATAATAATAATAATAATAATAATAATAATAATAATAATAATAATAATAATAAATAAATAAATAAATAAACATGAATGAGTCTAATAATTTGCACACGTCTGTAACTTGATTATCAAGCTGTATTGAACTTTGCTTCTTAAATCGACGGATTTCCATTTTTAAGGCCGGTTTCCAAGAGGAGCTGAACCTGGCTGGCTGCCCGAGAAGAAAGTGAGCAACGGTAATGTTCCTCTTACTGCAAAGGAAATGTGTTAAATACGCTTACAATCATTTTACATTAAATAAATTACTAAAGTCACTCATTTCAAAGTACAATAATACATTTCATTTAAGGATTTTATTTATTTGCCATTCATTTAAAACGTTAACCAGTTTAATTATTGGTTTGTGAAATTTTAAATTTATTTTTCTTTCATTGACATACTTGGCAACTTCGTTTAGCCAAGTAGTAATATAATATATACTGGAATGGCAATGTCTTTGTGAAGGTTAGTAGGGTTGCAGATCAATTGATACATAGCATTTTCCTTAGTTCACGTAAAGCATTTGTAATGTTACAGCTACGTAATATTACGTCCGATATGACTTAACGTTGGAAGACGTAAATTACAAAAAAGCACTCGGCAAGCGTTCAGCTTTCGCGTAGCTCTCTGTCTCTTTCTTTCGCACGCGTCTGGTAGCAGAACAATAATGCCTCGCCGACAGTATGGTTTCTCCAAAACAATAAGGGAGTTTCGATGTGTGGGCAGTTATTGTTTAGAACATTAACTGTTAATTATTTATGCGGCATTATATGTTGAACATACCAAGTACGATGGCTCAAGAGGTTTCGTCTGTGGCCCGTATTCTTCCCTGTGGCCGACCTACCTGAACTATGGTTTTTTTGGGGGATTTTCCCGGGTCACCAGGCAAAAGCTGGATATGTTAATTACACCCGCCGAATTTTCTGTTCCTCATTTCATCTCTATTATCATCTCATCTGGTAGTCTCTTACAGATTAGAAGTGTCGGCGGGTGTCGCGGCGCTGCATGGCGGGATGATATGCTCCTAGTAAACACTTCCTCCTTCGGTAGGACGGTTTTCGGTCTCCCGGCCGACCTGGTGGGCCGTTTTCGGACCACGACGTGTGGGATGCTGGTTGTGCTGGCCTGCCAGGGACGTTTCCAACTGGTAAATAGTAGGGACTGTGCCCTCTGCACTGTCGTGACTCCTTGTATCGGCCACCCTCTGCCTCCTCTCACTTCATCCTTCCTCCCGGGGATGCTCCACTTGGGGCCTAGGTACAATAAAGTACAGGTTTCGGTGCCGAATTCCCTCCGTAGTAATCCTAACCCTTAATAATGCATAACAAGAATGAACAAACTTTTCGATAGACTGTCCGGCACGCGCGAATCACAGAGAAGTTATCCTTGTTTAACTGCTCACTTATTTCAATTCAGTTTATTAGCATTGGAATTCATACAGAATTATAGATATCGTCAATAAATTGAAAGGAGTATTAAACAATATTCACAATCTATGCTATTTATAATATAAAGATTACAATTTCAAATAACATATAATATACATAACGAAAGGGTAGAGCCGGACTGAAAAATTCAGTGCCATAGCATTCTGGACGGAAACCAGAAGATCCGTGGTTCAAATCCCGGCTATGACATTGAATTTTTCAGACTGGTTCTACCCTTTCATAGGGCATCCTACACATTTGTAATATTATAGCTCACATAATTAGCCCTGAAGGCACAACCCACGGCATTACACGTTTTGAAACCTTTATTGAGAATATTTGTCATCATTCATAGAAAGCATACAAAAAAAGAACAGTAATGTTTCCCTTTAAGTTTTTTTTTAATTTATGGACGCTGTCTTAACTGCTGTGGTTCACAGTGGCCCATTTTACATTGGGAGTGAAAAACAGCTTAATTTTGCTCAGAGGTGCCTTTACCAGGCTTGAAGTTCTTTTATGTGCCATAAATCCATAAAATGGTAACACCAGTTTTACTTCGCTTTCGAAGGAAGTAGTTATACTAACGATTTTTACGCCTGAAAAAGCAGAGGATCTAGAATTTTACCTCTAGACCAAAGAGAACGACGGACTTCAATAGCTATGAAAATAAATCTATGTGGTGTAACTATTATACACCAGGATCTTACTAAGGGTACTAACTGACTTAACTGAGGAAATAAATAAGTTGATAATGGCACTAAACATTTTAAGAAGTTGCTTCATATTCATTACATTATTTTAAAATATTTAAATTTATATTTACCTGTGAAGTAATTGAAAAATAATTTCAAATATATGTTAGACTGTGTTTTATAAGGTAGCTTTCATTTGCTGTGCAGCCCCCTGCAAAGAATCTGGGCAGGACTGAGTTTCATTATAATTCACGACTGTTTCGTGGACATAAAAGAAGGACCTGAAAGAGCATTGAGTTCAAAATGTTTCACTTTTTGCTTTTGTTGTACTCAACGATAGATAGGTCTCTGTTGACACTTTTCAGGATGTGATATCTTTCGCACTGGTTCCCGCACAGATCACAAGTTTCACACTGCTCGTGGTATTTTTTTGTTTGTACATAGTTTATGAGTCGCTAGTTTTGTGATGCTATGTCTCTGGGATTGATTTTCCTTGGTCCAGGATTTTTCCAGCATTTCGTGGAAATGTAACATGCATTACACAGAAGAAGGGGGAAAATGCTGTTGGGTGAGATGATCCAGCTAATTAAACTAAACTAAACCAAACCAAACCAGCTTGCTTGTTTTTCTAACAAAAATCATTAGACGCTATGAACATGGTGTAACAAAATTCGACATTAATTTAATGATTATCAAAATTAATCGGCTCCAAGTTATGTACCCGTATGAGCGAGCATACCAATCGCCCTCAGGAATGTGCTAAATTATTCCTTTATAGAGAGCTTAACCACAAACGCATTTAAGCAAGAGTTGCCGGCTGCAACATACGCAACGTAAATACATGTGTCACACACGCATTTGTCCGAGTGTTACCGAGGAGTTCCGACGCATCCCGATTGGGGGTGGTCGAGATGAATCGATTCCCAGTGAGCCAGGGAGGTTTCGTTAAGCGTCGTAGTGAACACAGGAAGATCGCCGTCCGTCTGCCTGCTTGCCCGACATCTTGCGGTCGTTGATTCAAACTTCAAAGTAAGGTTGGTATGTCCATCAGTGTCTCACATTATCCTCTTGTCATTATTGCTATCACAAAGACAAAACTGTGAAATCCCGTAACACAGTCATAGAAACAACCGCCACGGCTGTGGCTATTTATAGGGTTAAGTAAAGTTAAGGGAAGGGCGCGGGCACGTGGTGAACAACCAGTACTCCCGCCGGCTCTCCGAGTGTCATCCCGCAATTTGCTCTGAACGTAAGTTGACACTGCCTGTGTGACTGACTTCTGGTCTATATTGGATACAGATGCATGAAAGTGCATGTGCAATAGCATTGCGGTCACTGTCATAATATAATTATATAAATAGTTACTTTGACTGTATCATTTCAAACGAACTTCGTAGCAACTTCTGTTAAGTGCAACATTTGTGTCGTGGGTTTTGTCTGGACCGTTAATTCATGTCATCACTACAGATATAATGTTAAAGGGATTGCAAACAAAGTATATAAAATACCCCTTTAAATGACTGTTGACCAACATATTACGTGTTTAAATACATGAAGTATAACTTCCATCAAGATGTGTGCCTTTTCGTGTCAGTTATTTTATTTTAAAACATATTTAATTTCAGTGAAATGATTATTGTACAGGAAATGAAGCTTAGAGCACATTGTTTTAAATGGTACACTTATTTTTAAACTGTCATGGGTTCGAACTACTGATAAAATGGGCATCTGATATCTATTAGAATAAAATGCCAAATCCAGTGTAATTTTTGTTTCAAATAAAAGTGTTGTATAATATTTCAGCACGTGGTTTCAAATCCCGAAATAGTAGCCAAATCCTGAAAGCACAGTCAAGTCATAACGAAACAGAAATAATAATCTGATTAAGGATATTTTAACACGTAACTTCATTAAATGAACGTTTATGTTTTGTGTTCTTTTTCGGTGCAAAATAAATATCCATTCCGTTTATTTACATTACCTTAGTATTGCGGTTTGTGCTGGCGGTTTATTCCTGTTCTATACACTGCTCTTATCTGAGTGACTGGAGTAATAATTCTAGAAGTATCTCCAGTTCTGCAAGATCTTTATTAATTATGCAGGACTCCATCAGTGTGACGATATTTTGAGTTCTGCAAATATGTGTTCTTATACTAATTAATATGGAAAATGCCACTTTAATGGAAATAAGTATTAGTGAAACTTAACCCTAATTGTCTCTCGCTTAACATTTTCGATGAAACTTCATTTTAACTTCTTTCATTCCAGTGAGTAGAGTACTGTGTTGTGTTTATAATAGTGACTTATATTTGGCCTAGACATTAATGAAAAGCGGTGAATCTGATATTATTCAAGTTATTCTTTTTCCATTGCATTTTTATCGATTATGTGCATTGTTAAATATTAATCAAACTTAACGGCCAATTTAAAGACGACAAAGTTTAGCCGAGTGTCTTTTGTTAAAATTGTCAATTTTATACAGGGTGGTAACCATAATTTAACGCGGTTATAAATGTAACAGGTGGGACGTTAATACAAATATAATATAAAGTTTATTATTATTATTATTATTATTATTATTATTATTATTATTATTATTATTATTATTATTATTATTATTATTATTATTATTATTATTATTATTATTATTATTATTATTATTATTATTATTATTATTATTATTATTATTATTATTATTATTATTATTATTATTATTATTATTATTATTATTATTATTATTATTATTATTATTATTAATATTATTATTATTATTATTATTATTATTATTATTATTATTATCATCATCATCATCATCATCATCATCATCCGTACAAAGAGAAAGAATATATTCGTGGCTTAAAATACTTCAAAACACTAAAAATCTTGAATGTTAAAGAATTGTGCTTTGTTTGCATAATAATCGGAATATTCTTAGTTATATACATTTTAGATATTAACGAAGATACCAGTTCAGGTTCAAGTAAAATTAACGGTTACTAAGAAAAACAATAAAATAAGAATCTAAAATATTATGAAATATTCACAAAGTTAAATTTTAAGGACGTATGCCTTGTTTGCAGTTTATATAATCGAAAAAGTACTTGTAAACTTTAAATACTGTTATCGAAGAACTCGGTTCCAGCTCGAATAAAAGTATCAAGGTAAATAATGGGCATGTTTGTGTATTGTTGACTATTCGTTAAAAAAAAATCTAGGCTAGCGACACGATACCATATGTTTCATTGGAGCAGATTTTTTAATTTTTTTTTTAATTTACGTCCTCCAACGTTAAGTCATATCGGACGGTGAATGACTTGGGTGATATGTTCATATGAGTCCAGGGTCCATGGAGCTTACAGGTACCCGACATTCGTCTTTCAGGATAAGGGAAAACCCCGGAGAAAACCTTATCCAGGTAACTCACCCTTACCGAGATTCGAACTCGGGACCTGTTGAACGTGAGGCAGACACGCTACCAACTACGCTACCAAGGCGCGCATTAGAGCAGACGAAAAACTTCTGACAACATATTCCGTTACATTGTTGCACATAAGATTCCATTATACATCCCAGAACAAACAGAAAGTGCGATTAAAGCGGAAACGTAAATAATAAATAAAGAGCTGTGAAGCTAAATAAATAAATAATGATGTTGACGATACGTAATAGGTTTTCGTTTAACAATTACAGTTAACTTGCAAGAATGAAGTTATAATACTGAGATAATTGTTATTGTTTTTATTGTTGATGGTAATATTTTTTTCTTATTACACTAAATAAGACATTGCTTGAAAACCACAAAATTTAACGAAGTGGAAAAAACTGCCTCCTAAAGTAATATACTAACACACTCAATTTTGTTTTATAATAAAGGTCTAACATTTTAAGATATTTATTCTTCCGCTACAGCTTGATCCAATAATACTTAAATACATTTACAAAGCTTATAAAAATTATTTCTAGGGAAATAATGCTTAAGGTCTCATGGGAAAAAAGTAACGTATGAATTAAATGCTGATCAAATGTTAAGGTGATTTAAAAATTTTATATTTGCACAATTTTCACATCATACTTGCTGATGTAAGTTGATAACATCTTGCAATCTTGAAATGCAGAATAGAAACAGGCGTGTCATTTAAAAACCACTATTAAAATTAGATGAAAAGGTAACATGCAGGCAGTCTCTTGCGATACTGAATTATAACGTGCAAAATTATAGTATCAGCTGAATCCAACGTCATTCATTGAAATGTTTAGAATTCTGTACAGTACTATGAAAACAAATTTTGATTTAATTAAATGTTAATGTTTGTATGCTCTATAGTTTTATTTCAGCAAGTACAATTTTTCATTATTAAATTTTATTTGGATTGATAGAGTCGGCCTGAAAAATTCAATGCCATGGCCGGGATTTGAACCACGGATTTGCTTCAAATCCTGGCCGTGGTAATGGATTTTTCATGTCGACTCTATCAATCCAATACCTCAGCCTGTATACGGCTAGTGTGAACAAATGAATCATTTCCATCAATTAACTTAAAATTTTATTTGTTTGTAATCGATACTTTAATCAGTGAACCTTAATCGCTGCATTTCCGTAATTATTTAATTTTAATATTATAAAATTTGTTTATCAGAAAAGTGCACTAATATAATACGTGGTACAGTGGCGAAGTGTGCAATGAATGGCTAGAAGCGCCCTTCCCCAAGAATTTCAGGAGAAAAAGAAGAATAACACAAAAGGCATGCCAAATAATGTTTTATTTCTTCTGGATACACTTTCAAAATTTATTCGCGAACATCCGCGGTGCTGAGGACAATTTGACAGCTGCTTAGATTCGAGTGGCCAGTTCAATACTGAATATTTCTGTATTTACGCATTCGTAAACTTTGATACTACATGGCAAAGCGAGAAAGCGTATCGACAAAAATTCGCAACACAGAGATGTTTTAGTCAATTGGTGGAAATTAACTAAAATAATAAGAGTTAAATGATGAAGCCTGGCACTCAAGTACTTATTGTGACTTTGTGGGTTCGTGAAATTAATAGTCCAATTGCACAAACTCAAAATGTTCTTTATTTCCACCGAATTACAGTTGGAACACTTGCCGATTGCACAGAATTACGTAGCGCACACAATTACAATTCGCCAGTTCGTCTGTCACAGGTCCACTCTACTCTCACTATTACGTACAACTCCTCTGATACACGTACACAGTCTTCCAGTCCGTTCACTAGCACGGCGCTCCTCCGGCTGCTCGCCAAGAACTGCCTGACTCGTCCACTGCAGGCCTTATATAGGGAAGATCGCCGTTTCTGGAAGTCTCGCGGTTCAGTGAATCTTCCCGACTGTTCCAGACGTCGGGGAGGGGGAAAGAGATGGCTAGTGATGTTTTTCCAACCATCCCCCTCGTTAGCGCTACAAGATAAATGGGTAGGAGTGGCCTAAATGCCTCCTGTCGCCTACCCGGCTGCTAGCTGGTCGAGCCGTCCGATAATTAGGTGACATTATGATAGTAAGTCGCCACAAACGGTGTATCTCGGATGCGAGAGCCCCTAGTGGTTTACCGGGGAAATATACGAGTCAAATGGAGAATTTAATGTCAAGACTGCACGGTGACCATGGTAGCTCAATGGGTTACAGCGACTGGACGGAAACCAGGAGATCCGTGGCTCAAATCCCGGCCATGGCATTGAATTTTTCACGTTGACTATCTAAGAGTGATGTTTACCTCATCTTATCGCACATACACGGTGAGTCCAGTGTATGTATAGTCTGTTCAGATGTAAGTAATCATGTCTTCTGGACAGCAATGTGTCATGCATCGGCTGGCGCGAGAAATCATATCATACAGACACACGCAGCTTCCAATCGCTCTATTTGTGTTTCGTAACTTACTGTACCTCAACCTACTAATATTTCACTTCTCTAATCGTGCGAAAGTGGGTCAGAGAGTTCAAAGACGGACGTACAGATGTCCATGACGAACAGCGTTCTGGTCTGTCTTCGGTTTCAGCCGAAACAATTGCAAAAATGGAGCAAGAAATTCTTAAAGATCGGCTTGTGACAGTTCGCGAGCTGTGCGAACTTATCCCCGAAGTCACTAAGACTACGATTGACAAGATGTTGACCGAGCATTTGCATTGTCGCAAGGTGTGCGCGAGGTGGGTGCCCACCGAAGACCATATAGGGCATCCATCCCCCCTACAGTCCAGACTTAGCACCTAGTCATTATCATCTGTTTCCTGAGTTGAAGTCACACCTGGGTGGAACACTTTTCCAGACCGACGATGATTAGAAAAGCAACTTGGCGGGAGAGTGCTATGACAAGGGTATACAAAAACTGTCACAGCGGATGCAAAAGTGCATCGATCGCAATGGTGATTACGTTGAAAAATAGCTGTCAGTTGCGCCTTTCCATCAATGTAACATTCATTGACAATAAACATGTTTTCTATATTAAATAAAATTGGAGACCTGGAGACACGCCTCGTACATTTGAAATTAGCGGACAAAGTTTCTGGTGGCATTTTGTGTCTTTGTAGGGTGGTTATTTCTTACAATATATCACACCATGCAAACAAAACACTGGCTGCAAACATTGAAAACAAGTATTAATGTTTATATTTTGCTTTTGTGTCAGTTTCTAGCTTGGTCGTGATTTTCTTATGTTTCTCGTTAAACTATATACTGTTTGTAAATAATTAATGAGTTTTAGTGTATCATTTAACATTTATAAAGGTGTTTTATACATATAAACGTGCATATAACTGTTATATAGGTTATAGGTAAAACATTTTTGAAACAACATACCTTTTGTTGACTGTGTACGTTATTAGAATCATGAATAGGCTAAACGATACACTTATCAAGGTCAAAAGACCCTCTAAACGTTCTAAAGAGGGACCAGGCTTAGTAAATAAACGTTGGAAACCTAATGTGAATTCCATTGTACATATGCTACAAGTACTGAAACTGTGTGAACCTGCCCCTGAATGTGCAAATGAACCAGAGCCATCCAGATTACACTGGGCAACAAAAAATAATCTTTGAATGTTTCGAGCACTTCCTGAGGCAATGCCTACTAATTTCGGGTTGAGAAAAACAAATATGACAATGAAAAACTTTTATTAGCTCTAATTTCTATGATATACACAAGGTGGAAGTATTACATATTAACGGTTTGAGAGAAAAGGATACATTTTAATTACATACATGCTAACAACAATGAAAGTGCATTTGATTTTTAACTGGGAATTACATGCCAAGAGTTCTAAATTGCTGGAAAAATACTTCGCAGATATTCGTGTCTGAAGAGAATCATGTTGTGGCCTATTGACTTCGTCGTCTTTTAGCTTGCCTCTTGTGATGGAGTTCCGCAGAATCCCTATACAAAGACCAACAGTAATCCGTAAGCATTACTTCATTCCAACGACCCTGATATCTTTGTTCCATAACAGAAATGTCCTGATGGAATCTCTCCCCATGTTCATCACTAACAGCTGCACAACTAGGAGGGAAAAAGTCTAGGTGGGAGTGGAGAAAATGGATCTTAAGGGACATGTTGCATCCTAGGTTACGGTATTTTTGTAGGAGTACTGTCACCAAGTGCTTGTAGTTGTCATCTCTTTTGTTGCCTAAAAATCCATGAACAACACCCTTGAAGGCTTCCCAAGCTTCCGTTCCTTTCCCCTCCAAAACTTGGTCAAATGTAGGATCCTTTACAAGTTCTCTTATTTGTGGTCCGACAAAACTGCCTTCCTTAACTTTTGCATAGCTTAATTTCCAAAATTTTTCTCTGATTGTGTTTTGTTATTTGACAGGTGTGCCAACTCCCAAAAAATTCCCCCAAATTTAAAATCTTCACTCTAAAAAATGAAATGTCACTTTATCTTCAAACCAAGAGCTAATCTATAATTTTTATGGTGATTTTTGAATTCAGCAGATGAAAATACGTATAAATTCACTGTTTTTAAGCCTGAAACATTCTCATTGTTGCCCAATCTGCCAGTTAAAAGAAGATCACTGTAGCACATTTTGAGGCTGCAGTAAGGCTAGATAGACCTCAAGCTGACTTTTCTATAGTACATAATAGTGTATGGGAGGAACTATAAATCATCTCTACCAGCATCTCTAAAAATTAGCCAAGGGAAGGACCAATTACGCTTACTTCATTCAGCAACTTCTGCGAAGGAAACTTATAAAATATCCAGAAGGAAACTAACATTGAAGAAAACTGCTGCAGAAGAGAGAAGAAAGAGGCATGAGGGTTCAACTTACCTATCTGGAGGGTTTAGTCTGCTTCAAAATATGTAACAGAGAAGGAAAGTGTTTTGGATTTTAAAACTTGATTTACTCAGTTATAGTTTATTCAACGTTTTTTGTCATTCAAAATGTCCCACACGATACAGTTTTGATTCGGTCCCTCTAAAATTTTCAACGCGTGTTCTTAGAAAGCAAACAATGGTTTCTATCATATGCATTTTTAATATTCATTTTATTTGTAAAGTTATTGATATATAAAATCAAAGACTTCATCATTTTTTTTGGAAATTTTTGTTTGCTCCATACCTTATCTTTTTTCCCTCTGAAACTAACGCAGTATAAGAAATTCATATGATAGATCCTTTCTTCATAACCATCTAAATATTTTTATAAATTGAAAAATTAAAATTTTTATCGTGTGGAGCGGTTTGATTTTGCCCAAATTTTGAATTTCACAAATTAATTACTCAAAAACTATTTAAGATACAAAAACCAAATATTGAATTCTGTGTCCACTATGCATCAGAACTAAGTGGTAAAAATGTTAGAAAGATCGGTTGAAAGTTGCTGGATTTTGGGGTTTTCATTGTTGCATTCCCAACCATTTTCATTTATCACGCTTACAAAAGGACGACTTATAAACCAAATAGTTATTTTATTTTGCGGAAACGATCGCTTCTGTGTTCCTAAAAAGTTTATTGAACAGCTTATGAATAAAAAATATCACCGACTAACGTAATGCTGCAAATCTATTGCTGTACTGATGACACAGATCATGCGTATGTACGCGACGACATTGCTCCGATTTAGACACTGCTAAAAGGGACGTGAATGTAGGTTGCAAGGGTTTCAGAGCTAAGTCTAATTAGTTACAGAAACTCGTCTTACCAACCGTAAACAAAGCATAGCTGCGAATATGTACATCAAAGCAGGATGCATCATCAGGATGTATCACTGTCGTACTGTAATATTAAGTTTATATTACATTAATGCCCGATTTCACCAGCAGATGTTAAGACTTAACACGGGTTTAACAATAGTTATAACAAAAATTGCATTTCACCAACAAGTGCTAGCTTAACACTCGTGTTAAATCTCTTGTTAAACTAACATATCAAATTTTTGATGTTAAGTCCTTCACAATTGTAATGCCCGATTTCACCAACAAATGTTAAGACTTAACACGAGTTTAGCAATAGTTAAAACAAAAATTGCATTTCACCAACAAGCGTTAGCGTAACAGTTGTGTTAAATATCATGTTAAACTAACAAGCCGAATTTATAATGTTAAGTCATTAACAATTGTAAATAGTCAAGATGGCGAGCATGGACTCAGCTGTTGATGTCGATTTGCTATATTTAAGACCGTCTAAATGGCATTCATATTAGAGTACGGCCTATGAGGAGAAGTGATTTTGAGGAACTATCCGAAGAAAATTGTTTTACGGAGGTATAGACTGTCGAAACATGCTGCTATGAAGGTTACTGCGGAAGTACAAGAGAGATTAGAACATGCATCGAAAGGAATATGGCGATCTCGCCTTTGCTTCAAGTATTAATAACTTTGCGATTTTATAATTTACTGAATTATGTGGATAATACATTGTCCACCTCCTGTCTTGAAACGTTCAAGTCACTTGTTCTTCGCACCTCGTTTTAAATTTACGTAATACTGACAAGTTGTTTGGTGCTTGCAGTAGTGACACATGCATTTGAATAAAATTCGTTTCCAATATTTTCCCCGCGACATCTTTCTCTTTTACATTCACTGCATCCGTCCTCTTATTTTCCACGATATCTTTACACTTCATCACCATTTCAATTAACAATTCTTTCTCCGTCGATGAGAAATTTGTCTCACGGCTTTATTTATGATTTTGTTCATCCGCCATTTGTGCAGACGAAAATGAAAACAAAAGCGCATCGGAGTACGTTCAGAAAATCTTCCATAGCCTTCTATAGCTGTGATATTTACAAGTTTTTTTTGGCGTTAACACAGATTTGTTAACATTTTAAGAAAACAGGTTGGTGAAATGCAAGAAATTTAACATTAGTTTTAGCGCTGTGACAATTCTTAAGTTACATTTGTTAACGTCGATTTTAACTTCTGTTGGTGAAATCGGGCATAAATAGTCAAGATGGTGGGCGTGAACTCAGCTGTTGGCGATTTACTATATTTAAAACCATCTAAATGACATTCGTAATATAATACGGTCTATGATGAGAAATTATTTTGAGGAGCTATCAGAAGAACATTTTCTACAAAGGTATAGACTGTCGAAACAAGTTGCTATTAAGGTTACTGCGGAAGTACAAGAGGTTAGAACATGCATCGAAAGGAATATGCCGATATCGCCTTTGCTTCAAGTATTAATCATCTTGCAACTTTATAATTCACTGTCCACCTCCAGTCTTGAAACGTTCAAGTGACTCGTCACTTGTCCTTCGCTCCTCGTTTTAAATTTACGTAATACAGAGTTAGAACATGCATCGAAAGGAATATGCCGATCTCGCCTTTGCTTCGAGTATTAATAACTTTGCGATTTTATAATTCACTGAATTATGTGGATAAATACACTGTCCACCTCCCATCTTGAAACGTTCAAAGTCACTCGTCACTTGTACTTCTTCGCACCTCGGTTTAAATTTACGAAATACTGAAGATGTTTCGTGTTTCTAGTAATGACACATGCATTTGAATTAAATTCGTTTTCCACGTGACATGTTTCTCTTTTACATTCACCGCATCCGGCCTCCTATTTTCCAGGATATCCTTATACTTCGTCACCTACTCAATTAACAATCCTTTCTCCATCGATGAGAAATGTGTTTCACGGCTTTTGTTTACGATGAGTAAAAACAAGAATGAGCACGGGCTTAGTCAATACAGTAATGGTGCTCTTGGCATTGCTATTTCCACAGCGAACGGGCGACAAAGATAGAAGATAAGTCTGTCTTTATCTCATCGAAGCCGTATAGCTGAACTGCGTTATCGCTCCGATGTGTTGCAGTAAGAATATATATCCAGAAAACAAACTTTTCAAACGTAATTTTTCCTCACCCAGGTTTCATCCAAATAAAAGATGAACCTGGAAGCACCTTCATTACTTATTTTGTGCAGAAGTTTTAGTTTTGCAGTAACAGTATCGCTTCTTTCAAGCATCAATTTGCGACCATCAATTGGTTCTCTTATATTTGAACTCAAGGAATGTCAAACTTTTATACATAGAAGATATAGGACAAGCATATTTCCTGCTTCGTTAAATTGGTCAGTCTTTTGGCAGTTGGATATTCACTCGTCATATAAATCATAAATCGTTCTACACAGAACACACTTTTGAAAATAGACTAATTTGACAGCACTTTTTTTCCGCTAGATATTTTCCAGAAGCCCTAAATTGGGAAGTTCTCCTAGTTTACTGAACTGCTTGCCTCCTTTAACAATGTTTGTCCTAGAATCAGCACTCACCAATAAGATAGTGACGCTAATTCTGGACTCCGAGAGAAATTTGTACATTCAAAAACTTCTTTAACTGACACGTGTTTGAAAAACGAATATACACAATATTTCTAGCCTGCTAGGGGTACAATATTACGAGCTGTCTCATAGTCACTACTGTCTACCCACCACAAGAAGGCAAGCGGGGCATGAAAAGGGAGAGGAGTATGAACTGTTTATCCGCTCTGGTAGTGGATCTGTTTACTACGAAATGAGTGTATGAGAGTGCATGTGACTCACCCAGGCTGCCATATCTAATGCTCGTTTCAGTAACTGCAGTGATAGGTATTATGCATGTGTGAGTTATATGGTAACACTGTGTAGTTTACATAAACCTAGCATCCTTATCGTATCCGGAAGGCGAGTGCATGACAGAAAAAGTGATTAAGTTACACATTACTCTGCTTTGCCTTTTTGTGGTGGGCAGACTAGTACTAGGCACCTAGTTTGTACTAGGCTTGCTAAGCGGCATTTTTACTAAATTTGAAAAGCACGTTTGCACACTTAAAGGATCATACTGAATGAAAGTTACAAAATGCATCAGCACGTGTGTGTTATTCTTCACAGACGGTTACTAATTCTCTTCTTTCTGGTCAGGCGCCTTATCTTTCCCTATCTCCGCAACTAGATGCTCTAGAAACATGGGGATATGACAGTATCCTTAGAAAAAAAGTTCTCTAACATTGAAACAACAAAATAATTTTAATTAGTATCTGTTGAGCGTGCAAAGAAATTAGCCGCAGGTTTCGGCAAATCGAACCGGTCCACGTATTTAACTGTACAACGTCGCTCTCACCTCATTGTCTAGTCAGCGTTAGACGAGCCCCGCCTAGCCCCGCCTTATGTTCATTCCTTGGTTACTTTAGTACTGCATTCAAACATTATAATACGAAGTATACAAATAATAATACACAATCAATATATCAAATACATTGATGTAGCAATCACAGCTAAAAGTTAGTACACCAAATACACGCTGTGACAGTGTTAGGAATACCATAACGGTTTTAAATAAAATAACTGACACAGAAGCAATTATTCCTACATAATGTAATTATAAAATAATAAACATATCCATTGTGGCATTTGGATTGCGTATTAAACAAAGTGGACGACAATTCGCAGACATCGTGTGTAACAAAATCGATTCCATAGTTGAAACAATACCTAGATCCTCATCCCATTACCCAAAACCTCCGAGACCTACGTTATGCAGACAAATGAAATCCTCAGAGAGAGAAACCCTCCTTCCTCCTTTGTTCTCTCCGACGTTACTATTCCAAGTGGAAAATGCTGCTGTTGCTGCAGGAGTATGAAAATTACATACAGGAACCGAACATGACACTAGATGAGTAAAATGTATTATTAAAGTCCTTCTCTCTAAAAAGAGTGCGTATTCTATATTTTAAATTGCTTCAGGAGATTCATTGTTTCAGGAGATGTAAATCAGTATCTGAGTTTATGAACACTATTCTTTAATACAAGTAGAATAAGACTAATATGCATTTACTACCAAATTTCTCAGGGACTTGTAGATAATTAATTACTTTATTAAACATTCGTGCAAGAACTATTTTATTGTATAGCCTAAACATACGAGTTATCTAAAACAACAAGTAGCTCACAGTTCCAAGTGTTACACAAATTACGAGACAAGTTAAAAGCCTAACACATGTAAATTTGTTATAATATTTTAAAAAGATTGAAATTATGGACTTCATCACACTCCGGTTGCACATGTTAACTATGAAACCGAAGCGATTATGAATAAAGCGTATAAAATTGGAGAAATTATCATTCTTAGTCTAATTTGATTAGCACTTGCCCTCAAAGATTTTATGCAAATAATTAAAAAGATCAAAACCATAAGTTTATCTAGCTTTTTTTTCACTAGAACTTCACAATATTTCCAAAAGTGACGAGGTGTGACTTTCAAAGCGAGGGAAACTTGAAATATTCATTGAAGTAAGAGAGAATAGTGACTACGGCAACTCTTCAGTGCTTTTTCTATTGTACAGTCACATTTAGGCCCTTCATGCTTCCCCTCTCCACTCAGACGTTCCAATTTTTCCTACAGCTGGCCCACACCGCATGAACTCTTAGCCTAAAATAGAGAAAATATGCAATTTACACACTTTTGCTAATAATTTATAACCTCGCGAGAATTTCCTATTTGTCACCACTAAATAAATACTATAGCAAATGCTATTGAAATAAACGTTAAATGTTTCTTTACGCACTACAGAGACTTCACGTGACAAAATCTGTCAATGCATCTGTCAATGCTTCCGGAAACCTGCGAAGCATGGTATTCAAGGTTACGAATGCGTGAATACAGAAATATTCAGTAATGAATGAGCTTGCGGAACTGGTCACTGGAATCTAAGTAGTAGTCACATTATCCGCAACACCGCGAATGTTCGCGACTAAATTTTGAAAATGTATCCAGAGCAAATGAAGTATTGTTTGGCGTGAACTTTCTTGTTTTTCTTCTTTTTCTTCTTTTTCTCCTGAAGCGGCGCTTCCAGCTGTACATTACACGCTTCGCCACTGATTCCCAAGCACTTTCTAATAGTATTGATTTTATTTATATATAATAAACATACATTTTGTATCATAATTGATTAAAGAAACCAATGGGAGTGGTGGCATATGCAAGTCCGCAACTGAACTGTTTGTAAATAAACTGCAAATGTGTAGCTACGAGCTGCCAGTGATTTTATTGTTTGGCAGATCGCATGCTTCGCTCCTTGCGTGACATGTTTTAGTTATCAAAACTGCATGCTGCCGAGAAGTGGCTTTTTACTCAAACCAAGAACCTACATAGATCATGATATCAGTTCACAGTCTCAAACGGCAAGAGTCATTTCAACCAGTGGAGCACGAGTACAGGTTTATTATGTATTATGGGGCACCAGACTAGGGAAGTCGCACATTTATGCAAGTTCATAATGATTTTGAAAAAACGTTGAAGTTAAGTAGATTAGAAGAACCCAAGACACTAATTGCGGCATTAAGATATATTACAAGAAGAGCTCATGAAAATGGCAATAAAATTATGATTCCAGTTCCAAATGCAGTTGAAAGGATGGATTCAAGAACAAAAAATCTACGAACAGATCTAGAAGAATTAATGTTATTGTTAAATATTGCTTCTGAGAGAAGGGGAGAGGTATTAGATCTAGAAGAATTATATAATAATCTTGTTCTATGTTATGGTCGAGTTGTATTTGATTCAGCAGCAAGCTGGCCACATTGTTATGCACAAATTAGACATTCAGGATTAAATAGATCGGAGATTGTTAAAAAAGATGTCGTAAAGGATAATGTAGTAAAAACTGTCAATTTTAATCCTAGCTTTAAGCCAGAAAAAACGTTTTATAAGATCAATGCACAAAAAATTCCAAATAAATCTAATAAATCGGAAAATATTATAGCAACATGTTTATCAGCTGTAAACACAAATAAATCTATAACTTCTAAACAAAATAAATATAAAATAGCCCAAGTAAATAAATTTAAGGACAATATAAGAAGATTCAATCATAATATGGCAAAGGAAGTAAATGAAAATAGAGAGAATTTTGCAAAAGTAAGAAGAGATGTATTTGGTGGATTAAATTTAGGAAGTAACTCATGGAGGAAAGCTTAAGAATTGCACAGATAAATGGGCAAAGAAGTAAATTGGTTATGGCGGAAATAAGAAAAATTGCAGAAGAATTTAAATTAGATATTATCTGTATTCAAGAACCGTATGTGGTAAATTCCAAAATTCCATATATGCCGTTAAGATCCCGACAAATCTTATCTCAGGAAAAGGCAATGGCAGCAATAGTAATTTTCAAGCAAGATTTGCAAATAGTAAACATAGCGCAATTTCTGGATACGCATGTTAATTGCATTGAAGTTATAACAAAGTATGGAAGTTTTATATTGGCAAATTATTATTTTCAATATAGTTTGGATATTGAACCCTTTCTATATAAATTACAAAATATTCATAATAAATTCAGAAATAAAGAAATCATGCATGTATGTGATTGTAATGCAAAATCAACTTGGTGGTTCAGTAAAAGACCAGATGAAAGAGGGGAGAAACTGGAAGAACATATCTCGGAATTAAATTTATATGTAATAAATAAAGATGGTAATCCACCAACTTTTCAAAATAGAGCAGGTGCTGAAGAAAATATAGATATTACTTTAGCGTCAGCAACAGCGGAGAAGAAGATTAGAAATTGGTGGGTCACACAGGGTCAGACCACAAGTGATCATAATTTGATTTATTTTGATTATATATTGAATGGGGAAGTAATTCAAGAAGAACATGAAATAGAATTACGTTATAATTATAAAAGAGCAAATTGGGATAAGTTGAAGCAAGTATTTAAGGATTTAAATTTACAGTATACGGGAATATCAGTGGATTTGGATGCAATAAATTTAACACAGGCAATAAAAGTAGCAGTATCAAAATCCGTTCCAAAGATAACAATTTATAATAATAAGGATAAAATAAAATGGACAGATAGATTGCAGAAGCTGAGATCGTTAGCAAGGAAATTAAGAAGAATATATCAAAAGTCAAACATACATACGGAAAGAGAAGAGAACTTAAAGAATTATAGGGAGGCCAAACAAAAGTATAAACAATTATTAGAAGACACCAGAAAACAACATTGGGAACAGTTCGTTGAGAATAATTTAAAACAAGATGTCTGGGGACAACCGTATAAAATTATTATGGATAAAATTAAGAAGCCAGAAATCTTAACCACATTAGATAAGGGTAATGGAGAGATGACAGAAAGTGGGAAAGAATCGGTGGAATTGTTATTACATACGTTATTGCCAGATGATAAAGAGGAAGAAGATGATGATATTCATGTTGAAAAAAGAAACCAGATGATGTTGCAGTATACAGGAAATCCTGTTTATCCCTTTGATATTACAGAAATAAAATTAATTCTGCAGAAGTTAAAAAAGAAGAAGGCACCTGGTCCAGATGGTATTATAAATGAAGTCTTGTATAATCTACGAGAAGAAATTGTCTTGTTTTTGTGTTTCTTGTTTAATGATTGTTTGGCAAGAGGGAGATTTCCAAACTTGTGGAAGGAGGCAAAGGTTGTAATTTTGTGCAAAGGAGCAGATAAGGACAGAACGCAACCAAAATCTTTCAGACCAGTATGTTTATTAAATGCTATTGGCAAGATCTTTGAACAGTTAATATATAAAAGAATAATGGAAAATAGGTTGATGCTGGGTATGAATAATAAACAATTTGGTTTCAGAAAGGGATATTCAACTGAGGATGCAATATTAAAAATTCAAGAAACAGTGTCAAAAAGCCAAAAGAATTATGTAATTGGATTATTTGTGGACATATCGGGCGCTTTTGACAATTTATGGTGGCCGTATTTTTTCGGCATTTTAAAAGACAAGAAATATTCAAGTACTATTTATAATTTATTAAAGGATTATTGTTCCAATAGAGAAGTATTCATTGGTGGATCAAATTTTGAAACTAGGAAGAAGATAACCAAGGGTTGCCCTCAGGGTTCTATCTTGGGGCCCCTTTTTTGGGATATTTTATCAGAAGATTTATTAGAACTACTGGAAAGAGATCATAAGGTTTTGGATGTAATAGCGTATGCTGATGACATAGTCATAATGATGGATGGACAGAGCAGACTAGAGCTAGAAAATAAAGCAAGAGAAGTTACAAATACATTATCAAATTGGTGTTTCAGAACAAAACTAAAAATTGCACCAAACAAGTCAAATTATGTGCTTTTTAAGGGAAATTTAAAGCGGGATCCTACAGTGAAGATAAATAATCAGAACATTAAACGGGAAAAAGAGATGAGATATTTGGGTATCATGATAGATGAAAAATTTCATTTCAGAAAACACACGGAGTATATTAGGCAGAAAACAGAGAAAATAATGCTAAAGCTAGCAAGAATAACCAATTTAAATTTTGTACTTCCATTGCGTAACATACAGATATATCATAACACCATTTTTGCTTCAATTATGACGTATGCGGCAGCAGTTTGGGCAGAAAGGATGGATGATGTGCAAATAAGAAGATTGTTGAGAAGAACGCAAAGAAAAGTATTATTACGTCTGACAGGAGCTGTAAAAACAACACCAACTATGTCATTGCTAGTAACAACGGCCATTTGGCCGATTGATTTATTAATAAGGTTGAAGGGCGCAAAATTTTGGGCGAAAAAAGGAAACTTAGAAAAAGTTTATAATATAACTGGAGTCAGAACAAACAAATCTTGGGTGATTAAAAATAGTTTAAAAGATAAATGGCAAAAAGAATGGACAGAAAGTCTAGAAGGTAGAAGAGTGTTTGAAATTTTTCAGAACGTCAAAGAGAGACTAAAATTGAATTTTATTCAACCAACAAAGGGATTTATACATTATATAACAGGACACGGACCTTATAAGACCTATTGGAAGAAAATCAATAAAACTGAAAATGATATATGTGAATTATGTAACAAACAAGATAATCCTGAACATGTAGTATTTGAATGTGGAAGATATGCAATTCACCAACAAGAAGAGAGGCATGCGCTAGCAGGATATATCGTATATGACATAATTCGAGATCAACAATTAGTAAATAAATTACAAGTTTTGACTAACTTTGTAAGTAAGAAAGCATGGGAGGTAAAAATATTCAAAGGAGAAAGAGTTGATAATAGGCGAAGAATAGTACAAGATCCAAGAAGGAGTTCTAGAATACAAAATAGGATAAGACGGGAAGAATTATTGAATAATCAAACAATGGAGTTGACTGCATGGGCGGCGGAGGGAGAGAGTGATGGCGGAGGCCATGGTGGACTACAGAATTAGTAGATTTAGATATAGATTTAGGAAATAAGGATTTTGTAATTTTCATAGTTGTTTTCTTTTGTTTTTTTGATTTTTTGTGTTTATTTCTGTTATTTTATTTCATTTTAGTTTTGTAGAGTAGTTTTCTGAGAGATTTGTATAATTATAACATTTGTAAAGATTTTATGGAAAAATAAAGAGAAAATTTGGATACATGCCCCGGTATAGTTGTCTAGGTGCCGGGGTAGAATATTCAGATTTTATTTATTTATTTATTTATTTATTTATTTATTTATTTATTTATTTATTTATTTATTTATTTATTTATTTATTTAGTTCATCACCGCCTTAGAGAACAGGAACTTCGCACATGATTTGTATAATACCTGAGATGGAGGTTGTGGTGGTGTTAGACAGTTTACTTCGAGAACATCCAACGAGAAGATTTGTTAGACAAGTGTCTGTGCAAAGCCAGAGTAGGGTATGGGGAATTTTAAATCACATTTCAATGTACCCTCACTACCACTAAAGAGCTCACAATGTAAGCCGCACTTGGTTCCAGAGCGTCCTTTTGTCAGCAGATGCAGCTAATACATTTAATTTGTATTCAACAATATTTTTCCATGCATTACTTCTGGTATTATTTAATACATTCCAACAACAGTATTTAGCCTGCCGATAGTTACTTACGAGGGCTGTTCAATAAAGAGTGATCACAATTTTTTATAACGTACCTTTACTCATCCTCATAATTTTGATGGTCCTTCTCAAAATACTCTCCCCTGAAAGCGATGCACTTGTCCCAGCGTTTCTGCCAATCTTCAAAGACATGCTGGAAACCATTTAAGAGATCCTTCAAAATCGCCTCCGCAGCCTTCACCACTGCTTCTGATGATGGATAATGCCTCCCACGAAGGCGTTTCTTCAAGTTAGGGAATAGAAAAAAGTCACTTGGGGCTAAATCCGGACTATAGGGAGGGTAAGGGATGCACTTCACGTTGATTTTTGCAAGATTTTCAGCAACAACATTGGCAATATGCGGTCGCACATTATCGTGGTGCGGCATCCAGCTTGCTTCACGGAAATGTGGTCTTTTGCGCCGGATATGGACTTTCAATGTTTTCAGGACATCCCCGTAATATTGTCCAGTTACTGATATGTGTGCAGGTATAACATGCTCATAAACCATTCCATGAATATCAAAGAATGAGATGACTATAACTTTCCCATCAGAAGCAACCACTTTTGCTTTTTGGGGGGTTGTTGATGAAGGATATTTCCTCACTGAGCTTTGCTATTTGCTCTCAGGATCAAAATGATGTAGCCAAGTTTCATCAGCAGTGATAACATTTGAAAGAAACTCCAGTTCTTTCTCTAACATCAATTTAACTTCATGTTATCTCCATTGGTGCGGTAGGCGATACTGAACATGTCTGAACTTGCCTGGTTTTCACAGGCGGGAACCAGGAGTACCAATAATGAAACTACTACGGCGTGTTTGTTTCACATTAAGCTAACAGAATATAATAAGATTGAATTTTAGTGCGAAAAATTATGATCTTTCTTTATTGAACAACACTCGTATGTTCATTCGTCTTTCTGCTGCCATATTTAATTTCGGATAAATCCTCCTTAATTTTCTCTTGCGTCTTTTTGGCCTTTGAAATGAGTGCGTCCAAACCCTTATCAGAGTACTTTATCGGTCGCTGCTGTACTTCAACAAATTTGGTTTTTCTTGATGCTCAGAAATGCCCATTTAATGTAGCTGAATTTCATTTTTTTCTTCTGTTTTTCATTTCCTGCTAATTATCAGTGGCGAAGCGTGCAATATAGCACTGGAAGCACCGCTTCCTCAAGAATTTCAGGAGAAAAAAAAAAAAAGAAAAAAAAGGAAGATATATACCAAACAATATTTTATTTACCATGGAAACATTTTCAAAATTTATTCGCGAACATCCGCGGTCCTGCAGACAATTTGGCAGCTGCTTAGATTGGAGTAACCAGGTCCGCGAGCTAAGTCAATGCTGAATATTTCTGTACTCACGCATTCCTAACCTTGAATACTGTGCTGCGTGGCTTTTCGGAAGCATTTGCGACTCTTCGACAAACAGATTTTGTCCCGTGAAGTCTCTGTAGTGTGTGAAGAAAAACTTATTTCTTTGTTCTATGTGGCTCTTTTAAATACAATTAAGTGCATTTCAGTGGTATTAGCCACGTAGATTGGGTTTAGTGACGACAAACAGGAAATTCTTGTGCAGTTTTAAGTTATTAGCAGAAGTGTGTGAATTGCATACTTTCTCCATTTTAGGCTAAGAGTTCACGCAGTGTGATAAGCTGTAGAAAAAATTGGAACGTCTGAGTGGAGAGAGGAAACAAGAAGGGTCTTTGTGTTACTGTACAATAGAAAGAGTAATGAAGAGTAGCATTAGTTCTTTGAAACATTATTCTCTCTTATTTTAATGAAAATTGTTATTTGGAGCTTCCTTCACTTTGAAACTCATGCCTCGCCACTGATCGTGTGGGATTTGGTGTGCGGTTTCTCCCAATATCAAATGGAAATTTTAAGAATCGGTTATGGAGGCCGATGAGAAAGTTCTCACCTCACCGGTAGGGAACTATTTGTAACTAACAGCAATGCGAAAAATTTAATGACCACTCAAGGAGTGGTAGAATTAACGTCAAATTCTGGGGTAGTCAGCAGCCGGTATGAGTAAAATAGTACGACTTTTTTTCAAGAATAAATTCTACGGGATATTAGAGGTCATGTGGCTAAGTTTTAGTTCCGTATATCGTTGTACATTACTGTGTTAACCATCATTAAATGTGTAGGTGCATATGACAACAGTGTTCACACTTCCAGTTGGGTGGAGCAGTATCCTCAACTTTGTCCCATTGGCCTACTAAATCAGTGGAGACTGAAAATCTCGATAATAAAGTTCAAGAAGTTTGAGAAACTGTGAGGATGTGAAATTCTCATCTATTTTGTTTCAAGAAGGCTTAACACCGTTCTTGATATAAAGTACTGGTGAAGTGGTTATTAAGCGTGGAGGTGAAACACTTTGCTTGTTTCCCTTAACATATAATATTTATTGTATTTAAAACCCATTTGGAGATTCACAGTGTTCTGTTTCTTTTCCTTATAGTGCAGTATCATTCAGTGTGCCAACAATATACGTAAGTTTTGTAGACTGAAATTTTAATAGTAATACATAAGTCGTTTAATAAGTCTAGTAAAGGACCAAGATTTTTTTCTTTTTTCCGTGAACATCTCGCCTTATTTCTCGACATAGTCTCTATTGATGTCTATACACTTGGTCCAGCGATGTCCCAGCTTTTTCATGTCGTCGGAAAAATAGGTTCCATCAAGGTCTGCAAAATACTCGTTGACTCACTTCTTCATTCAATGAAAATGTCTTACCACCAAGCCAAATTTTCAGGTTTGGGAACAGGAAGAAATCACTTGGGGCTAAGTCTGGCGAATAAGGTGGATGAGGAACCAATTCAAAGTCTAACTCATGCACTTTCGCCATTGCGATTGCTGATGTGTGCGATGATGCATTATCCTATTGAAAGAGTACCTTTTTCCCTTCAATCTCAGTCTCTTTTTAGTCAACTCATGTTGCAAACGATCCAACAATGAAGCATAATAGGCTCCAGTTATGGTTTTGCCTTTATCCAAGTAGTCTTATGAGAATTATTCCTTGAGAATCCCAAAACAGTGACCATCACCTTACCAACTGATAAAATGGTCCTTGCCTTCTTTGGTGCATTTTCACTAGCTTTTGTCCATTGTTTTGAGTGCTGTTTTGACTCCGGTGTGTAATGTTGGAACCAAGTTTCATCCACGGTCACAAATCAGCGCAAAGTCTTTCGGATTGCGATTAAACATCGCCATACACCCAGTAGAAGTGTTCTTCTGGATGCAATTTTGATCTACTGTGAGCAATCGTGGCACCCATCTTGCACACAACTTTTTCATTGCCAATTTTTCATGCAGGATATTGTGCACACGCTCAGTTGAGATGCCTTACAGCCTCAGAAATCGCACAAATTTTGCGAATGCCTACAAAAATAGGAAAACTCTGAATAAATGAAATCGTATTTCACATAATACATATTTTGAAAAAATGCAAATATATCAAAGGGAGAAACACTGAATAAAGGGTCATTGTGGTCTCCAACTGTTGCGTAGGTGGTAGCATGTCTGTATCAAGCTCAAAAGGTCCCGAGTTCGAATTTCGGTCAGGGTAGTTATCTGGATAAAGTCTTTTTTCCCGGGGTTTTCGTTATCCTGAAATATGAATGACGGGTAACTAAGCTGTATGAACCCTGGGCTCATTTGAACATCATTTCACTTGATTTCATTTATTGTTCGATATGACTTACGTAGGACAACCTACATTTAAAAATAATTTTAAAATAACATCATGGGAATAAATGTGAAATCGTATTCTACATAAAAATAATATTTTGAAGAAATTATGTAGGTATATAAAAGCGGGAAACTCTGAATAAAGGATAGTGGACATACGCCATAAAATACGACTTTTCTTGCTTCCTCCGGTCTTCTTTGTGTAATTAAGCAGTAACTGTCTATTGAAATAATTTTTATTAGAGTTAAAAGCGTTAAAACACAAATTTAAACACGTGTTTAAGAAAAATAATGGTTTTCCAAAAACTAAGTAGAGTGGTTCATGTCAAGGAAGGATAAATTAGAGACTGTGACTATTAGTGACATCTCCTTGTTTAAATATACACACTTCTGACATCCTGTGATGTGAAAAGATCATTTTCACAACCAAAGGCTCTATTTAGAGATAATCGGTAGGCATTTGTGATGGACAATTTGTAGAAGACATTTGTTGTTTACTGCATGGGCAATACACAAAGAGCTATCTATGAGTGTTGAAAACCTATTTCTGCGAATTTAGGTCAAATATTGCGACATTTTTACCAAAATATTTTCTTACCCACGTGTGTAGCGTAGCTGGTAGCGTGTCTGCCTCACGTTCAGGAGGTCCCGCGTTTGAATTACGGTCAGGTTGAGTTATCTGCATAATGCATTTCCAGGGTTTTCCCTTATCCTTAAGGATGAATGTCGGGTAAGTCTAATCTCTATGGACCCTGGGCTCATTTGAACACCATTGCACCCCTTTCATAGTCCGATATGACGTTGGAGCACGTTAATTTAAATTTTAACTTCTTTATCACATAAAAATCCGCTCCCTAGTAAGAAGTTTAAATAAAAAGGACCCAAGCAGGCGTAACACACAGCCTTAGAGTGCAAAATGTTTGGAACTGCCTCCGGTATTTTTTGTATTTCGGAAAGGGAGCAGAAAGACGTGGCTGATTCTCGGTACCAGTTTGATCTCTCTCTCTCTCTCTCTCTCTCTCTCTCTCTCTCTCTCTCTCTCTCTCTCTCTCTCTCTCTCTCTCTCTCTCTCTCTCTCTCTCTCTCTCTCTCGGTTAAACTCCAGAAGATATTGGAATCTGTCCAGTGAATCCCTTGGGGACTTTAGGACAATAGTGAGCGACCTTAAACGGTGTTAGTGTAAAAAATGCTATAGTTTTTCAGGATTGCATACGGCGCCACAGGTGGTAAAAACAGAAATTGTTTATGAAATTAAATGAATATTGGGAAAGTAAATTTGTTAAGGAAATACCTATTTCTGGTGTAGGTAGGGGAGCCTCGGACCGAACTGCCGAGCCCCTCCCGTCGGGGAGCTGTTCGGATTGGGTTGGACTCGAGGGGGCAGTGTGTTCCTGACACCCACGGGCAATTGGATCCCTCCGGCCAGGCTTCGGCCGCCTGGAGGGGGCAGAGGGTTGCCTAATAAGTCCCGGGTACTAGCCTGCAGAGCTAGTAGAAGGTGTGCTAGATCACCAGGTGGCCCCACCGAGGTCAACTCGGTAGTCTTCCCCGCGGGGTTGACGCGCTTAAGTGGCGTATTCACTTCCACCCGTCTTGACGTTGTTGTCGATGGGGGGGGGGGAGCTTTTTAGATTCCAGGTATTGCCCCAAGGAAAGACCTCCGAAGTTTTCCATCGCTCCCCGGACTTTCGGGTTGACCTCATTGAACATTTGTAGGTTTAAAGGTTTCTCGGTAGGTTTCTCGGCTTTGCCAGTTGTAAACTGAGAGAAACCTGAAGATAATCTCAGCCAGCGAGCACGGTCCTGGCAGGATTTGAACTCCAATTTGCGGTTCAGAATCCGTGCCTTTTCGTCAAATTAAGTAACGCACATTCTCCTCCTGTAGGGAAAACTTCGTATCCTTTACCATCTGATATATTTCCAGTCGCAAATTGCGCCCTTTATTTCCTCTTGTGAACTGGAAGTTAACTTTACATTGGCCTAACCCATCTTGAGACATGAATTTCAAGAGGGCAATGTCTGGTCTTAATTCCTTTGTGCACCTTAGTTCTTTTATCCAAATTGGCATGAACACTTTGGTGTCTAAAAGCTTGGGGCCTGATGCCTTTTGTTTCGTTTATTGTCTTTTAGATCGGAGCCTGGAATTGCACAAACGGATTCTAAACCAATAAAGGTAAACAAAATCCTTTTTTTGCAGAAAAGTCTGCCATTTAAACGCCTTGGACTCCTTCAAAGGTTGGAACTGGGCTGTTCTGTAGACTGAGAATTTGTAGACAGTCTAACCAGCTTTGGCATTGTAGTCTAAGAACTTACATGGCTGTCAGGTATTCTAATGATTCTTGTTAAAACTTTTTGTAATATTTCCATATAGTATTAACAGAAGTCAATGGGATTAAAACTGGACGTGCTCAACCCGATAGAACGTTTGAGGTGGGAAATCAATCTCCCAATCCATGTTTGAGTCGTTTCTATACTAAAAGATCATTTTGTGAAACCCCATTTCTTACAGTATAACCTTAACCCGCTGACCTCTATACGTTCGCCTAACTTTCTTTTCGGAACATAAATATGTAAATCCAAATAAAGGTGTTAAGGCATAAATTTCACAATGTAACTCAACTCAAACATTTCTGGGAAACCCGGTATGCAATAATCCACTGCATCCAGAAATCTGATTCCACAGTGTCGGATTCGTTGTCAATCTGTCAGTAGTTCTTATGAATCCAACATTTGGAGAGCCCTAAAGCCTTACTGTCAGTTGATAACAGTTAGATTTTGTTCATAATTAAAGACGGATTCTTCTTAATGAGTGCATTAAAACATGCATAATTCGTTTATCTCCGTTTCCTAAAACCTTCTATCACATAGCAGTAAATACCCTACACAACAGAAAGTTACTAATTAGCTTTTCCACTCAGTACAGTGTATCTTTGAATGGCGATGAACGACAAAAGTCCTGTGAAATGCAAACTCTGGAGAAAACGCAGATTAAACCTCACTATCCTGATTTTAAAATTAATATGCTGTAAGTCCTATGGACGATGAGTGAAATGATGCTCAAATAAGCCCAGGGTCTATAAAGCTTAGAGTTACTCAAAATTCATCTTTCACAAGGGAAAATGCTGGAAAGGAAAAATACCCTTATCTAGATAACTAACCCTGACCGAGATTAAAACTGGGGACCTCTTGAACGCCAGACAGACACGCTACCAACTATGCTATAGATGGGGGGGGGGGGGGCACGCACGTTTAAGCGTTAAACCGAAGCACCATCCGACCTGTTACACTGGGCAACAATGAAAATGTTTCTTAAAAAAGTGAATTTTCATGCATTTCCATCTGCTGAATTCAAAAATCACCATAAAAATGATAGATTAGCTCTTTTTTTTGAAGATAAAGTGACATTTCATTTTTTAGAGTGAAGATTTTAAATTTGGGGGAACTTTTTCTGGGAGTTGACACACCTGTCAAATAACAAAACACAATCAGAGAGAAATTTTGGAAATTAAGTGATGCAAAAGTTAAGGCATTTTTGTCGGACCACAAATAAGAGAACTTGTAAAGGATCCTGCATTTCACCAAATTTTGGAGTGGAAAGAAAAGGAAGTTTGGGAAGCCTTCAAGGGTGTTGTTCATGGATTTTTCGGAAACAAACTAGATAACTACAAGCATTTGGTGACAGTGCTCCTGCAAAAATACCGTAACCTTGGATGCAACATGTCCCTTAAGATCCATTTTCTCCTCTCCCACCTAGACTTTTTCCTCCTAGTAGTGGAGCTGTTAGTGATGAACATGGGGAGAGATTCCATCAGGACATTTCTGTTATGGAACAAAGATATCAGGGCCGTTGGAATGAAGTAATGCTTACAGATTACTGTGGGTCTTTGTATAGGGATTCTGCGGAACTCCATTACAAGAGGCAAGCTAACCGACGACTAAGTCAGTAGGCCACTACATGTTGCTCTTCAGACAACTATCTGCGAAGTATTTTTCCAGCAATTTAGAACTCTTAGCATGTAATTACCAGTTAAAAAATCAAATGCACTTTCATTTTTGTTAGCATGTATGTAATTAAAATGTATCCTTTTCTCTCAATCTGTTAATATGTGACACTTTCACCTTGTGTATATCATAGAAACTAGAGCAAATAAAATTTTTTCATTGTCATATTTGTTTTTCTCAATCATAATTAGTAGGCATTGCCTCATGAAGTGCTCGAAACATTCAAAAACTATTTTTTGTTGCCCAGTGTTATTAATAAAAATATAAATGTATATGAAATGCAACAAATTGTTCAGATAATATATTTGACGTATTAGGAAATGTACATTTGGAATTATATACTATAATTAGTGATATTTACTAATCAGGTGGTTTGATACCTGTAACAACAATTGTTTAAACTTATACAAGAACGTAAAGAGTCAATTTCTGTTATGACTAATTCTAATTAAAGAAGAAATTACATAAAAACAGTATATTCCTTCTTCTCCCAGTGTCAGAACATTATATATCAGTTAGTGAAACGTAAAGAAACAGTTTCAAAAATAAATTTCAATTTGCGAACTGACTACGGAAGAATTAACATAGTAATGATAAATGAATTAGAAGGGGTTTAATTTAAAATAAAAGCTTACAGCTCAATCACTTTTGTATTTTAATGTTGTATGTGCCAATCAGTTATTTGAAGCTGTTTATCGACCCACTCTTCTTTTGGGTGAAGAAGCCACCACTTTTAACGCATGCACGCATACCATCAGAGCTACAAACCAAGGAGTGTATTTTCAGTCTGATGAATTGAAGCAATAATCAAAAGTTTATTTTTTTGAGCAGAGCTTTCACTGCTTCAGATATGTTAATATTACAAAGGAATCCACAATGCAGTAATATCATGGTTTTAATTTAATTATTATCACATAGTTTCACTCTTATCATTCCTTTTAAGGAGAAAACGTACGAGAAAATGTTCAAAAAATCTAAATTTTTGTTGTTGTTTTGTATAGTGTTAGCTATCAAACACCAAAATATTATGACTGTACGTGGTCTGTATATACCTTGAAAAAAATGAAATGCCCTAGTGTTGTATAGTAGCCACGCCCCTTCTTTCTTAGCTTTTTCTTCACTCTTTGTTTGTACAAGATTTTTCCAGGCTGATTCTGAGGCTGCTAAAGAAGCTGTTGCTCATAACAGTACAGAAGAACAAATAATTGGGACTGAACTATGTTTATCATGTGACAATACGTGAAACGTGACCACACAATTCTGTATGGAGTTTCAACTGTAATAAGTGTAGAGTGAGTGAGTGAGTGAGTGAGTGAGTGAGTGAGTGAGTGAGTGAGTGAGTGAGTGAGTGAGTGAGTGAGTGAGTGAGTGAGTGAGTGAGTGAGTGAGTGAGTGAGTGAGTGAGTGAGTGAGTGAGTGAGTGAGTGAGTGAGTGAGTGAGTGAGTGAGTGAGTGAGTGAGTGAGTGAGTGAGTGGTGTTTTAGGGCCCGTCGACAGTAATAAGTGTAGATACAGGTAAAGTTTTAGAATTGCAAGTTATGAGCAAGTTTTGTCATGTGTGTATAAATAGAAAAACAGATAATGGTAAAGAAACTGAAGAAACAGGGCTGGAAATTCACAAGAAAACTTGTTCAAGAAACGTTAATGGCAGTAGTGGTGCAATGGAACCTGCAGGCATAATGATATTTTCTAGGTCACAAGAAAAACATAAGGTTAGATATACAAAATATCTAGGTTATGGTGATTCTAGTGCTCTTAAAACTGTACTAGAGAGCTATCCGTATGGCCCCAATGTAAAAATTGGAAACTTGAATGCATTGGACATATACAGAAGAGAATGGGTGCTCGTCGGAGAAAACTATGTCAGGAGATGAAGGGAAGGAAGCTCAAAGATGGCAAACCTAGTGGTGGAAAAAGAAGATTGACACAGAAAGAAATAGGTGTACTGCAGAACTACAATGGGCTTGGTATCAGAAGAAACATTGGAGATGTGAAAAATATGCAACGTGCAGTGTGGGCCACCTATTTTCATAAACTGTCTACTAACGAAAACCCACAACATGGTCTTTGTGATGAATCTTGGTGTCCAGTGAAAAGAAATGAGCCATATAACCATAGCCATAGTCTTCCATCAGCTGTCTTGGAATCTATAAAGCCCACCTACCAATTCTTAGCACACCCAGAATTGCTAAAAATGTCTCCATGGAGAGACACAAAACCCAAATGAAAGCCTCAACAGTCTGATATGGAAAAGGTGTCCCAAAATATTATTTGTGTCTTCCATAGTGGTGAAAATTGCTACATTTGATGCTGCAATAGTTTCTAATGATGGGATTGTTGGCAGAAAGAACATTATGCACCAGTTAGGGTATCAACCTGGTGTGTTTATGGAAACAATTTTGCAGAGTATTGACAACTTTCACATCACTGATGCAGAAAGAGCTATGAAATTAATGCAGAATGAAGCAAGATAGAAGAGGAATTTAAAAAGAAAGGCTGAAGAAGACCAGAATGAGGATACAGACTATGGTTATGGGAAGTCCTGACTTAAAATTAAAAGGGAAACTGAATAATACTTACTGTATTTTTAATTGCCTTACCCCATAACTTGCATTTTCTACAACTTCAACCCATTTTTCTCTCAAACTACTTCATCTACAGTGATGCAATTTAGCACACAGCTTTCTTATGTCACAATGAACATTTTGTTGGTTCTAGAATTTAAGATTAAGCTCCAGATGGAATGTGAATACAAAATGTGAAATTATTTTAATTTTTAAAGGATGCATATGATTAGCATTTTTTTTTTAAATTCTATACAGCTTCAATAAGAAATCTAAATCCAACAAATTCATTTTTAGTGTGTTTTAAAACAATATACAAAATTTCAGAAAGATAGCATATGTGAATTTTGAAAAAAAAATGGGCTTAAGTTTGTAAATATCTCTGCATATAGAAAAAAATATGTAGCATTAGTTATAAACAATGGAAAATTATGAAAAAAATTGTGCATATTAACTGAATTATCTTAAATGAGTATACTAAGTTTCAGTTCTCTAACTTGAAAACTTTGGCTGTTATGGCTATTTATGTAAGACCCTGAATATTTGCATACGTCCCCCTTTAAGTATAACCAACTTGCAGATATGGCCTAAGAATAACCCTACATTATCATACAAGTATTAAAAGTAGTGCATTAGTAGTTACAATCTTACGAGTAAATTAAACCCACCTTTAACACGTGCAGTATGCACTATTTTTATAGACAGTGCTAGCCCTCAAATTTGTACAATATAAATAATATATTGTTTCCTGAAACTAAGAGAAATCACGTTTAGAACGAGATGAAATGTGTATAGAGATTCTTGAAACAAAAGAAATGTTTAAAACGAGATTAACTCTCGTGTGCAGTGATGTCAGATTATTCACGGAATTCATTTTCTAAGCCTGGAACATTCAGCCCTTCGTCTTAAACATTATTTTAAATAGATAGAGTCAACCTGAAAATTCCGGGATTTGAACCACGGTTCTCCTGGTTTACGTCCACCATTGAGCTATCATGACCAACGTGCCGTCCTGACATTAAATTCTCCAATTGACTCCTATATTTCCCCGGTAGACCACTAGGGGCTCTCGCATCCGAGATACACCGTTTGTGGCGACTTACTACTTTAACTACTTGAGTCCTAGGCTTCATCATCAAACTCTTTTTGTCTGCCTCACGTTCAAGTTCGAATCGCGGTCAGGACGAGTTACTTGGATAAGATTTTTCCGGGGTTTTCTCTTATCCTGAAAGACGAATGTCGGGTAACTCTAAGCTCCATGGACCCCGGACTCATTTGAACCTCATTTCACCCACTTCATTCATCGTCCGATATGACCTAACGTTGGAGGACGTAAATTATATAAAAAATACTTTTTTATTTAAGTTAATTGATGGAAAATAATCATTTCTTCTCACTAGGCGTGTATAGATAGATAGTCAACCTGAAAAATCCAATGCCATGGCCGGGATTTGAACCTCGGATCTCTTGGTTTCCGTCCAGTCGCTCTTACCCATTGAGCTACCATGGCCAGCGTGCCGTCCTGACATTAAATTCTCCATTTAACTCATATATTTTTCCGGTAAACTACCAGGGGCTCTCGTATTCCAGATACACCGTTTGTGGCGACTTACTATTGTAAGGCTTCAGCATTAAACTCTTTAATTAAACAAAAAGAGTTTAATGATGAATATTAATTAACGTTTTAATAAATGACAATTATGAAAAATTACCTAGGGACCGAGCCTAGTTAATTTATTGAAATTAGTGCAGAGGACACGCACGAAAAGGTGTCAGAATGATACATTTTACACAGAATTCTTAGCATATGAAGAGGGCTTTGCAAAATGTGATATAAGGATCAATCCAACTTATTAACATCCCTAGGTCAATTTAGGACACGAGTTCTTACTTAATGTTTTCTTATCTCTCAGCTGATTTTTTATATTTCAAAAGCTATTACGTGAAGTGTCTATAAATATATATTTACCATACAGTTGATATACCCAACTTAAATGTAAAAGAATTACTAAATAAATTCGCTAAGAACAAGAAAAACACAAAAGTGACGCAGAATCGATACAGAATTAACATGAAATAGAAAACAACGTAAACGAAATATATAGGGGCTAATAAATATGAGTTTAATAACGTTGAAACGTGACGGTTGGCAATGCCTGCGAGGCTATAGCTGAAAGACGATGTGTTTGAATACAGTCGTTAACAATTTTATGTTGCCAACACTGTTTGGAAGCTTCAGTCTACCGTCAGACGGATACAGGAGTGGACGCGCGCATTCGTGCTTTAGTTTTCGCACCGAGCACTCGTGTCATTAATAGCACTTACATAGTTTGCAGTTCATTAATAGTCATTGAAGTTGCAGGTAAGTGTTGGCCGTTACTTTAGGATATTTAGAATATTAGTATAAGTAGTTGACTTGACATATAAATCCATTTTACGATTGTGAAAATTCATATATCGTACATTATAATTTTAATTATTGCGGTAGCATGGGAATAATCGAGAAACCGTAATTTAATGCTTTTTAAGGCTCGTATGCAAATTTGAAATTACTTTAAAGGTTTATTTTCAGACTTTTATTCCTTGTCACGTGTATGGATTCCGCAGCCCTGTTTAATTTTTAAAATAGTGCTTTGAGAGCTAATTAGTTCTTTTTTTTGAGCAGCACTTCGCTTTGAAATATCATTGTATTGAAACCCCTTCCTTCTCTATCTAGGACAATTTTCCTCAATTATGTACGTGGCTCAACATTATTCCAGGCATTAGGATTAAAGTGTATGACATCTGGAATTCTAACTTCTTCCAGAAAGCCACCAAATTATCTTAAGTAATATTCTGATTGGACCAGCACGATAGCGTCGTTTCCATCTGAAAAGCCTAATATGTACACACATGTAATTTAAATTTGTGTTTCCCAGAATCATTAGCAGAGCGAAAAATTCTAATGCGTTCGTTAGACGTCTTATATCCGGAACTTAGGGTTTACATTAGATTAGATTGATTTGCGTTCAGTAGGTTCACTTGTAGCCAGAAAAGGCTGTGAACATTGAACATGTCCAGAGGTATAAAGTTTAATAGCATATACATGTACAAAAGTTAACATAAGACACATATTATAGTATACAGGCAATATGAACAACATTATAGAAAACAAAGCAGGGATAATTATATGTGATACAAAATCAAACGCTTTTTAATTCAGCTTTCACTTGGCTTATGCCAGTACGTCTCAACCTTTTTGAAATGGTTACCATTCTTGTTATTTCTTAAATACATATACATTAAAAATAAACATTCAACATGCATCAAATATTTATTGGTAATGATTTGTCATTGGAACAGTTAGATACTACTTAAAGAGCTACAGAAGCATCATCAGGATGATTTGTCATTCAGATAATCTTATACAATCCCATAATCAGCATGTAGTTTTACAGCTGCTCCAAATTTCTCAAACCTTTCAGATAATTGTAATTTTTGTTTTAATGCTACCAGATGTCTTTTTTTCCCCTCCGTCATCACTACAGATTTCTTTACATTTGTTTCGTTGACACACGGCCATTAAAATTAGATTTCAATTGATATTGTGACTTTCGGGTGACAATATGGATCAGCCTACCGACAACAATGGAAACAGTACACTGTTGCTACGTGGTGGTAGTTTGAACAATGAGTAAAAATAATTTACATGGATCAGCCTACCGACAACAATGGAAACAGTACTCTGTTATCACGTGGTGGTAGTTTAAACAATGCGTAAAAATCACTAAAGAGTAAGATCCACTAAATCGCAACTCTCAGAAAATATATTTGTCATGTGAGTAAACTTTATTATAATGTAAAACGCTACCACGTTTTTGAGAAGAAAGAAAAAGTTGTGATAACCAATTCTAGAAATTGAAATAAATAACAAGGAAATAGTGAAGTAAAAAGGGGTCACAGACTTGTATGCTCTAAAGATAACTTTTTTTTTTCTCGCGCTGTACATTTTAGTATTTGGCGATTTATTCTCCTTCGTGGACACATCTTGTTGCGGTGTATTTCTTGTTGCGAGTAGTACTGTTCGCGACTTACATGTTTTCCGAAAAGAGAATTTTCTCTTGACTGATGCAATTCGTACATCTTACAAAATAACACTTTGCCCTCCGTAGACAAAGATTAATTTCCAAACTCAGAGACAATCTGTCTTAATTGACCAGATTTCGATGGCTTTATTTTAGGTTTGGCTGAATAAAACTAAGAAAACTGAACTGAACATCATACTTTCTTCTTGGAAGATTAGTAATTAAAATTATGAGAACGAAAATAACGGATAAGAGGCTTAACTTTCAACTTGCACATTGTCGACCGTCTTTCTTGTTTACTGCAACAATACTTCTTTGTAATAATTGAACTGCTGACTGCGGCAACAAGAATATGAGCCAAGAGGCCGACTCTCCTAATTGTTGTGGACAATATGTTCAAATTGCCAGTTGTTTCTGTAGATTAAAACTAAATGTTATATCATTAAATAATTCTGCCAGCATGACTTTAAATTCTCCAGTGACTCGTGTTTTTTCCAATAAACCACTAAAACTTATACAGTGAGATACAAATTGCAGAGTCTGGAAGTATGAATGAGAGTGCGAATGTGTGCGTGACTTAATGATTAAAACCCAATGAATACGAGTTAACACCTTCGATATGTTCCAAAGGTGAACGGCAGCCGATATGACCATTGGAGTTAAAGGCAATCCATAATAAATGGATTTGATTTCCATATTTGGTTTCTATATATTTTGATATTTGTTTATTGCACTAAGTGTATTAAGCTTTTTTCGAAAGATGCCTGAAAATCAACTTTCTCTGCCATTTCGTTTACTAAATCAATCTGCTTTTGAGTCACGGGTTAAGACTGCCAGATAATCTGTATATGCTAAGCAATCTGCAATCTATCTCTAATTTTCCTCTCGCTAATATGATTGGTCGATTAATTTTGAGAATTATTTTCTGATTACGCCATTCTTGTATTACCTTTTCAAGAGCACAATCAAAGAGTAGTGGAGAAAGACCATCTCCTTATCTTAACTTCGAAAGATTCAGAAATGTCCCCCATCAATTTAATGTTAGCCTTTGCATCTGTTACTCTCTGTCTAATAAGTGCAAATGTTTTACGGTCATCATCATCATCATCATCATCATCATCATCATCATCATCATCATCATCATCATCATCATCATCATCATCATCATCATCATCATCAACAACAACAACAACAACATCATCAACAACATCTTCGTCGTCCTCTGCCTCCGTTCAAGAGGTCCCGAATTCGAATCTCGGTTAGGGTGTGTTACCTGGAGAAGGGTTTTTCCTTATTGGGGTAGCTCAAAGCTCCATGGACCCCGGACTCATTTGAGCATCATTTCACCCATTTCATTCATCGTCCGATATGACTTAAAGTTGGAGGACGTAAATTATTTAAAAAAAAGTCGCGCCCGCCTCGGTAGCGTAGATGGTAACGTGTCTGCCTCACGTTCAAGAGGTCACGAGTTCGAATCTCGGTCAGGGTGAGTTATTTGTGTAAGGTTTTACCCGGGGTTTCCCCTTATAATGAAAGATGAATATCGGGTAACTCTAGGCTCTATGGGCCCTGGGCTCATTTGAGCATCATTTCACCCATTCCATACATCGCGATATGACTTAACGATGGAGGAATTAAATTACAAAAAAAAAGGTCATTATCCCCAGAAATACCTACAAACAAGGGATGCAACATGCTTCAAGAAATGTTCCGGAAATCAATCTTATTTACATCATTAGCTGGCCTTAAAGAGCATACCTTTTTTATTTAATACAGTTACTTATATTTAGCTTTTTATCAATGGTAAGGATATTTAATTTCTTTCCTTTGGATAAATGTATTCAGTCAAAAGATTTTACTTTCTTATTCGATCCGCTTCAGCAGTTATCTTGCACCCGTCTCCAGCCATCGGAGTATACACAAAGTTAATTTAGAAGGCCTCTTAAATATCACTGGGGCCGGCTGGCTAGACAAGCGAAAAGAAGGCTTTTCTGTCGAACACCCCTTCCGAACATTTGGAATCGTCTTTACAAGACATTTAGATTTTTCGGGAGAACATAAGTAGCTTTAGTACCGACGTCTGAGGTATAGGAGCTTAAATATGGCATCATCGCTTCTACTTCTAAAAGGTAGTTTGAACAGATAATTTATATATGCTCATTGCATTTACAACGTTCAGTACATCCTCGTACGTCTTTCATTCGTGTCATTTGCCTTTAGTCAAAAAGACCAAGTCCCTTTATCTCTCGTCTAACGAAAAATATAGACAAAATTATGTTTCTTTAAGTACTCGTAACTACTATTGAGACAAAATGACTACTTGTACTCGACTGTCACAACGTTTATATTGCAAGAGAAGGCACTATGACAGCCAGTGATGCTGCAAGTAGCGTTTTAGGAAATGTGCAAAGGATACGCAGGCCATATTGGTGCCAGCTGTGCACTTCGAGTTACATTAATAACCTCCACTGGGTAACGGTCAAAGGTTTACAACTTCCGTCATCTGATGTAAAAGAAGCCTGAGTAATGAAGACAGAGAGCAGATTTTATTTCCCTTGTTGCATTTATACCCCACCGTTAACGCCAACATATCGAAAGTGTTATTTCGTAATCGTTGGGTTTTTAATAATTAAATCACGCACACATTCGCACTCTCATTCATACTTCAGACTCTGGGGTAGATGAGGAATTACCTTGGTCGGAGAAAAATGCCCACCTCCACCGCCGGGAATCGAACCCGGGACCCCTAGCACGGCAGGCAGGTGCTCCACCGACTGTGCTATGGAGACATTAGCAGAATAGCTGCTACAATACGCCCATTTGATATGGCTCCCCGAAAGCACAGTTTATAACAAGGACAGGTTATTTCATTACTCCATTATGTGCATTTTAAAATATCCACAATGCCTAAATACTGATGAAACTGGCATGCATATTCCCAGTATTACTCTATATTGATGCATAATGTGGTATCATTGGGCCCCCACACCACATACAAAAAAGAATTTTCACTTCACTTTTTTACAAAAGTTACTTTATTGTACTTGTTCTACAATTTTATTCCTTAATAGTTGAATCACTTGCTACAAAATTATGTTTCCAATATACCTTAGATCCATTTAAGAGATTAACCTGCATGACATTATTTCCCTAAAGTGAGGAGTATTGTAGTATATGAAGTGGTAAACAAAGCTGTATATATATTGTAGTTTGAGTTTCTTTAAAGGTTTCACATTAAATTACAAACATAACCTAAAAATATTTTAAAACTTCCCATATAAGTAACATTTTTTTTTTTTTTTTTTTTTTCCAGCCATCATGTTAATTTGCGAAGTCTATAAATGCTGCTGTTACTCAATTTTGTGCTATCCATCCAAGTTCAAATTTTAGTTCAAACTACCTGGTTGAGATATTCATTTGTGCTTTTTCTTTGTTTCTTTCATTATTTCTTTCTTCTCAGACCTTAGGTTATAAATTTCAGTTCTTTTTTTTTTTTCTTTTCAGAGTTTTAGAATTATTATTTTAGTTCTAATAAGGGTTTATTTGTGAATTTGCCATTCTTAAATAAATTTATTTAATATAAACTAGAATTACTTTCTCTTAGCCAAGAAGTCTTACTAAGGCATGTGATGTAACACTGAAATTTTCTTAACTCATACTTCCAGAGAAACAAAAATTAGTAATCTTAGGCTTTCACGGCCAGAGTCAGAATAATCCACCATTGATTAAACAAAAATATATTTGAAAACTTTAAATTTCATTAAAAATTGCTAAAGGATACTATATAAAAGCTTATATTGCACTTCGTGTAACAAGTATGAATATTTCTGTGCTGTATTTGTTAGTAGATATAGTCTTGGCAAATATGTGTATCAATTCCTTTCTTGGAGGTGTTGAAAACAGTGTTGTTATGATAAATTAACTTTAAAGAGAGTCGATTAAAGACACTAGACAACACTTACTTTTAAATTTTTCTGGAACATGTTTCTGAGGCTTTGCCTCTATCATCGGCCGGCTCTCGACTGGTTCTCGTTGGTGTAGCTGACGATATTTTGTCACAGGTCTCTTCTGATGGCAGTTCAAGGAACTTGCTGAACAAATCTTTCTGGGGGATGTCAAAATTGAATACTTTGTTACTATTTTTTGAAATGAAGATTTGTTCCCAAGTGGATAGTTCTTGTTTTCCTGATGTATGTTTTAGTAGTTTTGGTTCTGGATTTATGTTGTGGTTTTTTTCCCAAAAATGTGTGGCAACTGCTGATTTTTCTAATTGTTTATATTTTATGTTTCTAAAGTGTTCCTTTGCTCTTGTTTCTAAATTTCTTTTGGTTTTTTCAATATAAATTTGACTACAGTCATTGCATTCAATTTGATATATACCAGATTTTTTGTTAGATGGAATGGCATCTTTGATGTTTGAGCAAATTAGGTTTTTTAAGGAGAAATGGTTGACTGGTGCTAGTTGAATGTTTTGTTTTTTGAAGACTTTTTTGAATTTATCATAGGCCCATGGATGGTAAGTGAATTTTTTGAAAATCATATTAGTTTCTGTAGCTGAGAGGGTTGTGGTTTCCTTTAGTAGCTTCTTCTTTTTTGCTAAGTTCACTTTTTTGTCCACTAATGATTTGGGAAAGTTATTTTTTTCTGCTATTTCAATTATTTTGTTGTATTCTGTTTTGTATTCTTCTGCTGTGAGAGGGATGTTTACCAGTCTGTGTGCTAAACTATTGAAGATTGCCTGTTTGTGGGATCTTGGGTTGTAGCCATTAGCTTTTATGTAGTTGTCGGTCTGTGTTGGTTTTCTGTAAATGCCAAAGTTTAGTCTGTTTTTATTCCTCATTATTTTTAGATCCAAAAATGGTAAATGCTCATCTTTCTCTATTTCTACAGTGAATTTGATGCTTTTTTCTTGGATATTTAAAAGTTTTAGTGCATCACTGATGTGTTTTTTTGGTACTATTTCAAAGATGTCATCTACATATCTTTGCCAGAGTTTGAACATCCAAGGGAAACCTTTGTTGATCCTTATTTCTAATGCACTCATGTACAGATCGGCCAGGAAGGGTGATAGGGGGTTGCCCATTGCTAACCCTGAAGTTTGATGATAATATTTTGTTTGAAACTGGAAGAAATTTTGTTCTATGCATAATTTGGTTAGTTCGATGTAGTCTGAAATTTCAGGTGATGCTATTCCAAGTTGTTTGAGCCATTTTTCTATCAACGGTGGGAGTTGATTAACTGGTATGCTGGGAAACAGAGATTTAACATCAAACGAGACTAGTGTGTCCTCTTCTTTTAGTTCAGTATCCTTAATGTGTTCTATAAGTTCATAGGTGTTTTTGATGCTTAGGCTGTCAAATTTTGGAAATGAGTTGAATTTGTTTGTTAGCCACTTTGCAAGTTTGTATGTTGGTGAATTTATACTGCTAACTATAGGTCTCATTGTTATGGATGGTTTGTGTATTTTGGGTAAGCCATAAAGTCTAGGTAAGTTTGGGTTATCCGGTTTAACTGCATATTTGTTTGGTATTATGCTTGATTTTGCTATTGTTTTTTCAAATGACTGTATGCAAGTTTTTAGAGGATTTTTGTTAATGATTTCATATTCATTGTCAGTTAGCATTTTTTTCCATTTTTTCAATATAATCTGATTTTTCCATTATGACAATCTTGTTGCCTTTGTCTGCCTTTGTGTAAATAACGTTTTTCTGTTTCAAAGAATGGATAGTATTATGTTTTCTCTTCTGAAAGGATCTGTTCTCTATTTCCTCCAAAATATTTTCACAATGGCTTTTTACTGAATTTTGTATGGATACTGGCCATACAAAATTCAGTAAAAAGCCATTGTGAAAATATTTTGGAGGAAATAGAGAACAGATCCTTTCAGAAGAGAAAACATAATACTATCCATTCTTTGAAACAGATTGGCATTAAAAATTGCTAAAGGATACTATATAAAAGCTTATATTGCACTTCGTGTAACAAGTATGAATATTTCCATGCTGTATTTGTTAGTAGATATAGTCTTGGCAAACATGTGTATCAAGTTCCAATGTGTAAGGACTATGATGCAATGAAGCACAAAATTATTATAATTTTGAGCCAAACTTATACCCAATGCTCCATTTATTGCTAGTATTTACCTAGAATGCGTTTGGTTAGGATCTTCCTAACATCAGCTGTTGTCGACTAATGGATGTTCGTTTGGTAAACTCATTGGTGGCGACAGGTGCATCTCTGTCGGTATCTTGATGAACTTGAAGTTTGGATTTTCTTCAAAGGTAGTGTCAAAATTAAACAATTTTCTTTCATATTTCTTTATGAAGATTTTTTCCCACGTGGTTAATGCAGCTGGACCTTGGACACTTTTTAATAAGTGGATTTCTCATTCTATATCATGATTCTCCTTCCAAAAATGGTACGTTACTGCTGATTTATCTATTTCTTTGTTCCTGATGTTCCTAAAATGCTCTTTAAGCCTAATGTTCAAGTTCCTTTTAGTTTTTCCAATGTAAAAGTTGTCAGCCTTTGTAGTTTATCCGGTAAACACCTGATTTTTTTGTCTGTGGGTATCTCTTTTGTATTATGTGATTTCAAAAGGTGTTGTACACTAAATTTGTTCTGTGGGGCCAAAGTAATATTGTGCTCTTTGAAGACTTTTTGGAAAAGGTGTGTAGCTCTGGGATGATATGTAAATTTTCTGTATGAAGTTTCATTGGGGAAAGAGTGGAAGGAGTAGTTACTTGTTTGCATCTTTGTTGTCTTTTGACAAAAGACAATTTAAAAGACAACAAAGATGCAAACAAGTAACTACTCTTTGCCCAGTCAGCAATGAAATTTCATACAGAAAATGTACATATCATTCCAGAGCTAAATACCTTTTCCAAAAAGTTTTCAAAGAGCACAATATTACTTTGGCCCCACAGAACAAATTTAGTGTACAACACCTTTTGAAATAACATAATACAAAGGAGATACCCACAGACAAAAAAATCAGGTGTGTACCGGATAAACTACAAAGGCTGATAACTTTTACATTGGAAAAACTAAAAGGAACTTGAACATTAGGCTTAAAGAGCATTTTAGGAAATCAGGAACAAAGAAATAGATAAATTAGCAGTAACGTACCATTTCTGTAAGGAGAATCATGATATAGAACGAGAAATCAACTTATTAAAAAGTGTCCAAGTTCCAGCTGCATTAACCATGTGGGAAAAAATCTTCATAAAGAAATATGAAAGAAAATTGTTTAATTTTGACACTACCTTTGAAGAAAACCCAAACTTCAAGTTCATCAAGATACCGACAGAGATGCACCTATCACCTCCATTGAATTCACCAAACCAACATCCACTAGTAGACAACAGCTGATGACGTTAGGAAGATTGTAACGAAATGCGTTCTAGGTAAATACTAGCAATAAGTGGAGCATTGAGTATTAGTTCAACTCAAAATTATATTACTGTGTATCAAGTTTCATAAGAATTGTTTAGCTCCATGAAGAAAAGTATTAACTCTTGTATGGAAAGGTGTATAGCATAGTTTTGACATAATTAGATTAGATTGGATTGGATGTGTTCAGCAAGTTCACTAGGAGCCATAAAGACCTGTGAACATTGAATATATCAAGGAAAATTTACAGTTTATTTGCATATATACATAAACATTGGATATGAATAATGAGCACAATGTACAATAATGACACTCATACGGGAAATATGAAAAACAAAGCACGAATGATTTTGTAATATGTACAGAACCAAAATCAAATATTTCCCTGCAGTTATAAGAAACACAATATGTATATAAAAATACAATTTGAGCTTTGTTATAAACTTTCACTAGCTTTTACAGGCAGAATCTCGTCATGCTGTTAGTTGATTAGCAAGGCTTGGCATACTATTGGCAGATGGTTAATACACATACATTTAAATTGCTTTCAGACAGACATCAAATAAAAATGGCAATAACTGTCGTAAAATGGCTAGATACTACTTAGGAGTAGTACTACTTATTAAGCATTACCGGTATATTGAAATACTTATGAATAAAAGTATTATTAAAAGTGAAGTTAATATATTAAAGGACTTACTTAGTCATACTTTATTAAAATTTACAATTTCACTCATGTCACTACTAAAAAAACAAACATTTTCGGGACCATTCCAGTCCCATCCTCAGCTAACTGGCAACTGACCATTTGATTGTCATGTATAACTCTTGTAATTGACTCCTTTCTTGGAAAATTATGCTACATAAGTTCATTAGACTCCTCACCAACAGTACACCAAAATCTAAAGTACATATGTGGAATGATTTTTACAATAAAAATGTTCTCCCTGTTTCAAGTTCAAGTTTTGTTGTTAATGGTTTCTGTAATTTAATCTCCTGTCCGTTGTGATGGTTCTTGTTACAGAAATGAAAAGCAATAGTATGGATATACATCAAACATATAATTAATGGTTAATTGCTCTTGGTTAGTTGCTCTTGGCACCATACAGAGGCGGCTGCTGACAGCTGTTTTACTTCAGACAGTGTCTACTTAACACAATAGTCGAACATGTAGTTTTCCATACCAACACGTATAACTAGGAGCACAACATCTTGCCAGTATTTCTACATTGACTAATTTTTCCTGCTGCGTTGTCACATTTGCAATCAAATATTACTGGTTGTATACACACTCTGCTGTGTATTGGACAAAATTACTTTACGTTCAGTAAAAAATATTATAAACAAACAAAAGGCATAGTCATGGATAATCGACTATCACCTTGTTTAGCAGATCTGTATATGAGCAATTTAGAGAGACATATTATAAAAGCCTTTTCATATGTGTTTAAATTCTGGGCCAGATACACTGTGGCCGCATCATGGCTGAGTTGTTAGACCACTTGGCTCTCACCAGGTTGGGCTGGATTTGATCCCAGGTGACTACAAATTGAGATTTGTGGTGGACAACACGGCACTGGGGCAGCTTTTCGCCAGAATCTGCGGTTCCCCCCGCCATCTCATTCCACCGGTGCTCCATCTTCATCTCATGTATCATGCCTGCGGTGCCGTATGTAGTAAAAGCGGGCGTTAAACACTATTTCACACACAGAACACTGCTGTATTCCCTCAAAAGTTTTTAATTTATTCTTTAAAACTGCTAAATATACAAGATCATCAGCAAGTTCACAATAGAAATTAAGGAAGACAATCATTTACCTTTCTTGAATTTAATGATTGTACAACAAAATAATTTAAAATTTCGAATCTACAGAAAATTTAATCACACAAATAAGTACATAAAATAGTTTCAATCTGCTTTCATATAAATTAGCAGCTCTTAGTACCTTGATTCAAAGACTTAGTGGCATACCTCTAGATCTAAAATAATATGAGGAATTTAAATATATATATTAAATATGGCACAGAAAATTGGTTTCAGTCCAAACTGAACCAAAAAAAAAAAAAAAAAATGATCAGTTGGTACTCTAGACAAAATAAATTAAAACAGATCACCATTCATAGTATAAACTTGAAAGAAGCGTAGAGACAGTGAAGCATAACTTAGCACAATAGTGAATCGAGAAGATATTGACACACTGCTTCACTCACACTGTTTATTCACAGGACATGTTTCAAGAGCTTTTGCTCTTATCATCAGCTGGTACTCCACAAGAGCAAAAGCTCTTGAAACATGTCCTGTGAATAAACAGTGTGAGTGAAGCAGTGTGTCAATATCTTCTCGTTTCACTTTTGTGCCAGATCACCATTCTTTGAAAGATAAAACAGAATCATTCCACCATTGGGCGTTTCCTACATTTGAACAGTTATTTAAATACTGCAACATCAAAGTAGTACCAGAAAACAGATATTCACTCAATAAGGTGTTAAATAATCCCTTAATAAATGCAATGGCACCAGAACAAAAATCAGGCACATATAGGATAGATTGTGAGGATTGTGGTATAACTTTTTAAATTCCTTATTAAATTTTAGATGAGTCGCGTTTTTTACACATCTGCTTCACTTTCGTACCTATTTTGAGGACATGTTTCGCAAATCTTCGCTTGCATCTACGGCTCTTGTGCGACTGACGCTAGATCCAGCGGTGTGGGTAATTCTGGGGTTGTTGCTGCCATCTGTTGATTTAGTGATGAACTGAAATGTGGGATTCTCTTCTAGCGGGATTTCAAAGTTCATTAGTTGGTTTTTATGTTTTTCTATGTATATCCTCTCCCATATGACGAGTTCACTATGTTTTTGTACGTATTTTAGTAATTTTGTGCTATCTTCAATTTCATGATTTTCAGACCAGAAATGAGCTGCTATTGCGGACTTATCAATATTTTTGTATCTTAAGTGCCTGAAGTGTTCTTTCTTTCTAGTGCCTATGTTCCTTTTTGTCCTTCCTATGTAAATTTTTTCACAGTCTTTACACTTAATTTTGTAAATGCCTGACTTTTCCTCTGGTTTTATCTTATCAGTATTATTACTGTGAAGTAGGTTTTTAATGTTGTAATTGTTTTTTGGTGCCAATGTTATATTGTATTTCTTGAATATTTTTTGGAACTTTTTTGTGGCCCAGGGGTGGTAAGTAAATTTAGCAAATCTAGTTTCTTGTTTTATTGGTGTGAGAGCTGTGATCTGTTTTAATTTCTTTTGAAGTTTGAATAATTTTAGTTTTTTATCTACAAGGTTTTTTCCATATCCATTTTTGATTGCAGTTTTTAAGATTTGATGGTATTCGTTTTGATATTCTTGTTGGCTGAGAGGTAGATTTACTAATCTGTGTGTTAGACTGTTGATGGTTGCATGTTTGTGTGGAATTGGGTTGAAACTATTTGCTTTGATGTAATTATCTGTGTGTGTTGCTTTTCTATGAATGCCAAATTCTAGTTTTTCATTGCCTTTTTTGATTTTAAGGTCTAAAAAAGGTAGAGTACAGTCCTCTTCAATTTCTACTGTGAATTGTATGCTGGGTTCTTGCAGGTTGAGTAGTTTCAAAGCATCATCTATTAGTTTGTAGGGCACTATTGCAAAGATGTCGTCTACGTATCTGTACCATGTTTTAAACATATGAGGGAAGGCTTTAGTAATATGTGTTTCGAAAAAGCTCATGTATAGATTGGCCAAAAATGGTGATAATGGGCTTCCCATAGCTAGTCCTGAAATTTGTTTATAATATTTTCCATCGAAGACAAAATAATTTTGATGTATACATAATTCAGTCATTGCCACATATTCTTCTATTGCATTGGCATCCAGGTTTATAGAATTTAGCCATTTTTTCAGTTGAATCAAAAGTTTGTCTAATGGAATGCTAGGGAAGAGGGAGCGGACATCAAAGGATACTAAAGTGTCATGAGGTTTAAGTTTAAGATTTTGAATTTTTTCTACCAGGTCTAAAGAGTTTTTTATACTCTGAGTATGGAATTGTGGAAAGGACTGAAATTTTTTGGTTAGCCATTTTGCCAGAAGGTAAGTAGGAGTGTTTATATTATTTACAATGGGTCTCATGGGTATGTTGGGTTTGTGTATTTTAGGCAAACCATATATTCTTGCAAGGGTAGGGTTGTGTGGTTTGATAGTTTTTTGTTCTGTAGTTGTTAAAATTTTACTATTAATGATGGTTTTTTGTACATCTTTTATGCATCGGTTGAGTGGATTAGAATCTATTTCCTGGAATTCATTTTGTTGTAGTAACTCTAACATTTTTTCTTTGTATGTAGCTGTATCTAAGATTACTATTTTGTTTCCTTTATCAGCCCTTGAGAAGATTACATCCTTTTTCCTTAAAGATTTAATTATCTGAATTTGTTTCAAATGTTTTATTGGCTTTTTATTTATTAAGTTTTCCAATATTGATATTTTCCAATATTGAAATATTGATAAGTCCGCAATAGCAGCTCATTTCTGGTCTGAAAATCATGAAATTGAAGATAGCACAAAATTACTAAAATACGTACAAAAACATAGTGAACTCGTCATATGGGAGAGGATATACATAGAAAAACATAAAAACCAACTAATGAACTTTGAAATCCCGCTAGAAGAGAATCCCACATTTCAGTTCATCACTAAATCAACAGATGGCAGCAACAACCCCAGAATTACCCACACCGCTGGATCTAGCGTCAGTCGCACAAGAGCCGTAGATGCAAGCGAAGATTTGCGAAACATGTCCTCAAAATAGGTACGAAAGTGAAGCAGATGTGTAAAAAACGCGACTCATCTAAAATTTAATAATTTTTCGCTTCACTGTGGTGTTCCAATACAGTTGAATCTCGATATTTTTAAATTCCTTTTTGTCAATGCAATATAAAACTATATTAACAGAACACCGAAGGAACATAAAATATAAACAACAGATAAATTGGCAGATGACTTTCATTTCTGGAATGAGAACCACCATATCAGAGGAGTTTTCCATCATATTTCTTTTAACTGTTCCAACTTCGACATCACCTTTGAAGAGTACCTAGTTCCAAGTTCATCAAGATACCGACAGAAATGCCCCTATCACCTCCAAGGTGATCACCAAATCAAAATTCACTAGTCGACATTAGCTGAGAATGTTAGGAAGGTCCTAACGAAATGCGTTCTAGGTAAACACTAGCAATATTTGGAGCATTGAGTACTAGTTCAACTTAAAATTATATTAATTTTGTGTTTCATTGCATCATAGTTCTTACCTGTAGGAATTACCAGTATAATTTGTCATCATCATAAATATTGTATAGAATAACATGATTTTAGGCATAGATACTCTGTAGCAGCAATCTTAAATGCCTTGAAATAATTGTCAAATTCCTCCTTATGTCCATTAGGAAGAGCAGTGAATATTTTTATGGTTTCATAATACACAAATTTCTGGAAGCAAGAGCTTTGCACTGGAATGATGAATGTTGTTGTTTTCTCTGTTTATCTTTATTAATTTTGTTTGCTGTAAATCTGCCTTGACCGCATACAAAGAATTTTAAGATCGAGAATATATACATGCAAGGTGGAGTTAATATCTTCAATCTTCTATAAAGACCTTTGCAAGCATATCTGCCATGGTCTATGAAGATAATTCTTATTACCTTCTTTTGTATGAGGGATATTTGTTTACTTTCTACTGAGTTTTCCCAAAATAATATTCCATAATCCATGATAGAGTTAAAATATGTACACTATACTCATTTAAGTTTAAATATAGAAATTACTTAAGTTATTTGGTGGAAATTAATCATTTCTTCACACTAGCCGCACATAGGCTAAGGTTTTGTATAGATAGAGTCAACATGAAAAATTCAATGCCAAGGCCGGGATTTAGCTCAATGGGTTAGAGCGACTGGCCGGAAACCAGCAGATCCGTGGCATTGAATTGTTCATGTTGACTATCCACACAAAACCTTAGCCTATGTGCGGCTAGTGTGATGAAATGATTAATTTCCACCAATTAACTTAAATAATAAGAGTTTAATGGTGAAGCCTGGTATTGAAGTACTTACAATAGTAAGTCACCACAAACGGTGTATCTCGGACACGAGAGCCCTTAGTGGTTTACCGCGAATATATGAGTCCACTGGAGAATTTAATGTTAGGAAGGCACGTTGGCCATGGTATCTCAATGGGTTAGAGCAGCTGGATGGAACCCAGGAGATCCATGGTTAAAATCCCAGCCATGGCATTGAATTTTTCATGTTGACTCTATCTATATAGAAATTACATTTATGAGTACTCGGATAGCTTTGCATGCAGAGAAAGTTTGGGTAAGATATACTTATGCAACTTTTCCAGTCTAAAATCGCACACGTGAAGGCACATAAATTTAATGTTGTCTCGAGATTTAACTGTATTGGAACACTACAGTGAAGCGAAAAATTATTAATTTTTAGATGAGTCGTATTTATTACACATCTGCTTCACTTTCGTACCTATTTTGAGGACATGTTTCGCAAATCATCGTTTGCATCTACGGCTCTATTGCGACTAAAGCTTGATCCAGCGGTCTGGGTAATTCTGGGGTTGCTGCTGCCATCTGTTGATTTAGTGATGAACTTAAATATGGGATTCTCTTCTGGCGGGATTTCAAAGTTCATAAGTTGGTTTTTATGTTTTTCTATGTATATCCTCTCCCATATGACGAGTTCACTATGTTTTTGTACGTATTTTAGTAATTCTGTGCTATCTTCAATTTCATGATTTTCAGACCAGAAATGAGCTGCTATTGCGGACTTATCAATATTTTTGTATCTTAAGTGCCTGAAGTGTTCTTTCTTTCTAGTGCCTATGTTTCTTTTTTTCCTCCCTATGTAAATTTTTTCACAGTCTTTACACTTAATCTTGTAAATGCCTGACTTTTCCTCTGGTTTTATCTTATCAGTATTATTACTGTGAAGTAGGTTTTTAATGTTGTAATTATTTTTGGTGCCAATGTTATATTGTATTTCTTGAATATTTTTTGGAACTTTTTTGTGGCCCAGGGGTGGTAAGTAAATTTAGCAAATCTAATTTCTTGTTTTATTGGTGTGAGAGCTGTGATCTGTTTTAATCTCTTTTGAAGTTTGAATGATTTTAGTTTTTTATCTACAAGGTTTTTTCCATATCCATTTTTAATTGCAGTTTTTAAGATTTGATGGTATTCGTTTTGATATTCTTGCTGGCTGAGAGGTAGATTTACTAATCTGTGTGTGAGACTGTTGATGGTTGCACGTTTGTGTGGAATTGGGTTGAAACTATTTGCTTTGATGTAATTATCTGTGTGTGTTGCTTTTCTATGGATACCAAATTCTAGTTTTTCATTGCTTTTTTTGATTTTAAGGTCTAAAAAAGGTAGAGTACATTCCTCTTCAGTTTCCACTGTGAATTGTATGCTGGGTTCTTGCAGGTTGAATAGTTTCAAAGCATCATCTATTTGTTTGTAGGGCACTATTGCAAAGATGTCGTCTACGTATCTGTACCATGTTTTAAACATATGAGGGAAGGCTTTAGTTATGTGTTTTGAAAAAGCTCATGTATAGATTGGCCAAAAATGGTGATAGCGGGCTTCCCATAGCTAGTCCTGAAATTTGTTTATAATATTTTCCATTGAAGACAAAATAATTTTGATGTATACCTATTTCAGTCATTGCCAAATATTCTTCTATTGCATTGGCATCTAGGTTTATAGAATTGAGCCATTTTTTCAGTTGAATCAAAAGTTTGTCTAATGGAATGCTAGGGAAGAGGGAGCGGACATCAAAGGATACTAAAGTGTCATGAGGTTTTAGTTTAAGATTTTGAATTTTTTCTACCAGGTCTAAAGAGTTTTTATGCTCAGAGTATGGAATTGTGGAAAGGACTGAAATTTTTTGGACAGCCATTTTGCCAGAAGGTAAGTAGGAGTGGCAACCAAAACATAACAAAATTTCAGCAAAGAACACATCCCTAGACAATGTAATTAATCTCTCAAAGCAAAATTTTAACAATGAAGAAATAGATGTGCTTAACCAAGGCCTGAAAACATGTATAACATACTCCAGAAACCCGGATGAATTCATTGCAGATATAGAATTAGCAGTAGAAGGCTTGGAAACCATGGACAAAAGCATAATTAGGAAAAAATCAGCTCCTATATTGGAAAACTTAATAAATAAAAAGCCAGGAAAACATTTGAAACAAATTCAGATAACTAAATCTTTAAGGAAAAAGGATGTAATCTTCTCAAGGACTGATAAAGGGAACAAAATAGTAATCTTAGATACAGCTACATACAAGGAAAAAATGTTAGAGTTACTACAACAAAAAGAATTCCAGGAAATAGATTCTAATCCACTCAACCGATGCATAAAAGGTGTACAAAAAACCATCATTAATAGTAAAATTTTAACAACTGCAGAACAAAAAACTATCAAACCGGACAACCCTGCCCTTGCAAGACTATATGGTTTGCCTAAAATACACAAACCCAACATACCCATGAGACCCATTGTAAATAATAACACTCCTACTTACCTTCTGGCAAAATGGCTGTCCAAAAAATTTCAGTCCTTTCCACAATTCCATACTCTGAGCATAAAAAACTCTTTAGACCTGGTAGAAAAAATTCAAAATCTTAAACTAAAACCTCATGACACTTTAGTATCCTTTGATGTCCGCTCCCTCTTCCCTAGCATTCCATTAGACAAACTTTTGATTCAACTGAAAAAATGGCTAAATTCTATAAACCTAGATGCCAATGCAATAGAAGAATATTTGGCAATGACTGAAATATGTATACATCAAAATTATTTTGTCTTCGATGGAAAATATTATAAACAAATTTCAGGACTAGCTATGGGAAGCCAGCTATCACCATTTTTGGCCAATCTATACATGAGCCTTTTTAAAACACATAACTAAAGCCTTCCCTCATATGTTTAAAACATGGTACAGATACGTAGACGACATCTTTGCAATAGTGCCCTACAAACAAATAGATGATGCTTTGAAACTACTCAACCTGCAAGAACCCAGCATACAATTCACAGTGGAAACTGAAGAGGAATGTACTCTACCTTTTTTAGACCTTAAAATAAAAAAAAGCAATGAAAAACTAGAATTTGGTATCCATAGAAAAGCAACACACACAGATAATTACATCAAAGCAAATAGTTTCAACCCAATTCCACACAAACATGCAACCATCAACAGTCTCACACACAGATTAGTAAATCTACCTCTCAGCCAGCAAGAATATCAAAACGAATACCATCAAATCTTAAAAACTGCAATTAAAAATGGATATGGAAAAAACCTTGTAGATAAAAAACTAAAATCATTCAAACTTCAAAAGAGATTAAAACAGATCACAGCTCTCACACCAATAAAACAAGAAATTAGATTTGCTAAATTTACTTACCACCCCTGGGCCACAAAAAAGTTCCAAAAAATATTCAAGAAATACAATATAACATTGGCACCAAAAATAATTACAACATTAAAAACCTACTTCACAGTAATAATACTGATAAGATAAAACCAGAGGAAAAGTCAGGCATTTACAAGATTAAGTGTAAAGACTGTGAAAAAATTTACATAGGGAGGAAAAAAAGAAACATAGGCACTAGAAAGAAAGAACACTTCAGGCACTTAAGATACAAAAATATTGATAAGTCCGCAATAGCAGCTCATTTCTGGTCTGAAAATCATGAAATTGAAGATAGCACAGAATTACTAAAATACGTACAAAAACATAGTGAACTCGTCATATGGGAGAGGATATACATAGAAAAACATAAAAACCAACTTATGAACTTTGATATCCCGCCAGAAGAGAATCCCACATTTAAGTTCATCACTAAATCAACAGATGGCAGCAGCAACCCCAGAATTACCCACACCGCTGGATCAAGCTTTAGTTGCAATAGAGCCGTAGATGCAAACGATGATTTGCGAAACATGTCCTCAAAATAGGTACGAAAGTGAAGCAGATGTGTAATAAATACGACTCATCTAAAAATTAATAATTAATGTTGTCTATTTGTTCCAATAAACTGTCATTAATTTCAACTTCGATCGTAGTATGTGATGTTGTATGGGTTAAAAATTTAACAAATTTAGTTTTATCTAGGTCTACAGATAATTTGTTAGCTTTAAACCAAAATGATATACGATTAAAAAACATAATTCAGTTTAATTACAGACTCATTTAGTGTTTGCTAATCAAGAGCACACTAGTGACATTGCATACAGAATAATACTTATGATATAATTTATATAAAGTGATAGGTATTTTATATAAATAAAAAAATTATAAAGGCCCTAATATGGAAACTTTCAGAAATCGGTGCGTTATATTTTTCCAATTTGATGTTTGTTGTTTATAATTTATTTCACTTGATAGAGTCTATATGAAAAATTCAATGCCATGGCCGGGATTTAAACCACGGATCTCCTGGTTTCCGTCCAGTCGCTCTAACTCATTGAGCTACCATGGCTAACGTGCCGTCCTGACATTAAATTCTCCATTTGACTGATATTTCCCCGGTAGACCACTAGGGGCTCTCGCATCCGAGATACACCGTTTGTGGCGACTTGCTCATTGAATTTTTCATGTTGACTATCTATCAAAAACCTTAGCCTATATACGACTAGTATGAAGAAATGATTAATTTCCATCAATTAACTAAAATAATAAGAGTTAAATGATGAATCCTGGGACTCAAGCACTTACGATAGTAAGTCGCCACAAATGGTGTATCTCGGATGCGAGAGCCCTAGTGGTCTACCGGGGAAATACAAGTCAAATGGAGAATTTAATGTCAGGACGGCACATTGGCCATGGTAACTCAATGGGTTAGAGCAACTGGATGGAAACCAGGAGATCCGTGGTTCAAATCCCAGCCATGGCAATTGAATTTTTCATGTTGACTATCTATCAAACACCTTAGCCTATATACGGCAAGTATGAAGAAATGATTAATTTCCATCAATTAACTAAAATGTATTTCACTCTTTACTTTAATCCTCTGGTTTCTTTCATTAGATATGATACAAACCAACCATCTTTTTTTTTTTTTTTTAAAGTCCAGAAAATTCCATTTTTGTATGAGAATATTTGGATTAACACCATCAATTATGTTTGACAGGTCACAGAGAATTCCACCTATGTGCATTTTTGCATTTAGGAAGTTAACTCTTCATGTGTAAGTTCATAATTTACAATGTTTGTTGATATTTTGTTTTCTGAATCCAAACTGATCCTTAACGAGTATGTTGTTTTCACTCAAGAAATTTATACATCCATCTTTATACACCACTTTCTCAAGAACTTTTGAAAGAATTAGTAAGAGAAATATTGGTCTATAATTTGAAACGTCATAGCATTCACCAGTTTTAAAAAAGTGCTTAAACGCGTGGCACTACAGTCCATATCGGACCAGGGCCTGCCAACCCGACTGCCGGCTTCACACCCACATGTGCAAAGCATGAGGTGGGCGATCATCCAACCGATACAGGCAGGAGATGTGGTCAGCATCTTGGCACCCCCAGCCAGAATGTTGGTCTTCAAGACCAGGTTTGCTTACCTATCGCAAGCTCCTTAATTTCCTCATGATGCTGAGTGGGAACAGGTCCTATACCCGGGACTCAAAATGTGCACCCCCAGAATTGGGATCGAGCCCAGGCCACATTCTGTCTTACCCCACTATGCCACAGTGCAGGACTAAAAAAGTGCTTAACAATTGAAAATTTCTTTCTCTCAGGGAAAATTCTAAGTGATCCTTTGCACAAAAAGTAAGGGGAACACTAATTTGAGATTAGCATGACTAAAGCATTTTTATTGTCATTATGTTGTAACCATAAGAATTTTGTTTTAAATTTATTTATTTTAGAAGGAACTGTCAAGCTGGCTTTATTTGTAGGCACTACTTCTGTGAATTTTAATCTTAGAAGTTCTATTGCTGCCTCATTACTTCCAAAATTAATACTTAATTTGTTTACGTAGAAAATGAAGCTAGCTAGAGTGAAGCAATAAATATTACACAAATATAAATATTTGTTACTAAATCTCCACTTATCGTAAAAAATTGATGTTAATACTTCTTTCTAATGGAGATCAATTTCACAAACAAATCAATCTCCATTAGAGAGAAGTATGAACACCAATTTCTTAAGATAAGTGGAGCCTTAGTGCCAAATATTTATATTTGTATAAAATTGAATTTGTTTGTTATATACAAAAGGAATTTGTTAAAAATATCTGCAAATTCACGAGATTTGCTAATTTCTTGAATGCCATTCTGTAATGAATTTACCTGCAACTCTTTTTATTATATTTTTTAATTAGTTTTTATTTTATTGTCACAGTGCTGAATTAGTTTATTGTAGAACAACAAACTAGCTTTTTTTTATTAATTTTTTTTAGAAGTTTACAATATTTTCTGAAATATTGTTTTATATCTAAGTTGCGAGTGGTTCTTACTTGTTGATATAATTTTCTTTTAAGCCTGGATAAGGTCTAATTCCTAACATGATCCAGGCCTTGTCTCTTCTGAAGTTAAGACATTGTGTTAAACTTGCCTCGGAAGCAAGATTAGAAGCGAGTTTTGAAATACTCAAAAAGAATATTATCTTTGTTATGGTCCCATTTGTTTGCCAAGTTTGAATCCATGTTTCATGTTTAAGTATTTTGCTAAACTTGTTCAGAGTATTTCATTTATTTGCCTACATTTCTGATATGTATATTTAAGTTTGTTTTAAATTTATCTCTTTGATACATGGAACTTGGCTCTGCTGATCTGACAATCCATTAGTTTTTGATGAGACAGTGTAGGATAGGATAGAATCTTATGGACGGATTGCACACTGCAACCAGACTTGATCTATAGCACCTATGTCCCAAGTGGGGCATCCCCAGGAGGAAGGATGCGGCGAGAGGAAAAAGGGCGGCCATCCTAGGGAGCCACGACAGTGCAGAGGGCAGAGTCCCTTCTGTTTACTAGTTGGAAATTCCCCGGTAGGCTGGTATAACCTGCATCCCACTTACTGTGGTTGTGAAGCAGTCCACTAAGTCGGAGACCGGAGACTGGACACTGTCCTACCAGAGGAGGAAGTGTTTACTGGGAGCATTTCATCCTGCCATGCAGCGTCGAGACTCCCGAAGACACTTCTACCCTGTCTCTATTTTGCTGTATGTTTGAGAATGGCTGTAGCATGCCTTAAACAGACCACCAGATCAGAGGTGATATCAAATGATAATGGAGATGAAATGGAGGGACAGGAAATTCAGTGGATGTAATTAAACTACCCAGCATTCTCCTGGCTACATAAGAAAACTCCTGAAAAAACCCATAGTTTAGGTTGGTCGGTCACAGGAATCGAACCTGGACCACCCAAATGCAGTCCATAGAGGGAATTGCCTGAGCTATCCTGCTCGGTGATGAAACAGTGTAAAACTTAATTCTATCTGAGTTTTAATTTTTATTGGAAAGTTTACTGTATGTGTGATGTGGTATGTGGTAAATAAAGAGCTTAGTTGTTCACTTTGAAAACTAGATTTGAAATAATGAAGACTTATATCTCAGTGTTATGACTAATTCCTTTTTTGGTTGAAGTAAAAGGTTTACAACATATTCAGGTTGCTTTCTGTAGGTTGCATTCTTGGTTTTAAAGCTTTACAAAACATTTATGTATTTTATAAACCACACTACTTACTGGTCCTGCTTTCTTAAAGGTAAATCAGGAGGAATGTTGATGAGCACATGACATTTTAAGACTTGTATTGCTTTATCTAACTTCATCAGGTAGCAAGTTCTTGCTACTTATGTTAGCTAAGTTTTGTGTTCACAGCAAAGATATTTTTCTTGGGGGTTATAATTGAAATGTAAATAATTACTGTATATATAATTTAAGATATTTTCTTGTATATTTAGTTTTAAATTTAATTAATAATAAAGTTAAACAAAATAAAACAAACTCGTGGATAAAATGTATTTTAAATAAAAAATATATTTTTAAATTATGTTTATTAAAATTAATTTTCTTTTCACTTTGAAGTAAATTGTATACAAGTTTGCCCAACTAGAGTTTTATTGAACTTTAGCTTTACATCAGTAAAAATTTGAAATACCACAGTCTTTGGATTACCCAAGGATTAATAACATCACGCACATGTTATAAAAATGAATTAATGTTCCATGTAAAGGAAGTATTATATAAGTTATTCATAATGTTCTCAATCCACCAGTTCACCATTTCAACAAAGTTAGCATTGGGTTACTAAAAAATCAGTTTACATGGCAAAAGCTTGAAACTTTGTTCTTTGGAATGTATTAATGTGAACAATGCAACTTTTTTATTGAATAAGCTCAGTTAAGCTGGGCTTAATGTTGATTTTTACTCTTAAGTCCGTTGGCAAGTACATTTGTACGTCTGTATCTCTTCAATGGCTTGATGTTGCGCAACTCTGAAAATGTTTGCTCGCACATATACAGTTACTCCAAAAAGTATTCGTCTAATGCATGAGTTTATGTTAAAGGATGTATGGGTAGTGGAACATCATCAGAATAAAGTACGACAGAGACAGTGTCTTATTTATTGATTAGTGAAAAAGAGAGTAAAATAAAGAAACACGTAATATCTATTCACATAAACAAAAATTCAAAATTAAAGATATGCAATATAGGATGCAAAATAAGTATTCGTCTGCATACTGAAAATGGTGTAGAATGTTACGGTTAGTACTTAGTAGGCCCTCCATTCCTCTTTATAAACTCTTGCATTCTCCTTGGCATGGATTTCACCAGAGATTGTGTTGTCTCCACTGTAATTTTACACCATTCCTCTAGTAGAGTGTTCTTTATATCCTTTATATTAGATATCTGATGATTCCTAACATTTTTGTCCAGTATACTCCACAAATTCTCTATGGGATTCATGTCTGGGGATTGCAGTGGGTAGGAACCCATCGTGGAGTATTATACAACAACCATAGCTTTGCATCTAGATCTCTGTGTTTTGGATCATTATCTTGTGTGAAAATATAATCCTCAGAAAGACCTATATTATTCACACTTCTGGACAAATGTATTTTTAGTATGTTTATATAAACCTTATGGTTTATAACTCCAACAATAAAACACAAATGCCCCACACCATTTGCACTCATGCAGCCCCAGACAAGTACTGAACCGCATCCATGTTTAACTGAAGCCGTTATATTTTTCTCCTCAAGCTCACAATTCTTTTTAAAGAGCTCAGACTGACTCATGAGTAAATACAACCTTCTTCCAGAAATCATACCCATCGTATTTATTTTCTTTTGCAAAAGCAGCTCCCTTCTTTCTGTTGATTTTACTGATGTATGTTTTTCTACGGAGTGTTCGGCCTCATACACAGCTTCATAAAGCACTTTTCTTATAGTTTGTCCTGAAACAGACTTTCCTGAGTGTGTTTGAACTGCAACAGCAAGTTTGGAACACTTAGTTTAGAATTTTTCTTGACCTCTCTAAATAACTGTCGTTTCTGCATCTCAGATAGAACTGCAGGACGACCGCACTGATCGATTTTGGTAAGTATTGTTCTGATCAAACCTGTATATAATAGTCTTCACTATACTGGTCTTCCAATGGTTTCTCCAATTTCTTGAAAAGATTTTCCTTTTTTAAATAACCTGATGCAAATTGCTCTCTCTTCTTTTGTAGTTTCACAACGTTTTCGACCCATATTACTTAAATGGCAATCAACGGCTTTGAAAATAGAGATGAATCGGTCAATGACAGTGGATGAAACACAGCTGCATAAAATAAAAGGGAATGGGTGTGTGTCAGCGAGGCACCATACCTGGGATCTTGCTTACTAGACGAATACTTGTTTGACATCAAATGGGACATGATTTTAAATAACGTAGAGCTGTTCACTAATTAAACAATATATCAACCCACATTGGGTTTTATTTTTAAATCTAGATATCAATAGAGATAAGGAAATAGTTATTGTTCGTTTCTTATCTATATTTTTCTGACTGTGCTTGTTATATTCTATGTGCTATGATTAGACGAATACTTTTTCGAGTATGTGTAGGTGGTTGGAAAAGGGCACAATATACGACCTTTGGTACCAAGTTCAGCAACCTTCCGTCGCTGCTATTATAACGCTGTACTACACGCTCCCAACTGTTATTGGACCCCTCAGCTGTGTTACATCGTTACGGCATAGCTGTATAGGAAATGTTAACCAAAACAAATATAATTCGGCACCGAGCAGATAAGTGACTCGGTAAATACAATTCTACGTTTTCTATAGTTTTAATTCAACATCATAACTTGACTTAAGGGACCCCCTCGCGGACCCCACTTTGAGAAACACTGCTATAGAACCTACGTGGGCCAAGGTGAAATGGGAAATTGCAAAAATAAGTCTAACAGATGACTTTATCGCTAAAGAAATTACGCTAAATTACATTTCAGAATATGTTATCTTTAAGGAATCAAGCTGGGAGGGTTATTACTAAGACGCAGATTTATAGGCACTAAAAGTGTGTGAAATAGGCAAGAAAAAATACACTAAAATGGACAAAATAAGCACTTAAATAGGCACTAAAAATTTGCTAAGTAAACACTTAAAAATACAGAATTTTGGTAATATGATTCTTCATATGCACTATAACAAAATGACAATCATTGCGACATATGCTGCAACAAATACACTAAACACATACTATTTTGCGGTTTCCTACGCGAAATAGTTTTACATTTATTCCAAATTTCATAAATTGCTCCACAGCAACTTGAAATAGCAGATAATATTGTATAATTAAAATACATATAAATCCACTTCACTAAGTAAGAACAATAATGTGCAGTAAGGTGTGGAGTAATTAATTATGTCAAAAAACAAAAACATGGGTTGGGGGGATTAAGGGTGAAAGTACCAAGTTCCAGCTTTCTAGTTACAATAGTTTCTGAGGAATTAACAGTTTGTCTAAATGACAGGCGATTTTCAAAATATCCCACATAATGTAATTTTAAAAATTAATGCTTGGTGTATACGTTTTTGCACCCATTTTAACCTATTAATGACCTGTACCTATGTGAAATATTTGTCTTCGCCATATCAACGAAGGTAATAAATAATCATACCTATTAAAAAAAATTACCTTCCTAAGCGTTTTCATTAAGAAGTAAGCAATTTTCAATACAAATAACAAAAACACAACAAATGTAAATGGGTACACTTAATATGCAGTTGCCCTTAGAGGCATATTTAAAATTTCATACATATTAATAGAAAACTGCATCCTATAGAACATTTTGAAGTTAGGAAAATGTAGAAAATATGGAATCTGAGAAATCTAAGGTTAAAATACGTAATAGCAGCTACGATACAGGTGTATGGTTATTTAAATAGTCATATGACGTTTTCTGTAGAGCCGCTAGAAAAAAAACTATATTATTGAAGCATATCTATATTAATTTTGAGACAAAGAAACTAAATCTGGTATTGTAAGTTTTTGGCCAATATGCACAGATGTGTCTCCTTAATAAATCCCTTTTTGTATATCCAATGTGAAGTAGTAAGAAATTTCTCTTCCCCGAAAACTTCACGTTGATACCAACAAATTCAAAAGCTGTTGTCACGAATTAATTACAAGCAGAAGAAATTGGCTAAAATGCAGTTTTAGGCACTAATAAGCTAATAAAAAACGTTATGAAATAGGCATTTATGGGCACTATAAAACTAAGAAATTGGGCTAATAATTGTAGGAAACGTGCTTATAACTTAAAAGCCTACGTTTCTGAACAAACGAATAAAATAGGCAAATAGGGCAAAATCCGCCCCCTAGTTATTACAAATATATAGTTAACGTATGAAGTCAGAAATGACGGCAACGATTTATTTCCCTCCTCCTGCTCCTCCATCGAAAATGAAATGTTTGTTTCACATGAGTGCATACATTCTCTAAACTATATTACATCAGCATGAATAACCTTTAAGTTTCGGTATCATTTAACTTCTCTTTAATTAGCGAGAAGTTCAAAGTCAGGACTACTGCAGTGGGTGTGGCTAGAGGAGCGAATATGGCGTCAGATATCACGGTACAGTTTGAATCAGTCAGCCGCTGATCGATTGCGCTCCTTTATGGACCATTTGCGTTGAATAGACAATAGGTTAGTTCATCCAGCTGTGGCTATTGATTTGTAAACATCCGAGTAAAGTAACGCAAAAACTATCGAAAATGTCCGAATCCGGGTGCAGCAGAATCTCTTTTGGGATCCACTGGACTATAAATAATGTCATTCATTATGAAGATATGCTGCAGGATTTTCAGTCACATTGTCAATGTGGTGAAGTCCAAGACTGTAACCGCTTTCATATTCCTCAGACGGTGATAAAATTATTAGAATTTCACAAGAGGTATTTAAAGAACATCTCTAAACTTCGAGTCACACATTTTTATCGATATGACAGGATGCACCAGGGAACAAGTGTAAAGTTGTGTGTTTGTAAGAAGGCGAAGTTACTAACAGAAAGGAAATCGTCTTTACCAAATAAATATTTTTAAAATTAATACAAACTATTGTGTAATATAGAGAGGAATTCATAAAATCTCCAGGATAATTTCTATTAAATGTATTATTCTTATGTATTTTTCCATTCTGTTGGTACATAACCTCAGGTTTAACTTTTTAAACTACGGAAAATTCATAATCTCCCCCTTCCCTATTTAATGTTTACCCTCATCATATAGAGGACTACACTCCCACAGGACTCACAAATGGATTCATGGGGTTCAGACCTCTTTCGAGGCATCCAGGGCGGGGGGACAGCCCAATACGTGGTATGACGATGAAGAAGTGGATCTTATGAAAATGTCGAAAAAGGAAGTTTATTGTGGAGCAGTTGGTGGGATGAATGACGGGGGAAACTGCACGCTGCTATGTCCACCACACATTGCAAATATGGTCCCCTGGAATCGAACCCAGGCCGGCTAGGTAAGAGTCAATTAGTCTAACCACCTCCCTTAGGGGGTGGTGATCCGTCCCCTTCAGCGAGCGCTGCGGACCCCGAGCACTCATGATACTTCTGACGTTACTAGAAGTACATACATCGGGTCGAACATTCGAGCCCCTCCCTGATCGGGAGTTGTTCGAGTTGGGTTGTCCTCGATGGTTTCTGATACCCATGGGAGATTGGGACGTCCGGCCAGTCTTAGGATACCCAGAAGTTGCCAGAGGGTTACCTAAGAAGTCCCCGGGTACTGACCTACAGAGCTAGTAGCTGGTGTGTTATATCACCGAGCGCCCCTAACGAGGTTGTTCGGTAGTCTTCCCGGATAGTTTAGATGCCCGTAAGTAGCGTATCCACTTCCACCCTGTAATAGGGGGGGGGGGCCTTTTATAAAACAAGCGTTGGTCTACTGGAAGCAACCACGGAGGCAGCGTTCCTCCCTGGCCATGGATTTAAGTCTAACCACCAGGCCATGGTGCCTCCCTGCAAATTCATATGTGTTATTAATATATCAATACAAAATTGTAAGTGGCTTCGAATTACCAGTGGCGAAGCGTGCAGTGAAGCGTTTGAAGTGCCGCTTCCCCAAGAATTTCAGGGGAGAAAAAAAAAAAAAAACAATAAATTCATACCAAAAATATTTTATTTGCTCTAGATACATTTTCAAAATTTATTCGGAAACATCGGACAATTTGCTGCGGACAATTTGACAGCTGTTTAGATTCGAGTGACCAGTTGCGCGAGCTCATTCAATACGGAATGTTTCTGTATTCACGCACTCCTAACCTTGAATAGCATGCTTCGTAGGTTTCCGTAAGTATTTACGACTCTTCGATAGTTAGGAAACACTAACATTTTGTCACGTGAAATCTCCGTAGCGTGCGAAGAAAATTTTACTTTTATTTTTATGTGGCGCCTTTAAATACAACTAAGTATAATAGCATTAGCTACAGTATTTTAGGTAGATTGGTATTTAGTGGCGACAAATAGGAAATTCTTGTGAAATTTTAAGTTATTAGCAAAACTGTGTGAATTGCATACTTTCTCGTCTAACAGTTCACGCGGTGTGGGCCAGCTGTAATAAAAATTGAAACGTCTGAGTGGAGAGGGGCAGCAGGAACATGTCTGCTTGTAGTGTGAGCAGTCTTGCAATGCCAGAAGGGCCTGTATGTGACTACACTATAGAAAGAGTACTGAAGAGTAGCCTTAGTACTTTGAGTCACTATTCTCTCTTATTTTAATGAAAATTATTTGGAGCGTTCCTCGCTTTGAAAGTCACGCCTCGCCACTGCAAATTACTTATGTTTAACCTTTATTAGCAATCGAATTCTTTCAATGCAATGATACCCGATAGCTTGTGCTACTACTAGAGGGAAGATGTGTTTACATCACCTAGAGGAAATGTGAACTGTGACTATGTTGTCATTCCCTGCTTGTAAAACAATCTAAGGAAATAAAAAAACGAGGTAATTATCTTCTAAGCCATAAGCAAAGAAATGAGCTGTAACTGTCGATATCAACGCATGGTTCTGTTCGTAATCTCTAATTGCCAGTATAATTTTTTATTTGCTTATTAAGGACCATCAGGACTAAGCTAGGAATTATTTCACTTGTGTAATACCACAGTTATGTTCTGGAGGCTGAAACTACCGTCAGCTTTGTAAAATGATTTACGAAGGCTGTTCAATAAAGAATGCTCACATTTTTTTGACAACGTACCTTTACTCATCCTCATAATTTTGATGGTTCTTCTCAAAATGGTCTCCCCTGAATGCGATGCACTTGTCCCAGCGTTTTTGCCAGTCTTCAATGACAAGCTGGGAACCATTTTTGAGAGATCCTTCAAAATCGCCTCCGCAGCCTTCACTACTGCTTCTGATGATGCATAATGCCTCCCACGAAGGCGTTTCTTCAAGTTAGGGAATAGAAAAAAAGTCACATGGGGCTAAATCCGGACTTTAGCGAGGGTGAGGGATGCACTTCACGTAGATTTTTGCAAGATATTCAGTAACATTGGCAATATGCAGCCACGCATTATCCTGGTGCAGCATGCAACCTGCTTCATGGAAATGTGGTCTTTTGCGCCTGATATGGACTTGCAATGTTTTCAGGACATCCCTGTAGTATTGTCTAGTTACTGATGTGTGTGCAGGTACAACATGCTGATAAACCATTCCATGAATAACAAAGAATGAGATGACCATAACTTTCCCAGCAGAAGCAACCACTTTTGCTTTTTTGGAGGTTGGTGATGAAGGAGATTTCCACACTGAACTTTGCTGTTGGCTTACAGGATCAAAATGATGTAGCCAAGTTTCATCAACAGTGATTACGTTTGATAGAAACTCCGGATCTTCCTCTAACATCAACTTTAACTACATGTTACCTCCATTGCAGCGGTAGGCGATACTGAACATGTCTGAACTTGCCTGGTTCTCACAGGCGGGAACCAGGAGTACCAACAGTGAAACTACTACGGCGTGTTTGTTTCACATTAAGCTAACAGAATATAATAAGATTGAATTTTAGTGCAAAAAATTATGACCGTAAAAAATTTATGATCATTCTTTATTGAACAGCCCTAGTATATTAGTACGTGCTAGACGTGATTGGGCACTCTTTTCGTAAACAATCTTATGTGGTGTCAGTTTCGAAGAATCATTTAATAAATAACGAATGCTTTCGAAATGATTAATATCTCAAAAATGTTTCCGAGATTAGCTGTCTTTCCCAAGGCAGAAGTTGTTTGGGTCTATCGCTTAACCTTTCTTAACTCCACAGAATCCTCTGAACAGATCCAGGGGTTGACTAGCTTTATAGAGACTATTCAAAATGTTATTTATTTCCATAACATTACTTCATACTTGTGATGGGCCGCGCCGTGGCTCAGTGGTTAGACTGCTTGGCTCTCACCAAGGCGTCCCGGGTTCGATCCTAGGCGACCGTAAAGTGAGATTTGTAGTGGACAACACGGCGCTGGGGCGGGTTTTCTCCGGGATCTCCGGTTTCCCCCGCCATCTCATTCCACCGGTGCTCCATTTTCATCTCATGTATCAGTGTCATCGCCTGCGGTGCCGTATGTAGTAAAAGCGGGCGTTAAACACACACACACACACACACACACACACACACACACACACACACACATTTGATGCTTTAAATCTATTTATGTAGAAGTTCAAAACCACAACAACAACAAATTCCATAAATCGTTATCGTTGTATAATTTCCAAAACGTCTTCACCTTGAGTGTGTAGGAGTCTGACATAGGTATTAAATTCGGTAATCTCTCTCTCTCCCCTTCACAAAACACACACATACACACACCAGCGAGTATTTTTATTTAATTTATTTATTGTTATCTGAAAAGGTTCCCAGAGCCAACGCTCATGCTGGGGAACAGTACAAAATATATAAAATGGTGATAGGCAAACAGCCCTTAACAAAATTTGTAATAGGAATTAATTACAGTACTATCTTTCAAGACTCCTGCACCGTGTCGTAGTGGGCTAATGCGGTATGCCTCTACTCCCTGCCACGGCAAGCAGGCTGGGATCGATCCCACCCCTGAGGTGAGGATTTTAAGTCCCGAGTGTAGGACCGGTGAGGAAAGCGAGGGGCTTAAGGTAGGTGAGCGGTTCTGGTATCGGTTGGATGATCACCTACCTCTACCTTGTGTATGTAGGCGTGAGGCCGGCAGTCCTGTTGGTAGGTCCTGGCCCTATATGGGCTGTCGCACCCTGGGTTATTTGGTTAGAAGAAAGGAAATGTACACTTTCCGCGGGTCAGTATCATTCAGGCGTTCCGTTACCGGAGGGTATGAAAACTAAATCGGCCAAGTCCGTAGATGTATACTGTCGCGGCGAAAAGCACGGAAGTTTCGGTGCCAAAGAGATAAAAGCGCGGATTGTGTATCACTTACCGACAGACAAGTGAGGTAATTGTAACATTCTAGTGATAACTTGATTGTTGTATAGAACATTCGAATTCTTGTTTATTCCGGAAATATCTAGGCGAGTTGTAACGAGAGCTGGTGTAAAGAACGGTGTTTGTTATTGTCATCGACCTTGGTGGTTTGTGACTGGTATGTGATGTAATACTGCTACGAAGTGTATTTCTACGCAAATAAAGAACGATTTGTATTTCTGCAACTCGAATTTGAATTCTACGAACCCACAAAGTCACAGCACTATCGTGGTCGCCATTTTATCTGTTATATAACTTCAAAGATTTCAAGGGCTATGGATAGATAGTCAAACTGAAAAATTCAATGCAACGGCCGGGATTTGAACCTCGGATCGCCTGGTTTCCGTCCAGTCGCTCTTACCCATTGAACTACCATGGCCAACGTGCCGTCATGACATTAAATTCTCCAATTGAATCGTACGTTTTCCCGGTAAACCACTAGGACTGGTGTGAAAGAACGATTAATTTCCATCAAATAACATAATAAGAGTTTAACGATGAAGCCTAGGGCTTAAGTACTTAAGTCGCCACAAACGGTGTATCTCGAATACGAGAACCCTTAGTGGTACATTTGACTTACTTGAGTTCTTTGCTTTATTACTGTCTTTGAAATATTTTATGTTCTGCCCAAGGAATATAGGTGTAGCTAAAGACACAATTAATATAAAACGTGTTGCTTTGTTTTGTATTACAGGGAAAGAGAGATGGGCGACAAAATGGGTTGGATTCCTGGCTTGGGGGAAAACAAGCCTCAAGCGAGGTTTAAGGGTGCATCCATGTTTGGATACGTACCGGACGCCTTTTCTGCGAAGACTCTCGAGATGCCATCTGAAAAAACCTCTCAGAAGAGTTCCAAGGTAAGGAATAATTGGCATACTTTATAATTATTTACATACTATTAAAGCATTTTTTATTTATGTATTTTCTCATCTTTCTTCTACATACATTTTCATTGACACACTGACATTTGTAACATTTCTTTCACACAATAACAAAATGACTTATTATGAAAGAGTAGAGCCAGACTGAAAAATTCAATGCCATAGCCGGGATTTGAACCACGGATCTTCTGGTTTCCGTCCAGCCACTCTAACCATTTGAGCTACTATGGGCAACATGCCGACATGACATTAAATTCTCCAACTGACTCGTGTTTCTCCCGGTAAACCACTTAGGAGTTCTCATAAACACATGAGACAACTACCTTAATGGCGACTTACTCTGCTGTAAGTACTTTAAGGCCCGGGCTTTATAGTTCGGACCACTATTAGGTACAATTAATGGAAATTAATTGTTCTTTCACACTAGCCGTGTGTAGGACGCACTATGAAAGAGTAGAGCGAAACTGAAAAGTTCAATGCCATAGCCGGGATTTGAACCACGGATCAGTCTGGCTCTACTCTTTCATAGTGCGCCCTACACACGGCTAGTGTGAAAGAACAATTAATTTCCAAAATGACTTATTCACATTTAATATGCCCTTCCTACCTGCTTGCCTCGAGTCTCGGTATCAATACACACAACCCCTGGTTTTCTGTGTATTGATGACCCTCCTCTGCCTTGTATCCCTCGTTCTAGTGTTTCAGCCCTTAATTGTTAGTTATTCTTCATCAGTCTTAACCATTTCTCTTTAACTTTCCCCAGATATTCACCTTACATTCTTTTCTCCTTTTACCAATAACATTTTCTTTATTATTAATACCTCCCCCCTCCCTAAAACTGTCCTACTTTTGTTGCCAAATTTGTACTCTCCATATCTTTGTTGTTTGCAATAAAGTGTACTATGCCAATCTGTATCCTCTTCTCCACACATCCTTATCACATCTAATACCTTTCAAATTTCTAACTCCTGTCCTTGCCCAGGCATATCCTTCTCGCCCTGACTTATTACACACATCTATGTACTTCTCCCTCCCCCACACTGTCTTTATTTACCTATATGTCCTCCAACAATTAAAGCAACTTTCGCAGATGTTGAATGTGTTCTAGGTAATGTATTACAAATGCATTCAAATGCTTTATAATGTGAGATCATGGAAAAAAAAAAAAAAAAAGCATTCACACTCTGAACCATACAGAATGAAAATATGTATTTCTACCAAACTATGGCATTCGTATTTGCTTTTTTATATCTCTTGCCTACGTCCTTTTATGATAAACCTAACGCAAAACCTGAGGACTGACAATCTATTAATTTGCCGTATAGCTGTGCTATGTTCATATCTATACAATTTCAATTCTGTAATGTAGTTTCGTTTTGAAATTCTTCTCTTTAATGCATTTTCCAAGTTAAACTCGCAGTTCATCTTGACTGATTTTTCTTGTAACGTATGCGGATTTGTTGTGTATGCTTTATTCTTTAATGTTCTCCACAAATGAAAATCGCATGGAGATAGATAGGGGAACAAGTTGGCCCCACACCTCAATTAATTATTCTTTCACCACACATACCTCGCAATTCATGCATAGATTTTTTTTTTTAATTTACTTCCTCCAACGTCAAGTCATATCGGACGATGAATGAAATGGGTGAAAGGATGCTCAAATGCATCCGGGGTCCATGGAGCTTAGAGTTACCCGACATTCGTCTTTCAGGATAAGGGAAAACTCCGGAAAAACCTTATCCAGGTAACTCACCTTAACCGAGATTCGAACTCGGCATCTCGTGAACGTAAGGCGCATAGAACTCACTGTGGTATGCGCTGTAGCTGAAACCAGCCACAGTCTTTCATTTCTTGTTTGTTCCGGAAAATAATGTTTAAAATAGAATTTACATAAACGTGGCAATGAACCGTTGCATCGAAAAATATAGGACCGATAATTCTATGAGCACTTACATCACACCAAATCCCAAATTTTGCATCGTGGTGAGGAATTTCACTGCTTAATAGCAGTATAGCAAATGTGTGCATATACTACACGACAGAGATTGAGGCGTATTGACCTTGCAATCGTTTATCATGTTGATTAGAAGAGTGAAATATTAGTAACCTGACATACAGTAAGTGAAGGAACACAAATGGAGCACGGAAGCTGCGAATGACATGAAAGTTTAGCCAGTTAATGTACACCAAACACGCGTGAATAGCAAAAATAACTTCATTGATTATAAATGCATTAAGTATGTATCCACGGACGACATGGAGTTGCAGAGCTTATAAATAGGGAACCGCTACACCCAGACTGTGCTATGCGCACCTCTGCAACAGATTGCCAACATTTCCCTTGCGCGATACGACGCTTTATCTGCCTTCCGTTTACACAGTCATGGTTAGATATCTGCATATTAACTGCCCTTCAGCTCAATGAGCTCACTGGTAGCCAATTACCAGAAATACTGCTTCCAGGACATGCAACCATTAATATCTCCGAAGATAAAGACACAGATATGGGATTTAAACGCCCTCTTCCATGAAAATACGTAGTTAATTGTATCTGAGCTACATTAATTTCGTAATTTGCCTATACAGGACTAATCGAGCTAGTGCTGCATTTTTGGGATGGTTTCTTTCTCTTTAAACAGATAAATTTCTATAACTTTCTGCTGAGTATCTGTTATTTAGTTGTTGAAGGCTATATTCTCAGTTACTTTTTCTCGAGTTGTAATCCCGTTACATTGAAACAATATATTCAAACTATACTTAGTTAAGTCCTATCGGACGATGAATGAAATGGGTGCAATAATGCTCAAGTGAGTCTGGGGTCCATGGAGCTTAGAGTTACCCGACATTCATCTTTCAGGATAAGGGAACCCCCGGGAAAAAACCTTACCCGGGTAACTCACCTTACCCGGGTAACTCACCTTACCCGGGTAACTCACCCTAACCGAGATTCGAAATCGGGACCTTCTGAACGTGAGGCAGACGCGTTACCAACTGCGCTAACGAGGCGGGCTGCAGTATTATTCATCCTTATCTGGAAAACGTCCTGCGCCGTGGCGTAGCGGGCTAAGGCAGCATGCCTTGGTCCCTGGTCACGGAAAGCGGCCCGGGTTCGATCCCACCCATGTGGTGGGGATTTTGAGTCCCAGGTATAGGACCAGTGCCCACTCAGCATCGTGAGGAAAGTGAGGAGCTTACGTTATGTAAGCGGCCCTGGTCACGAAAACCAACATTCCGACTGGGGGATGCCGAGATGCTGACTACATCTCCCCGTATCGGTTGGATGATCGCCCACCTCTGCCGTGCGTAAGTGGGCGTGAGGCCGGTAGTCGGGTTGGTAGGCCTTGGCCCTCTAAGGGCTGTCGCACCTGGAAAACCAATGAACGTCCATAAACAAAATTTAATGAGAAATAATGTAATGCGCATTACAGTACGCATTTTCTGTCATGCACATTTTGTAGTATTTTTCTGTTAAACGTTTAGCTTGAATAATATTTTAAATCACACACCTAAAACTGACATGAGTTCTAGCAAGGGAATACACAATCACAATATTTATCTGACAGTTTAACAGTAAACTGTTTACCAAGCTATTCTATGGGCCTGTGTGGCTATACCTAACAACATTTTACTTGTCACAGATATTTGTCAGCTTTAATAAGCCTTTCTATGAACAAATTGTGTAAAATAAATTATAATTGTTCAGAAATTGTTTCGATTTTAATCTATTTTTTCAACCTTACACTTAGTCGAAGTGATATTTTTTCCGCCCACCAGCAGCTTCTCGACAGCTGCTGGACTGTCAATACAGATCATTAAGGTTACATAGTGCTATGTGATCCATTTTAATATAAACAAAACCTTACAGAAGAAGTACCAATGGAGTGATATCGGAGATGTACCAACTATAAGCCCCACCCTAGGGTAGTGCATGCGCTTGTGCTGTGCAGAACGGTTAAAATATTCTTAATGATAAATAGAGAAGGCTGCTGAAAAGCTTTTATTGGCCTTAGAGCAATAAATGTGTGATTTATTATACCTATTCTTAGTCCGCACACGCTGTATTATGCGCCTGAGGCTATATTTATTTTATTGACCCATTTTGATAATGCTATCATCTCGATAATTCTCTCCTCCGTTGATGTGTATAGATAGCATTTGTGCAAGTTGCCCAATCACTACTGGTCCTTTATGGCGGCTCAAAATATCAAATTATTCTTACAATTTAATATACAGGATGTTAATGAACTACACTGAAATATTTTTGGAACAAATGGTGATATCTTAACACAGTCGCTGCGGACCCCTAGCACTCGTGGTACCTCTGACGTTACTAGAGGAACCTCGGGCCGAACATTCCAACCCCTCCCTGAGAGGGAGTTGTTCGGATTGGGTTGGACTCAAGGGGGCAGTTGTTGCCGATACCCGTGGGAAATCGGGTACGTCTCCGGACGGGTTGAGGGAAGCCATTAATATTCCCGCGTACTAGCCAGCATAGCTAGTAGAAGGTGTGCTACATCACCAGGTGGCCCCACCGAGGTCATATCGGTAGCCTTCCTATTTTGGAGTTGGCGCGCGTAAGTGGCGTATCCACTTCCATCCGTCTTGCGTTTTCGGACCAGATGGGGGGCTTGTTAGTCTCTAGGTCTTGCCGTATGGAAAGCCCCATGGAGGCGCCGGGCGTCCTTTTGGGACAGCTCGGTAACTCCCTGGTCGTCAGAGGGGGCTCAGTCTTCACTCTGTGAGGATCTGCCCTGGTATATACCCTCCAGTTTATATTTATATCTTAACAGAGTAATTTGAGATAGGAGTCTTATGGCCTTCCGGTTCAAATGTGCAAGTTACGGCTGTAAGTTTCTGAAGTTCCAGTACGCCACTGCTAACGATACCACTTGAATGCATAACACGAAAATGAAAAGACGTGTCAGAGCACTCCGTCTGGTGCAATGGTTATGCCAGCTTTCATCTGGAAGGTAAACTAGTTCGAGTCTCCTTCACTTTTGTCATTTTTTTTTTGTTTATTTTTGTTTTGTTTGTTTGTTTAATACTTTTTCTCAGCTTTTAATTTGTGTATAGATGTACGCATCTTACGCAGTAATTTCACCTTGTCAGTGCAATGAATTACAATTCTTTCTAACAAAAGTTGAATCCTGCTTAATACCTTCACATGCTGTTCATCGAAATCGGAAGTGGTTTAAAAGGTGAACGAACTTACATAAAATAAAAAGTAAATGCTACTCTTTACTTCAGGTTTATAGGAACTGGTCGAAATGGCGACCTGCGTTTTCAATACAAAGTTGAGAGCGATCCAAAGTCCAGTTGTCCAAAATTCCTTGTGTGTGTGATGACTTCATATGCTTCTTATACTCGAGCAGCTAGGTCCTCTTCTGAGGCAATAGCTGTTTCATATACTGTCCACCAACGTAAAGTAAATCTCTGAAAGGAATGTGCCACCCTTAATCAGTGGGACAAGGACAGCGAATGCGTGAGACAGAGAACGCATGCTACACAAGGAGTAGAACCGTTAAAAAGCATGTGCCTTATTCATTCTGTACACTAAAACCGAGAAGATTCATTCACAAAAGTAGAAGCCGCCAGAATGTTTTTGAATGGCCTTAACTGTACTGACATGGGTTGTCATAAATTACCGATGAAGGGTGTAGGAACCTTCTCCAATCCCCCTGAGTCTCAGGCCCCGGAGACTTTCTTTCCTGTGGTATACTGTACCAGAGATTTGAGGTGGCCGCAGACAGAAATCATTTGGGTTGAGGTCGGGAGATCGTGCTGGCCAAGCTACAGTTGGACTACCCCTTCCGATCCATCAGACAGGATAAACATTTTTTTTTTTTAAATAATGCTCTCGTACAGCCACGGTAAATGTTGTAGCGATATTCGATGACGAATATGAAGGGGCACTTCTAAAAATACAGGTAAATTGTTCTGTAACACATGAAGCTAAACATAACCATTTAACCGAGGGGGGAGTAGGTGTAGACCAATGACATGGTCTGAAATTATTCCATCCCATATGTTGACTGAAAACATCTGCTGGTGACTCTTCTCCACGACACCATGTGGATTCACATAGTCCCACAAATAGCTGTTTCTTAAATTAAGAAATATACCATCCCTGGTGAACAAGGCCTCTTGAATAACATTGGTGAAAACATTTCAGGCTGTTGGAGTAAAGCTTAGTTGCAAAATGTCGATGGCCATAATCTTTCGGTTTTAGTACTTGCACCTTCTGTAGTTGAAATGGTTGAAGTTGTCCTTCATGCACGAGGCGTGTCCGTAAAATAAGGTCTCCAATTTTATTTAATATAAAAACATGTTTACTGTCAATGAATGTTACATTGATGGAAAGGCGGAACTTACAGCTATTTTTCAACGTAATCATCATTGCGATCGATGCACTTTTGCATGCGCTGTGGCAGTTTTTGTATACCCTTGTCATATCACTCTCCCGCCAAGTTGTGCAGGTAGCGCTCAACCTTGTTTTTCAAATCATCGTCGGTCTGGAAATGTGTTCCACCCAGGTGTGACTTCAAATCAGGAAACAGATGATAATCGGTGGGTCGCTTCAACACGTTGCCGTTTATGGTCTTCGGTGAGCATTTTGAGGACCCACCTCAAGGAAGTGATAGGAAGCTCCATCGCAAACGGCTGCCCAATCAAGACTATTGGTTGCAACGGGTTCGTTGTGGTGGGGATTTGAAGGGGTGAAACCAAGCTACACGCCAGTGTTGCCGGATCTCGCGTAATAGCGCTGCTCACGACTCCAGCGCCTTGGAGACCTTATTTTACGGACACACCTCATATGACCTGCCAAACGCTAACAGGATTACTGCCTAGTGCACATGCAATAGCGCGTTTTGCAATAGATAGCTCTTCTGCAATTCTCGTAGGACATTCTCCTCGAATAGCACTGTGCGTCGAGTTCTTGCAACACCCTTATGGCTCCTGTTAAGCTGGAAGGTGTCCCTTCTCTCGCAAACGTCCATCGATGGACTGGATGGTTGAGTTGATGTGGTTGGTACCTATTGGGTTACCGTTCCCTGTACAGCTGTGCAGCAGCTAATCATTACCTCGTGATTCACCATAAACAAGGTCCACATCTGGTAGTTCAGAAAATCTGTACACTTTCGCCATGTTGTCCAACAGGCAACCCTCAGCTCATAACTGCAGTGTCTCGAATCAAGGAAATCACAGTAGTGTTATTGCACTGGCCAGTCAAATTAGCGTTATTTCTTCCTATTAGAATCTGCATATTAAAAAGACCAAGAAAAAAAAATTAAGTACAAGACAGGAACCGAATTAATGACCTACGGAATACCAGTTTTCGGCGTTACGGATTGGGCCACCAGAACATTTACAGAAACACCACTAGAGTAGGCTACATGATGGAAGGCAGTTAATCGCTGTTCACTGTCGCTCTGGTAGGTGATTAGTTCGAGATTTGAGAGAGATCTTGGAGGCATTAAATATTGACAACGCCAACAACGAGCTACTAAGAATCGATATTTCTATATTCGGGAAGCAGTTTTAAATACATTCTAATCCGATAATTTCACCTATCTTGTTTAAATACCTATTTATCAGCATCGGAAGCCAATTAGGTTTAACGCAATTAACTACGTTATGTTTAGTCGCAGACCATGCATTATTTATCTCAACTTGCTTATATCAGTTGCGTCTACAATCGCTGAAATCAGTTCAGTGTAGTTCATTAACACTCTGTATTTTGCTGTGATTATACCTTGGTGTATAAAAAGTGTGATGACCAAATGGGGTATGGTATTACAATTTTTCTGATCGGTGCATATGCATGGTCTAATGAATGAACGCGAGTGCCTCTGGCTACATGACTTTGGGCATCAAACACGAAATGTTGAATAAACACCAAACTTCTATTTTATAGCCTACTTTTTCCAAGTATTCAAAACAAAACGTTTAATGAAATTTTTCCAACACAATGTTCTGCGTGAAAAACATTCATCACTTTCTGTTTTCTGTAGAACTGCGCAAATGATTTTATTTTGAAATATTGTGTACACGAGGTACTGCTGAAAAATACAAAGTTTATGTTCAATTTTTGCCAATAGCCTATTCTATCCTTATTTGTTGAACATCATTACCTGGACTGCTAGAAAATGAGATTTGCTATTGGCACTGAATTGATTTCCCTTTATCGTCCGAGGTGCAACCACAGTACAAAATGCAGCTGTTTATTTTCCAGCTGGGCTGCTTTAAGGATTTAGATAAAGCCTTCTTTTGTGAGGCTACTAATATTTTAATATTAAATTATTACTCTCATCACTGTACTACCACTACCAATACTATTATTTCATTTCTAGCAAGCATTAAATGGAAGATATAAGCGACCATTACCGGTCGCTTAAGTGTCTAAACATTGATCGGCCATGTTATACAATAAAGGATAATTATACGTAGCTCTACTTATTACCGACTTTTACTGTAGTACAACATGGACTTCGGCTCTAACGCTATAAAAATGTTACTTTTCTTTTTCGTCTTACCACCTTAGGATTTCGCAATATCTACACCCAATTGAAAATAGCAGAAAGAGGAATTCAAAAGCCACTTAAAAATCAGTGATAAGTGATTAAATCATTTATGTGAGTAAATATAAGAAGATTATATAGGTTGTTTCAAAACAACTCCGAATGATTATAGTCGGTGCATAGTTTATAACTTAACCAGTCCGAATTTCGGTGTCGCAGCTTCGAAGTTCTGTTACGTATAATTTTATGCAGCATTAAATATTACATGATTTTGTGATTAGGCAGCGCAGGAACTACTGGTGTAATTTACGTCCTCCAACGTTAAGTCATATCGGACGATGAATGGAATGGATGATATGATGCTCAAATGAGTCCAGGGTCCATAGAGCTTAGAGTTACCCGACATTTGTCTTTCAGGATAAGGGAAAACCCGGAAAAAACCTTATCCAGGTAACTCACCTTGACCGAGATTCTAACTCGGGACCTCTTGAACGTGAGGCAGACATGCTACCACCACGCTATCGAGGCGGGCTACCACTGGTGTGCGAATCTCAAAAGTTGTTATTGGGATGCTCCAGCCACGAAAACATTACTCCTTGCTCTTTATCTGTGACCCTAACCTACCTTTCAGGTAATGGGGCAAAGGGTAGTTACTTGTGCAAAAGCCAACTAATAACTCGGACAGTTGTAAGGTTGCTCTTCAGTGTAAAACTACACATTCCGTCCTAATAGGGACGCATACTTAGCAAATCCAAGCAACATGGAGCGCTATACGAACGCCGAAATGACGGACATGGTTTTGATGGATGGAAGAGCTGAAGGGAGTTCAACGAACGCACGATTAATTTAGTTTCATTAAAAATATGAATTGTAAAAATAGTTACATCAATGTAATATTTATTTGTTTAACTTCAGAGCATTTTGTTATGATCTTAATTGTACATACTTTCAACCACTTACTGTAAATATCAACAGCTTCATTTTCAGTTACAAATGCTTTATTAGGATTATTAATCCGTGAAATAAATTCTCGTCTCATTGCATAAGGCATTTAGTTTTGGTTAATTTATCTACAATTCTTTGATGTTTTCTGTTCTATTTATCATTTAATGCTTCCATCCTCAACCTGACTAACATTAACTTCCCTCTAAAAGGTATAAGTTGCACATGTCCACCAGCTTATTTGCCATCATGGACTGCTATAATGGAATTTTGGAACACGTTAAACACTTATAAGCAATAACTTCTTTATTGCGGTTTCATAAGCCAAGGAAATTCTTAATAGTAGCAAGTTACTGTGGAGTATGCCGGTATGTTTACAAACAGCTACAGCACGCGGCAAGGTGTTTGACATATGCCTGCGAACTCCGACAGCGTGAGGCACGCAGTTCCTGTCCCTGCCTAATCCACACTCACTGGAGCATTTTTATGCGGCTCTATTGTCGGTAAAAACTATATATCTATATGGCTCACATAGAAGCTGTGCAACTACTTCTATATGTTCGCTCGGTGTCGTTTTGGAAACACCCTGTATATCAAAAGAGGCGTTTTTAGTTAAATCACAAAGTTGTAAGACTTTGAAGTCGTGAAATGAAGCCATTAGTAGGAGCAACTGCTGGATTCATCTTGGGAATGCGAGTAGGCAATCACTGACAACCATCTACTTTCTCTGCAAGAAACTGTGTTCTATTTTATTTGATTCGACACACAAACGTTGCGCTCCGCAAAATGTTGGAATCCACAATGACTGAATTCCATTAGTCTGGAAACTAGTTTTCTTCGCTAAGACATTTGGTTGTACACCTTCTATTAAGCAGATTTATGCGCTACAGACAAAGGATCATAGGGTTACGTCAACCATAGTTTAAACTCATGAACTTCAGGACACGTTTGGAACCAGTCTGTGTTACATTGTTAAGGAACATGACCGAGTGCGTAGGCCAGGTTCCATATTTTACGTTTGGCAACACCACAGAAGCAGACAAAAACAACGAATATCAGTAAAAGGATTGGAAGTTAAACTTCGTCAGTGTTATGTGCTCGCTGGTAAGTTCAAATCAGAATATTTCTGGGATGAATAACTATGTAAACAGCATACCTAATCTGTGGTGCCGGGGAAATCAAATAAAAACATTAGCATACTACAAAAAGTACAAAGAAAATTGCATTGCTATAAACTTCTAGAAATGAACGAAAAGTTTCTTCATACCAGGTGAGTCACCTGCCCCGATTTTTTTTGTATTTATGTGACGTGCTAAGCGATATACGTGATTTATGCCTTTCTTGAATGTCTTCTAATGGATGATTTGCACAACAGTTTATAGAGGAGGGGTAAACAACTCAGTGCATAAGTGTTATATGGGACTGAAATCAATCACTATGTATGTCGATTCCAAAAACATGTCCAGGTATAGAGAGCTGCAGTAATAATTTAGACGAGTTTACAAACGTTTACTCATTAGCGTACATTCACGCACTTTTAAACACGGCCCTGAAGGAACAACCTATTACATGCGTCAGTTGACAATAACATTGGAACCCAAAATGGCATATCTACACAGGGGACCAATTGGATTTAAATATTCAGCCAACACGTGTTTTCATTGTCAGCCATGTCAAAATTACCAAGAATTAGGTAGATTGTTTTCGCTTGTCACTAATTATAACACTTTTTAGCTCATACAGTAATTGTAACGGTAGATGCAGTTTATATATTCGTGTAATAACTATCAAAACGAGCTCACAATACTGTATGAAGCTGTAAAAAGCGTGTAAAGATTCGAGGTGGACCTTAGGTCCGCTCTTTTTTATTCGTGTAGGAAGTTTCCCTCACAACGTAGCGTTGGCTAAGGTTACTTGATCACTCTGCCAGTTCAACTTGGGTTCAAATCCTTCATGATCCGCTCTAATTTTTATTACCCTTTGTTTTACCTCTTTGGGCCTATAACTTTATATTATAATATAAATAACATTATAGGCATTTGCAAAATACAATAACAGCCATGTTTTCCACTGGCAGATAGTTATAAATGCATAGTTCGTAGTAGATATTTTGTTATGGTCGGTATTGTCCTTGATCCATTCCACCAAGTTTCAAACATTTCACAAATGCAAAGGGAAATAAGATATTAGCATGAAACAAAATCCATTAGATTTAATGTCATAGACAAGCCTCTAAAAATGAAAGCCAACTGCGTAACATGGTTGACAACACCAGATACGGTTCACACTATCAGGGTCACAAAGTTTAAAATGATCGTTAATTAAAGATAGCCCGTAGTTTCCCTTTGAAGGGCAAGAGCTTCTCCTACCTGCCGAGAAGGGTAAGCTTGGCGCTCAACTTATATGGTGAGGTAATCTCTGTAGATCCCTAATTATCGGATTGTCATTCTTGTGTATTTGACTCACAAGAGAACCAGTAGCAATAATAAGTTAGTAACTAAACACCGTTTCGAACCTAGCCCTTGCATCACCATACGTATGCCAGCAATTAACGCACTCGGCCAGCTGTCACGTATTCTATATCGCTCTTTGGGCAAGCACAATTTATCGCCTTTCTAGTATTATATGCATGAAAACCAGTCGTTTAATTAAGCTTCTCACAACTTCTTGGTCCTCATTCAGGGCTGTAAGTATTGTTGCGAACCCGATCGCGATAACGCGGCTTGCGCACACAAAGGAACTGATAACCAGCATGGATATAAAGAGTATGCCGGAACAGATAAACATAGTTCGAGATAAAGGACTTGCCGGCACAGATAAGGTTTCCCGTATGGAACATATAGAACATTCGATTTCTTGTTTGTTCCGGAAATATCTAGAATTTATCAATGAGGTATTTAAGAAGGCGACAACTCGCCAAGAGTCAGTCGCAAACAGAGCAGTAGTAGTAAACAGTCGTGAACAGATGTAACGAGAGCTGATGTAAACAGGTGTAATCAGAACGCTGTTGTGGTCATCGACCTTGGTAGATTGTGTTATGTATGTGAGGTAATGTTAACTGAGGAAGTGGGACAACGACATTACCGAGAAGATGGAATAAATGAAGAACGAATTAACAACGAAGACAGAAGCTGCAAATAGCAACTTGGCCGCGACGATGACCGCCACCAAGAAGAGCAGCCGGAAGAACGAGTAAGGCCCGTCGTGGCGAGGAGCACGTCTGCGCCATCATCACTATCCCACTCCTGACACCAATCGTGACTTTGTGGGTTCGTAGAATTAAAAGTCCGAGTTGCAGATGTTCCAAATGTTTCTTATTTCCGTAGAAATACACTGTTCAATTCTCACGTAACAACATCACGTCACATACATAACACAATCTACCAAGGTCGGTGACCACAACAGCGTTCTGATTACACCTGTTTACATCAGCTCTCGTTACAACATTTGTTCACGACTGCTTACTACTACTACTGCTCTGTTTGCGACTGACTCTTGCCGAGTCGTCGCCTTAAATACCTCATTGATAAAATCTAGATATTTCCGGAACAAACAAGAAATCGAATGTTCTATACAACAATCAAGATATCACTAGAATGTTCCATACGGGAAACCTTATCTGTGCCGGCAAGTCCTTTATCTCGCGCTATGTTTATCTGTTCCGGCATACTCTTTATATCCGTGCTGCCTATCAGTTCCTTTGTGTGCGCATATTAATGCTGGTTGCGATAATACCGATTAGAAGGTCAGAGCTGCAATAACGGCTTTTATGCTAAAAGGGTAAATGTTTCCACATAAGACTATAAGCTGCGGGTTGCATAGATAAGAATAAATAGGGGCAGCTGACTCACCTGGTATATCGTTTTCTGTGATACAGAATGAGCACTTTTGCACAGCTCTGTTGGTTGTTTATGGATGTTTTAAACGCACTGCTGTAGGAGGTCCATGTTTGTGCATTGGTTAGGATGCAAGGCAAAAGTTCATCACCACAGATTAGGTTAAAACAAGCGAAGTAATAAGCTTAGTTACATTATGCACACTGAGAGGTTTTGTTTATTTTTCAGTGCCAAAGTGTTAAAATGGAAAAGCTATCATTTGTAAACAAGTTCAATTATGCTACTAATAGGTAAAACAACGCCTACAGAATTATCAACAAGGGAGTGATGCCTGTGAGTTTGGGAACGCCAGTGGTGCCAACACTTAAGGTTAGCTCACACAATTATGGAGATGCTCAACATCGCCAATATTCCAGTACATGTATTAAAGTATCTTATTCCAGTCATTATAGTTATGCATATTCATTGTATATGTATGCTTTTATTACCATCACATTTTTCTCAATAATGATTTGTAACAAGTTTGTTTAGTAAAGTAACCCTCTAATTGTATTCCTCCTTGTTAATTATTAGAATAGAATTGTACCAAAAAAAAAAACTCTGCATGTTCACATAGTAAAGCAAGAATGGTATGTAACCTATTCTATCACAGTGAAATATGCCTGTTATATACGAGGGTCCTTCAACAAATAACCGAACTAACTTTTAACTAACATATAATAGCTTTATTTCACTAACATTTTCCTACACACTTTCGAAGTATTCTCCCTATGATGAAATACAATTATTCCAACCATTTACCCATTGTTCTAAACACTCATTGAACCCATTTTGGACAGTCTGTTCAGGATACCCATGACAACATTGTTCAACCCCTTCTCACTTTGAAAATGGTGACCACGAAGCTCCGGTTTTACTTTAGGGAAGAGGTGAAAATCGCGTGGTGCGAGATCCGGAGAATAAGGTGGATGAGAAATGATCTCAATGCCCATTTCTGGGATGACATCTTGAGTTGCCCGAGCTCGATGAGCAGGGGCATTATCCTGATGCAAGATCCATCATCATCTTGCGAGATCTGGTACCTCAGTGGCCCCTTCAGTACGTTACAATAGTAAGCAGCATTTACTGTGCGTTGATTAGTTACAACATGATCATACAGAATGCCCTGTTTGTCAAAGAATACGAGATGCATGACCTTTCCTGAACTTTTCTGAACTTTTGCTTTCTTAAGCCTAGGGCTCGTTGAATGTTTCCACTGCGAACTCTCCTGTTTTGTTAACGGGTCGTAATGGTGGAACTAACTCTCGTCACAAATGATGAGCCTACTCAGAAAGTCTGGCTCTTGTTGTAGCCTTCCGAGCCATTTTGACACGTCATGACGCTGTGAGCCTTCTGTTCGTCCTTCAGCACGTGCGGTACCCATTTCGCTGCAACTTCTTGATAGCCAAGATCATTGCGAATAATGTCTACAGTTCCAACAGATAAATGCATTATGTCTGCAACTTTCGAAATTGTTATGCGACGATCTTTTCGCACAATTGTGTTAATGTTGACTTCCGGTTTTGCTGTTACGGGTCTTCCAGGGCGTGGAGAACCGTGAAGGTCTTCATGACCCCCTTTGAAAAGTTTGTAACACTCCAAGACTTGTGTTTTGCATAAAGCTTGGTCCTTGTATGCTTGCTGCACCATTTCAAAGGTTCTTGTAGGGGTTTTGTCTAACAGAACACAAAAGTTTATTGACGCACGTTGCTTCAATTTCAGTCCCATGTGCAGCAAACACGACCTCACGTATCGGGCTCTAACTCCTAACTGATTGACTCTGCATGACTGGCACTCACAGCAATGCTAGAGCACCTTTCCACCACTAGCAGCCATGGCGCTCCAGGGCGGTTTATTTAAGTACAACTAAATTACTTTGGTTATTTATTGAAGGACCCTCGTAGAAATGTCTGTTTTTGTCCCTTTTTTACTACCTCACCTTTTCAGTTTCAGTGTAAGAATGCTGCATGTACAGCAGATTCATGTTGTTTCCAAATTCCAGTATACAACAGTAGATATATTGGATACTGTAAGTCTATTGCTCTGTTATAGCTTTGTTTGTCATTTTAAAATTATTATTATTGTTTATTTTATATTTATTGTTGTTTAAGGTAAAATGAGCAATGATGGAAGTGTACAGAAAAACCTGATAAAAGAATGTGAACAAAAATGAACATTTTTATCATAAAATAATATTAACTTTCTGACCCAACATTAGCAGTATGTACCTGTGTAGTACCTTTAATATTGCTGCATGTTTTATGTTGCCAAATCTTGTAACAAAGAAATTAAATTAAATGAAAAGATAACGATATTGAATGTAAACATTGTGTGAGATTGTATATGCAGGGTAGTTATATGTTTAAGATGAAGTTCAAAATTGCATCTTCTCCAGATTTCACGTTCCTTTCCCCAGCTATTGCTATTTACATAGTACTCTTTAATTACTATGTTATGCCTCCACTTTCGTAGTAGAAACTATTTGGGTAGCAGGGAAATTGAGTGTTATGGGTATTCTGCTATGCGTTACAGCGGATTTAAAATGGGAAATAAGAATGAATTCATTGGAATATTCTGTGCTTAATTATGTAATATTTCTTCGGGACACGATATCTCCAAATGACATTTTTAAAAGTATGAGCTTAAAAAGTATTCACAATAAGATTTTGATTTCTCTGTAAATGTCTATAGTGCTATTAGCAGTTGGCAATAGACACGGCCTATGGAAACTCATTAATTACTTACAGATTACTGTACCCTTAATTATAACAGCACGCATAAACCTACAATGCGACAACCTAGTAAATGTGACGTAGTGTTTAAGCTTGAGATGAGATGAATTCAAGAGACGGAGAGGACATCTAGCATTTCGAACCCAATGGGTATTTTGATCATACACAGTCAGGAGGAACGGATGAGATGAAGGAACCGCAAGGGACGTATGGGTTACAGAACCGGCATATAAGAGACAGAGACGCGCAGATTCCGCGACATTTTCAAGGTCTGACCACCTCGACGGAGAGCGCTGAGAGGTGTCCTTCCCAAGCGACTGGAGGGCAGCTCATGGGCTCCCCTCCAGCTAGGACCGAGGAAAGCACGACCCAGTAGTGGAGGCTCGAACTGCTACCATTTGAAAGTAGCCGAGAATAGTTCTGACTCCACCATCGACGAGACACAGCCCGGACTCCTGCTATGATCTGAAAGAAGGGGAAATGCGGGACAGAGGAGACATGCGGTAGAAGACACCGCCCAAGCATTGGACTTACGGACCACGAAAAAATCCATTGTCAAACTGGATGACCAAGAATCAAACTGGAAGCTTCCAAATGCGTTACCACGGAACCATCTCGTATCTTTGAAGCTTACAAGGATATTTAAGGCTATTTGAATAATTCCAGTTTAGTTAGAGCAATTCCTTAAACTTTTCTAATTGCTCCGATAATATCATATTATTATCATATGCAGCAAATTATATATACTTTATCATCTTTTTTACAGCTGCTGTTCTGTCTTTCATATAGATCTGAGAATTGAAGGAAAAGAATTAAAAGTTATTACAACAAAATAAATATTAACGAGTTAGTAATATATTCCGTTTTGTTTGTATCCTTATACAGTTTGATTTTAGAGGAACACTTAACTTTTTCTTAACATAAGCAACTTCATTTTTTTTTAAAAACTGAATTGTGATTGAATTACGGGATATCACTTGTATGATTTCTGCAATTGTTTAATTGCATTTTGATTAGGGAGGTTTTTCAACAGATCATACATGACAAATATGTGAGCAGGATTGGACATAACCAGACATCGAAGCCAGTACACCTTTAAAGGGATATAAAGTTTACGAGTCTCGCAGTATATAAACTGCTAACGTCAGTCGGCCCGGGTTCGATCCCAGGTGACCGCAAAGTGAGATTTGTGGTGGACAACACGGCGCTTGGGCGGAAAATGAAATGTGTAGTGTTTAACGCCCGCTTTTACTACATACGGCACCGCAGGCGATGACACTGATGATACATGAGATGAAGATGGAGCACCGGTGGAATGAGATGGCGGGGAAACCGGAGATCCCGGAGAAAACCCCCCAACGCCGTGTTGTCCACCACAAATCTCACTTTGCGGTCGCCTGGGATCGAACCCGGGCTGCCTTGGTGAGTGCCAAGCGGTCTAACCACTGAGCCACGGCGTGGCCCTGCGCTTGGGCGGGTTTTCTCCGGGATCTCCGGTTTCCCCCGCCATCTCATTCCACCGGGACTCCATGTTCATCTCATGTATCATCAGTGTCATCGCCTGCGGTGCCGTATGTAGTAAAAGCGGGCGTTAAACACTACACATTTCACATTGCTAACGTCAGTCCCTAGGACAACACGCAGGGATAGTCCGGTTCGCAACACCTAGCTTTAGTTTCATTACAACTACTGTTCGACAAGCAGGTAGATCTGTCTTCTAGGGAATGCAAGGTGTTTGACATATTGTTAATAACATTACTTTCACAATTATTGGGTAATCTCCACTTTATAAATAACAAGTTTTGAGTATTATCAACAGCCATTAAACCGCATAGAATAGTGTAATTTCGAGCTGTCTAAAAGCAGTCGAGGAGGTGTCCGCAAAAATTAATATACAGAATGCACCACCTACCAAAGAGAAAAAAATGAATTATCCAGTATTCAACACAAAAATACTGAATTTTCAGTGCTGCGTAATATAAGAAATAACTAAGTCTCGGACAAACATGAAAATGATTTAATGGAAATTAATTGTTTCACACTGGCCGTGTGTAGGCTAAATTGTGAAAACGTAGAGTCAGACTGAAAAATTCAATGCCATAGCCGGAATTTGAACCACGGATCTTCTGGTCTCCGTCCAGCAGCTCTAACCATTGAGCTACTATGACCAACGTGCCGATATGGCATTAAATTCTCCAATTGACTCGTATTTTTCCCGGTAAACCACTTTGGAGTTCTCATAAACATATGAGACAACTACCTTAATGGCGACTTACAACGTGTAAGTAGTGTAAGGCCCGGTCTTCATAGTTAACCACTATTAGGTCAATTAATGGAAATTAATTGTTCTTTCACACTGGCCGTGAAAGAACATGTACTTACATGTAAGTCGCCATTAAAGTAGTTGTCTCATGTGTTTATGAGAACTCCTAAGTGATTTACCGGGAAAAATACGAGTCAGTTGGAGAATTTGTCTTATCGGTACGTTGGTCATAGTAGCTCAATGGTTAGAGCGGCTGGACGGAGACCAGAAGATCCGTAGTTCAAATCCCGGCTATGGCATTGAATTTTTCAGTCTGACTCTACGTTTCCACAATGAAAATAATTTGTACTACTCATATGCACCATTAACGTAATGTGACATTGAAGGAACTTTCTCCCAATATTTTTATATCGTTTCAGTGAGAGGCGTAGAAAATTCACTTTCGACAATTTATGAATGCACATTGTTGTTCACTGTAATTCCCGCATCGTAAGCAATGAGAAGGATGTCATGCTGTAACGTAGCTTACACTTTGTATCCGTACCGGACTGTACACACACAGCGCTTCGGTATACTTGTTGACACAGACGTTTGTTGATGTCTCGCTTGACCTTGTATAGTACCTGTGCGCGTACAGTGATTGCTAAGGTGTACGGGACCCGATGTCTGGACATAACATTTTAAGCAATCTATAAACAGCAGGTTTGTAAGTCCCAAGAAACTATTTCAAACTACTTTTGAGGAGGAGGAGGCTGACATATTCCAAGCAAACTGGCAAAGCCAGCTCACAAGTTAGAAAATGTGAGGTTATAATACTGTATGTTTTATTTGCATGTTTATGTGGATATTTCACTTTCCCTGAAATGCAAGCAACTTTTTTCTTTTGATCGAGTCATGCATGCGATTTGTCATGGAATTTGTTTCCTGTAATTGTTTAAAAACTTATTATTTTCTTAAAAAAGAAAGCTTACTATTGAGTCGTATATAAATACATGGAATTTTCTTATTTTTCTTTTTAACCTGAAATATTTGGAAAGCGGCGCTTCCATTACTGCACTGCACGATTCGCCACTGCCTATCATACAAAGTTTGGTCTTCTTTTAAACTCCAACCAAGCAAAATTGCTCATTGTACATGTTGGAAAACAAAGAATACAAGGCAAGTTTATTCGAAAAATAGAAAACAAATGACTCTTACATTTAGAAAACTTATTTCTTTAAATTCTCTCGGCTACAAAGCACACAGCAGTCACAAATACTGGTTTTTAGAGTGAGCAAAAAGTTGCATTTTCCTTCTGCAGATGGCAGCATGTTGATATCAAAACTATTCTTGTATAAAAACAAGCTTTTCAAACTGATCCTTTAATATGTTGACCTCACTATATTACTCTATTATTTTAAACCAAACATTTAAATCCGTTTTTCATCAAATAACTGCAGGGATCGCTCAATTGAAGTTTTCATCAAAGCCTCAAACATTTTTTCTTTATTTCAGTAGACAAATTAATAAACCCCTGAATTCGTAGTCTCTTTAACTGTCTACCAACCTTGTATTTAAATGCCCTTAGTGACAGCTTTAGAGCAGTAAGTTAATTTGATATCTTTCTGCTACAGAGCGTTTCAAACAAGCACATTGCCCTGTAGTACATCGAGGTCGATGCTCAGAAACCGATGTTACAAACCACAGATTTATAACAATTGCAATAACGCTTTCTTTATTTATCATCAATAATAATTTATTTTCTAAAGCATTGGATGAAATATTTTAATAATATTCAGTTTTGAAGAAGAATCTTTATAAGTCGTGATCATTCCACATGACATTCAGGCTTTTCGAAATTTCTATTTTAGGACTCTTTCCAAAAGGTTTAAAAACTCCTTTTATTTATTGGTTTTAATTCATTTCTCCAGAAAGTAAAAACAACTACCTAAATATTAGGTACACACTGCAAACTTAATATGCACTTAAATGAATGAAACCTTAAATACCATTGCAACTTGTTTTCGTAGTAATTCAGTCACATTAAAGTATTATCAATTATTTTCATTTTTGTAAGTTGTTATTTGAGCATGAACAAATGCATTTAAGTACGTGTTAAGCTTTCAGCGTGCACCTAACCTTTTAAGTCGTGACAATTTAAAGAATTTAAAATTAAGAGGATAAGCATTCTTTAAATTAAAAATCACAGCACAACACAAATGTTTCCTGTAAAGTAAGTTGTACTTAAGTAGATGGAGAGAGAGAGAGAGAGAGAGAGAGAGAGAGAGAGAGAGAGAGAGAGAGAGAGAGAGAGAGAGAGAGAGAGAGAGAGAGAGAGAGAGAGAGAGAGAGAGAGAGAGAGAGTACAAAAAATACAAACAATCCATGGTCATGAGAATTCGTATCCGAAATTTGAATATATTTGCACCTTCCTGGTCTTCGGAACATAACCATTACGCTAAACGCACAGGCTCCATTTCCCCACCCAACTTTTTTTATTTTACTTTACAATTGAAGTGGGCGTGATCGGTAGCGTACGTATGCTCCATCAAATTGAAGACAACTCTATAATTTATATTTGTATATAATAGGTTTTCTATGGAAAAATTATTGCCCAAGAACGGTCTATTACCAGTAAAATTCGTGTAATGTTATTTATTTACAGCCTGTGCGCGCGCGCACACACACACACACACACACACACACACACACACACACACACACACACACACACACACACACACACACACACACACACACACACACACACACACACACACACACACACACACACACACACACACACACACACACACACACACACACACACACACACACACACACACACACACACACACACACACACACACACACACACACACACACACACACACACACACACACACACACACACACACACACACACACACACACACACACACACACACACACACACACACACACACACACACACACACACACACACACACACACACACACACACACACACACACACACACACACACACACACACACACACACACACACACACACACACACACACACACACACACACACACACACACACACACACACACACACACACACACACACACACACACACACACACACACACACACACACACACACACACACACACACACACACACACACACACACACACACACACACACACACACACACACACACACACACACACACACACACACACACACACACACACACACACACACACACACACACACACACACACACACACACACACACACACACACACACACACACACAGTACAGAGTGGTAGATACATGAAAAAGCTATAAAGAGTATTGCTCCTCATTAGGGTATTTTTTGTGTAATTTACGTCCTCCAACGTTAAGTCATATCGGACGATGAATGGAATGGATGAAATAAGTGAGTCCGGGGTCCCTGGAGCTTAGAGTTATCCGACATTCGCCTTTAAGGATAAGGGAAAACCCCGGAAAAACCTTATCCAGGTAACTCACCCTGGCCGAGATCACGCTACCATCTACGCTACGCTGTGTGTGTACTGTTTAACGCCCGCTTTTACTACATACGGCACCGCAGGCGGTGACACTGATGATACATGAGATGAAGATGGAGCACCAGTGGAATGAGATGGCTGGGGAAACCGGAGGTCCCGGAGAAAACCCGCCCCAGTGCCGTGTTGTCCACCACAAATCTCACTTTGCGGTCGCCTGGGATCGAACCCGGGCCGCCTTGGTGAGAGCCAAGCGGTCTAACCACTGAGCCACGGCGTGGCCGGGCAGGGTATTGTTGTATCAATAGTTTTCTTGAAAACAGTATAAGTTTGAATGCATTCCTGCTTACACAGAGAGCACACTCATAAGCGTTTAAGTATTTCACTTACTTTATTCTATTTTGTTTGCCTATCCAGGTATATTTGATTAGATTTTAATGAATATATTTTGTAGCAGTTGCTATAGCAATAATTGTATATTATCTTAGCTTAAAATGATATTAGCAAATTACCATGATTCACTCTTTTCCTTCCTATTTTTCTTTAGAATGCAGTCGCCTTTACTGACATCTCCATATTGAAACTCCGCTTTTACCTCTGGTGTCATTGCCATTGTGAATGTAACAAGCAATTTAACAGGCATGGTATTATTCGACGCTGTAAGAAGATACTAGACCGCGAACAAAATGCAGTTGGAGGCGTGGCTTACCACCACCGGAGTCCTATAGCTCCCCCCTCTATCGTCATTTTAGATAGCCTCTCCTCCATCGCACGGGCTGCACTGGTTTTCTGTTTAACTCGCATTCGCATTCACTGTTACATTCACTCTTTCATTTTCTGCCGAATCACTGCTTTGTTCCTCAGGGTTTAAAGAAACTATGACTCCATCTATTTGTTGATTGATTGTGAGATCATGTCCGAGGTAATTATTTTCTGTTAACTTCGAAAATCAAAACATTATTAAAATACATGCATTTTGTGTGGTTCTCGCTCTGTTACATGAAGGAAGGGGTGGAAGTCACGTGATGCTTGGATGGCGTAGAAGGTTCTCCTCGCGCATGCGCACACCTACCGCATTTTGTTTGCGGTCTACCTTGTCACGTCACTGTTACACTGAAATGGGGTCTTTTCTCTTGTGGCACTATTATGTGTTTCAGATGGAAAGGATTCTGGAGTCCAGCTAATCAGATGCCGTATCACACTCAGCGTTGCCAGCTTGTTACCCCACTCCTTTTATATTTCCCTCTCTCTCTCTCGCACACCCATACAACATGCACGTCTGCTTGGGGCAGACCTAAGCGTAAGCAAATTATATTTTACAAACTTTTACAATTATGCAGTTGCCAAAATGAAAATTGGAAAAAAGCATTTTCGCAAATTATGTATATTTTAAAATACTATAACTATAAGTATAGTTGCCCGCCCCGGTAGCGTGGTGGTAGCATGTCTGCCTCACGTTCAAGAGGTCCCGAGTTCGAATCTCGGTCAGGGTGAGTTACTTGGATAAGGTTTTTTCCGGGATTTTCCCATATCCTGAAAGACAAATGTCGGGTAACTCTAAGCTCTATGGACCCTGGGCTCATTTGAGCATCATTTCACCCATTCCATTCATCGTCCGATATGACTTTACGTTGGAGGACGTAAATTACCAATATATATAAATATAGTTTATGAATTACCTGCTTTTCTAATCCAATTGAACTGCCAGTGCCATATCGCTGTCAATGTCACCTCCGTTAAGAGACAATTCGTCATTGTTACTGTCTTCTTCGCCTGAGTCTTGCAAATTTATGATTATAGGTTCCAAAATCTCGTCTCGTGCTATTTCTTTCTTAAAACCGTCTTCTTGAAGGTTTTCTGCATGCCTCTCGCAGTTTTCCCAGTCCTGTTGTGTTACCTTGTCAATTTCTTCGTAAATAAGTCGTTTTAAAGTCCGGCAGTTTAAAAGTATTATTTATGTTTGCAATGCCCCTTTTTATTTGAGCCCACACCAACTCAATTAGATTATATTGGCAGTGGTAAGGTGGGAGGCGTATTACCTCGTGTCCCGTTTCAATTGCAAATTAATCCAGCTGATACACTTTTTCCGTGTCTTTAAACGGAAGTACTCTTTGCAATAACTCATGTTTAGTTTGTTTCCGAAAATTTTTTGAAGAACGTGTACACCTTAAAAATAGTACTTCGAGCCTGACTTCGCAATACTGCCTTTTTGACTCGCCACTAAATTCACTGCAAGAAGCCATTGTACTATTTAACTCTTACTCTACTGTTGTGTGAAGAACAACTGAATGATATTGACCTGAACTCTCCAGAGTAAATAAACACTTCTTATCCAGCATTCATTCATAAACATAAGCATACAGCATTGCACAGGCTAACAGGAAATGAAGTGTTTGCTCTTTCTCGAATTTAACACCTTGACTTATTCACAGTAATTCTTTAATCCGTCATGTCAGTAGTTTAAATTTCAGTTCTGAGTAATTAAAGGTATATGTGCATACACACCAACCACTTTGAACTCTTTAGAGTAAATAAAGATTACGAACCATTCATAAACAAAGATATAATGTGACCAGACACGTTCTGCCAGGGCAGCCGGAAATTTATTGTTTCCTCTCGCTCGAATAGGATTACTCAAAGTAATTCTTTTATCATGTCATGTCAAACATTTACGTTTCAGTTTTGAGTAATTACAAATATACGCACACGCATACATGCCAACAAATAATGATATTCATACAGTGCTTACGTCGCGATTATATATATATATATATATATATATATATATATATATATATATATATATATATATATTCCGCCTCGGTAGCGTGGTGGTAGCATGTCTACCTCACGTTCAAGAGGTCCCGAGTTCGAAACTCGGTCAGGGTGAGTTACCTGGATAAGGTTTTTCCGTGGTTTTCCGTTATCCTTCAAGACGAATGTCGGATAACTCTATGCTCTATGGACACTGGGCTCATTTGAGCAGCATTTCACCAATTCAATTCATCGTCCAATATGACAATGTTGGAGGACGTAAATTACCAAAAAACAGTGCTTACGTCGCGATTTATTGTTATAATACGGGTAATAGTGGTTTATTTATTTGTATTAGAAGCACTATTTGAGTTAAACATGTGGGGTTTTCATGGTTATGTTAGATACATTACTCTCTGCCTTCCACATGGATCAGTTTTGGCAAAATCTGAATTTTTGTCTTAGCGCGAATAGTAGTTCATACAGATTGATTAGGTTGGCGCTCCTGACACACCACTTAGCGGGAATGTAATACAACACCGCAGGACTCCGATTGGTTACTCACCTAGTAGCGCTCAAGGACAAACACCTTCCCATTTGAAACACATAATAGATGCACGATCTTATACAGAACCCTGCTTCAAAGACACGACCAGATTATGACATAGTCCATGTTATAGTTTGGTTGCATCCTTCTCTGGGATGGAGTTCGTTGCTAGCCTGCGTGTGCAACTTAAGGGTTCTTTACGTAGCATTCGATGAGCAATGATTGGTATGAGCTGTTTTTTTTGGCGTGTTGCTGTTTTGCATTATTATATCGGCTAAATGCTTGCTCGTTAAGGAAGCAAGTATTTATCTGCAACATTTGTAAATGGTTTTGTGTAATTTGATTTAAAAATGAAGTTTGCATAATAAGGCCTGGTATAGATTCCAAGATCCGGGCTATTAGATATACAGATTTTATTTTACTTTTTTTTTTGCAGCTTACCAATATGCTAAACTAAACTACTTGTATAAACTACTCCATTAGAGGTACATGATATTTTATATCTACTTCCAGGAAAGTTCTACGGCCTCGAGCCCTGTTGCTTCAGCTGCTCCTCGTAAAAGGGAAGCCGGTCACATGGATGAAATTTTCAAAGATGACACCATTTCGGTAAGTGAGTCTATAAACAACCGTTAAGATTAAATTTTTCAACAAAGGCGAACTTTCTTCGCTCCAGAATCCAACGTGTTAAACAGGTGTTCTTCGGAAATAAGCTTTTCCAGAGATGTCCTGCGGTTGAAATACAAATTCCTCGAAATGCATAATAGATTGCAAAATACCTTTAAGATCACATAATTGGCCAAATTCTATTGCCATTAATAAAGGCCGGAGGGATGTGCGCTAACATGCGATACAAGTTACCTGGACGCAGAGTATGAATGACGTCAGATGTACAGCACGGCTTTCAAATGTGCAAACAACTGCCACTAGGAGCAAACGTCGAAACCAACGTAACGTAGTACTCTGCGGACTAGTGAAGCATTACCTTGCAAGGTATGCAGACACAAGGTCAAGGTGTAGTATAACGCAGCTGTTTTGTTTTTTCCTCTCTGTACCTGTCATAGTCTGACTGTACCTACCTGCGGTTGTATACATGCGTGAGGGATAACAGTACAGTCCATGTGCAGTATACCTATTGAAAAACGCTCATGCCTTCGGCCTTTTAACCTTTAGTAATATATTCATGGAGTCACGAACCATCAGATAACTGAAATAATACTTCTTTCTAGGGATGAAAACTGAGAACGGGAATGCTAACGTTTGCGCTTTATTTAAAATGATTTTTATCTCAGATTATGATGAAGCGTGATTAAGATATGTTGTAAAAGTGTTAGTCATTCAGATGCGGTAATCCATATGGATCTTGCTTCTCACTGAAATTGCATTTTTGAAAACATCTAATACGAGTAATTGGAATCATGTTAGGCGTACGTGCCGGCCAATAGACTGAACCTACTTTCCCTGTCTTCCAAATTGAGAAATTGAGATTGATAGTGGGCCCAGAAACTTTCTCTTAGATTTTGACGTCTCTAGTTCTCAATTAGATTTGCACAGAAGCTAAGAATAACATTGTGAATTTTGTTTTCTGAACAGGTTTGTAATAGATGGAAGACACAGCCATTGAGTGTTTCATTTGTTAAATCGTAAAAACTATCCTAAAATATGATTATATAGTCATATAAAGTAGTGATCCATTTTATGTTCATCTTCTGATTTGTGAAGTTCGTCTGGTAATAACTTGAAAATGGCCTACTGAGCGCTACCCCTCCCTGTGACAAAGGCGGGATGCGTGACTGCCTAAGGTAGCTACAAAATAGGAATGAACGTAAGGCGGAGGTGGGCCTGGCTGGTCTATCGTTGTCTAGCCAATAAGGTGAGTGCAGTGTTGTACAGTTAAGCAGGCATACTGCCTCGCTTGGCCGAACCGTGCGGATAATTTCTTTGCGCGCTCAAAAGATACTAATAACAGAATTATTTTGTTTATCCAATGTCACAGAGCTATTTTTTGTGAGGGTGACTGTCCAAACCCCAGGTTTATAGGATATCTGGTTTCGGAGATATGGAAAGACTGACTAGAAACTTTCAGTGAAGAAAAACACACACGTGCTATGCTCCAGTTGCATTTTGTACCTTGCATTCAGGAAGCTGATCTTTTAAGAGTGTAGACGTGCTTTTCAAAGTTAGTAAATATGTCGCTTAGCAAGCCTAGTACCGGTGTGCCTAGAAGTGACTGCGAGACAACTCGTAAGATATTACATATTTTTCATGTGTATTCTTTTTTCAAACAATTGTCAATTAAAGACATTTTCGAAATTACTAATTTCGCTCAAAGCCAAGAATCAATGGCACAGGCTTATCACGTGAGTGCTCATACTGTGACGAACATTGTTAAAGAAGGGAAACACTTCACCAAATTAGGAGAAGTTCCGGTATTTAGGTCTCCTGAAAAACAGAGCAACATTCTAATACACATTCGTATCTTCCGTATTAATTATTAAGCATTTTTAATGAAACAAATATTGGTCTAAAGTACATTACAGGCAGTATACCATTACGGAATCATTAAAATAGACTATATTCACAAATCGTTGAAATTCAGTACTTTGTTTCACTGTTGCAAACACCATTCTATCGTGGAACACAACTAATTTGTGTCATTTGTTTTGTATGTATATGAACGATGCTACGTATGCGAACTGTTCTGATCTCACCAAGGCGGCCCGGGTTCGATCCCAGGCGACCGCAAAGTGAGATTTGTGGTGGACAACACGGCGCTGGGGCGGGTTTTCTCCGGGACCTCCGGTTTTCCCCGCCATCTCATTCCACCGGTGCTCCATCTTCATCTCATGTATCATCAGTGTCATCGCCTGCGGTGCCGTATGTAGTAAAAGCGGGCGTTAAACACTACACATTTCATTTCGAACTGTTCTGACGTTCAAGGTCTTAAGCTTCAGTTTATGCCACCATGCGATAATCATCGTATATGTTCTCACACACATGCGGAAATACAAGGGGCGTCCAGAAAGTAAGTTCTGTTTCAATTTATCTCCGTTGCGATCGCAGTTCCGCATTTGCGCGGTAGACGCTCTGTATCAAGCAGAAGAAACGTGCGCCATTGTGAGATCGCTGTTAGCCACGTACGCTTTGTTGTGCTTGTTTACAGTGTAAGTGTTGATTGAAAATCCCGCCGCTTGTGAAATCAGATCCGTGAGTCGTTTTCTGAATGCTAGGAAAGTGAAACCATTTGAAATTTATCGGCAAATTTGCGATGTTTACGGACAAAATGGGATGAGTGATACAATGGTGAGAAGATGGGTCCGACAGTTCAATGAAGGACGTAGTGAAGTGCACGATGAAGAACGAAGTGGGCGTCCATCTTTGGTTACAGAAGAACTGGTTCACGCGATTGATGACAAGATCCAGGAAAACCGCAAGTTTACTGCTCTCGCTATTGGAATATCCCCAAATCTCACGATCACTAGTTCACGAAATTGTTACTAAAAAACTGAAATTTTGTAAACTTTGCTCACTTTGGGTGCCAAAGATTCTTACTGAGCAACTCAAAACAAAACGGATGGGTAGTGCCCGTTATGATGAAGGCTGCAATGAATTTCTGACACAGATAGTCACAGGAGATAAAACTTGGGTTTCTTACGACACCCCTGAAGGTAAGCGTTAATGGAATGGAGGCACATCTCTTCCCCAACAAAGGTTAAGCCGAATCAAATCTTGACACCTCGAAAAATGATGTGCACAGTGTTCTGGGACAATTCAATTCATGCCAGGGGATCTACTCCCAATAGTCCTGGATCCGTAGGAGCAAGGACCCGGGCCTCCTCCTACCAGGGAGGTACCGAGCTGTCCTGAAAGGGCGTCCGGCGCCTCCGTGGCTCTTTCCATAGGGCAAGACCTAGAGACTAACAAGGCCCCCCCATCTGGTCCTGTGGACTCAAGACGGAATGGAAGTGGATACGCCACTTACGCACGCCAAGTCCAAAATGGGAAGGCTACCGATATGACCTCGGTGGGGCTGCATGGTGTTCTAGCACACCTACTACTAGCTATGCTGGCTAGTACGCGGGAATATTAATGGCTTCCCTCAACCCCGTCCGGAGACGTACCCGATCTCCCATGGGTATCGGGAACCACTGCCCCCTCGAGTCCAACCCAATCCGAACAACTCCCAATCAGGGAGGGGCTCGAATGTTCCGTCCGAGGTTCCTCTAATAACGTCAGAGGTACCACGAGTGCTAGGGGTCCGCAGCGCCCGCACCACGGCAGTTGAAGGGGACAGATCCCCTCCCGTACGGGGAGTGTTCTGGGACAGGAAAGGCATATTACTCATTTATTTCTTACTGCGTGGTCAAACAATGAAAGAAGATGTTTATTGCGAGACACGTAGGAAATTGCGCCGCGCGATACAGAATACGCGCCGAGGAATGTTGTCAAAGGGTGTTGTGTGTCTTCACGACAACGCACGACCACACACTGCAAATGCGACGAAAAACATCCTACAGGGATTTGGCTGGGACGTGTTTGACCACCCCCCGTACAGTCCTGACCTCGCTCCTAGCGACTTTCATCTGTTTTTGCATCTCAAATCTTTCCTTGGCGGTCAACACTTCAACAATGTAGAAGAGCTGAAAGAAAATGTTTCCAACTGGTTGAAGACACTGGCGGCAAACTTCTATGAAGAAGGCATACAAAAACTTGTGCCTCGCTATGACAAATGCCTGCAAAATTTCGACAGTTATGTGGAAAAGTAGTTTAAGAGTTGCAGAATTTTGTGCAATAAATAATTTTTCTGTATCTGTTCACAATTTACGTTCTGGACGTACCTCGTATTAAGCGAACTTTACTGTCAACATCTGTATACATCTCAGCTCACTGCTAGAGGGATACCGCGAGACAAAGAGACACATCGCCCGCTGGCTCTAGACCTGGCAACGCAAAGAGAACGCGAGCACGTCATTGGCTGTGTCTATGTTCATTCCTATTTTGTAGCCTCTCTAGTCTCCGTCAGTCAGCGACAGGTGCTCTAACTAGTGCAAGGCTTGCTTATTTACAAACAGGGCTTTATGTTGACAGTGAAGTATGGTAATGGAAATATGACATCAAAACCGGCGTTGTACGACATAATTATGAAAAACGTAAGTTCAAACGATATGCAATAGACTGCACAGCTAAATTAAATGGACATACCTCCGTATCAGTGTGATATGAATGCTTTCGAGCTAATATGGACATAAATCAAAACAGATAGGACGAAACATAATGTGACATTCAAAGGGCTAGAGCTTCCGCAGTGCTTCAGTGAAAGTTACTCCAGAAAATTGGAAGGCTGCTTGTGAACATGTGAAGGGGATAGAATAAATGTAGTGGGAAAAAGACGAATTAATTGATGATATGATGGAAACCTTATCATAAATTTAAAAGAAAGTGAATGAATTGGACTTCAAAGACTGCGGTGTACAGCATCCAATAGGAGGGGAGAATAACAGAAGTTTGCCGGAACCCTCCAAAAACGGTACGTCTATATTACCGCCATCTACCAGCAGTCTTTAAACCGCTTGGAAGTATTAAAGGGGCAGCTACAATATAATCACGCGGAGTTGAAGGGAACGTTGCATGGAAGCGATTCGATGTGGGATTATGCAGTAATAGCGTGGGCAAGAGTGCGCTCTTCTAATTGCCATGTTTCGCTACAAAGTTAAGACAGCAAACAGAAGCTTAACGCTGAGACATAAAATGGACCACCCCCAAATTTATATGCAAACACTCGTCTTAATTTTCTAAATTATTTTATATGTATATATGTATTACTATGCTTTTACTATAAATAAACTAATATTTATGTATTGGTTGAATATTATGTTGTGTATAAGATGTTCCTTGCTTACCCAGTTCAGCAGGTTGTAAAAGTGGATTTAGGGCGCAGTAAGGCACAGTTTATAGCTCTAAACATCCACCGTCTTAAGTCGTAAAGGGGGAAACATCTATCCCCCTTTGTTTCTGAAGGTTATGTAAGATAGGAGCGGCTGCAGCCAAACAAGTTTCAATAATTCCAGAAATTGCCGCGAATTGTAAAGTCCTCGAGGTAGGAAGATAGAACCTATCCAAAGGCTACAGAAAACAAGCCCACGAAAATACGATCAAAGTTCGCAAGATACGGAATTTTATGCGAAATAGTGTCATGTGACAAAACCACAGTTCTGCGGTAAAAAAATAATATTCTGGATACCAATCAGGTATAATCTGTCTCAACCTAGTTTAATCCTGCTGTAAACATCTGGGTGGGAAGAGAGAGGCAGAGATATTGGGACAGAAAAGGGTTAAGCTGTTGATTGGCTTCGCGAAGTTAATGGACATTTTCTTTTATTTGCATGCCTACGATAAACCCCTCCTTTAAGTACAGTACTGTAGGTAGTTTTCTGATCACTGCTCTGTGCGAGCTAATTTCGGAGAGAGAAACGTATGCAAATGTTTTGATTCTTATAAACGTAATAACCTCACATTTTACGAGGGCTGTTCAATAGAGAATGACCACAATTGTTTTGACAACGTACCTATATTCATCCTTATAATTTTGATGGTCCTTCTCAAAATAGTCTCCCGTGATTGCGATGCACTTGTCCCAGCGTTTCTGCCAGTCTTCAAAGACATGCTGGAAACCATGATTTGAGAGATCCTTCAAAATCGCATCCGCAGCCTTTACCACTGCTTCTGATGATGGATAATACCTCCCACGAAGGCGTTTCTTCAAGTTAGGGAACAGAAAAAAGTCACATGGGGCTAAATCCGGACTATAGGGAGGGTGAGCGATGCACTTCACGTAGATTTTTGCAAGTTATTCAGCAATAACATTGGCAATATGCGGTCGCGCATTATCGTGGTGCAGCATCCAGCCTGCTTCACGGAAATGTGGTCTTTTGCGTCTGATATGGACTTACAACATTTTCAGAACATCCCTGTAGTATTGTCCAGTTACTGATGTGTGTGCAGGTACAACATGCTGTTAAACCATTCCATGAATATCAAAGGATGAGATGACCATAACTTTCCCAGCGGAAGCCACCACTTTTGCCTTTTGGGGGGTTGGTGATGAAGGAGATTGCCACACTGAGCTTTGCTGTTTGTTCTCAGGATCAAAATAATGTAGCCAAGCTACATCAGCAGTGATTACGTTTGAAAGAAACTCCGGATCTTCCTCTAACATCAACTTGAACTACATGCAGACCTGCATGCGAATGTCCTTTTCTTCTGGAAGCAACAGTCTTGGAACCCAGCGCGCACAAACACGTCTCACGAGTAATGTTTCTGTCACCAGCGTGTGGGTGGCACGTAATGAAATTATCAGTATTTCAGAGAGTGATCTTAAGGTAATTCGTCGATCCTCTCTCACAATGGCAGCAGCAGTGTTGATGTTTTCTTCCGTAAGAGCAGTAACTGGAGCACCGGATCCACTTTCCTTTGAAATTGATGTCTCCCCTCTTTAAACATTTTAAACCAGCTTTGAGCTGTTCTGTATGGAAGAACAGATTCTCCATAGGCCTCCTTTAACATTGTATATGCCTCAACCGAAGATTTGTTGAGACGAAAGCAGAATTTCAAAGCCGCATATTGTTTCTCGCGTGTCGCCTCCATTACAGCGGTAGGCGATACTGAACATGTCTCAACTTGCCTGGTTCTCACAGGCGGGAACCAGGAATACCAACAATGAAACTACTACGGCGTGTTTGTTTCATATTTAGCTAACAGAATATAATAAGATTGAATTTTAGTGCGAAAAATTATGACCGTAGAAAAATTAAGATCATTCTTTATTGAACAGCCCTCGTATATCTCTGCTTCACATACAACGTAGATGTGTTCTGTATACTATATACAGATTAAACAGAAGCACACTATTAACTTATGTTAAATTAAGCTGCATTTTATTTAACAATTACTAAAGGAGTCTGCTATTATATAATATTTTTGCATTACTATATCAGGCAGCGCTCTCGCAACGAGTTCTGTATCGAGTTGAATGCTGATTAAGATGCTATTGTTTGTAGTGTGGAGTTACTTCTGATATTTGACACTGTATTTCCTAGTACGTCTCGCGTACCTTAAAAGCCCAAAAACACTTAAGTGCTGTATGCCCACGCCAAGTCTGGGGTATGAAGGACATATGAGCTTGAACTGTTTATCTGCTCCGGTAACGGATCTGTTTACTAGAAAATTAGGTTATGAGAGTGCATATGAGTGCCCATGCTGCCAGATCTAATATCTGTTGCATTTAATGCAGCGGTAGGTATTATGCATGGGTGAGTTATGTATGTGACAACGCTTCCATCCTTGTCATACTGGGAAGGTGAGCATAAACACCGTTGGCACAGCAAAAGTGATTACGCTACACGTTCCTCTAGCTTGCCTTCATGTCTTGGATCTGAAGTACAAGCTTTTCATCATGGAGCACGGCAGTGCTTCAGCCAAAATGAAACACAATCGAGGCAAACCTTTAAAAAGTGGCGATAGGCGAATGATCGCGCATTGTTTTGCGGTGCTTAAGGAAAGAAATCCGGAATCGTCTATAAAAATATTGGGAAAGAAACTGGTAATCCCCTTGGTGTTTTCGCAAATAGTGTAAATAGTGTTAGAATTGAACAGCAAGCATCCGGAACTCTAAGAACACCGGGAAAAATCGCGTAGTCGCATGGAGAAATACGACAATTTTACGAAAAGTGCTTTACGCAGTAAAGTTCATGATTATTTTTTTTAAGAAATGAACCAACTCATAGATTTAATAAGTTAATGTGTAACCCAACTCTATTTATTGTCTAGAAGTTAGCGCTGCTATATATACTACTATTCTAGTGTTGTGAAACATATGTGGTACATATAGCGTCTAGCACGTGGCGAGTTGAGTCAGCTCCGTTTTGTTGTTTACAGCAGGATTAAACTAGGGTGAGATAGAGTATAACATACCGAGAGGTGCGACTAGAAAAAAAAATCGTGCCACAGGAATGAAGCAGTGCGAAGTCCCCGGTTAGCGAAAACAGTGCACACACTTTTCTCGCAAAACTTTTCCTTTTCAGTAAGTGCCAGAAACACCTTTTGCATGCGTGATGTTGAAGGAGACAGGCGCAGAAGAGGAAGCAACTGCGGGACTTCACAACATGCATCTGCAGCCGTCACCTACCTGAGGCGTGACAACTGACTGCCTCAATGTCATCCTGAAAGCATATCGCGTAAGGAAGTGTTCGAAGTGATTTTAAAGCCCACTTAACTTCAGTGTTCAAATCATTATTGAGTTTACTATAACCTTTGTGCTGTGCCCTGGCGTAGTGGGCTGGAACGTTGCGCCAAGGAATGCGCCCGGTATAGGACTATTGCGCTCTTAGCATCGTGAGGAAATTGAGGAACTGCAATAGGTAGCGCACCTCGTTAATGAATGCCAACTTTCAGGCTGGGGGTGCCGAGATAATGACCACATCTCCCCGTATCCATTCGGATGTTTATTTCTTGGCAATGAATTGATTTGTTGGTGTAGTTTACGCAGCGTCTTGTAATTCCATGTGTCTGGCGTTATAAGTATTGTACTTGGACGTGCTTACGGCGTCCCTGAAACAAATTACTGATGTATACAACTTAAGTCATAACAACATAAATACAATTTAATGGTGTATTTTGGCTCCTCCTTACGACGTACTCATAGTTTGTCATTACTAGAGCCCGGATTTGTAAGCACAATCAAATGATTGAAATAAGTAAGCAAATAAGCAGGAACAATGAAATAAATAAGCGCCAAAATAAGCAAATAAAAATAAAAATTTAATCATAAACTTATTGTTCGGTAGAATTTTTACCTTACTCAAGCTTGTTACAGTACACAAGAGAGTTATCTCGAGATTTTTGTTTGTTCCATTTTACCCCGCCTTTAACTCTAACGGTTATATCGGCGGCCGTTCTCCTTTGGAACATAACTCGTATTCTTTGGGTTTTAATCGTTAGATCGCCCACATTCGCACTCTCATTCATACTTCCAGGCCTTGGGGAAGATGAATTATCTTGGTCGGAGAAAAATCCCCACCCCCAGACGGGAATCGAACCCGGCAGCCCTTTGAGATTTTCTTGTAGGAAGCTCCTGCTTTTTTCAGTGGGGAAAAAATTATACTGTGAAAAGGATCTCTCAACGTCGCATGGCGTTACTGGAACATGCGAAAAGCACCACAGTTCTTTTTGAATGAATTTCTCTTAGATATACGTTTCTGTACCAGAAAGTTTTGTAGAAATTTTACAGTGTCTCGTAACCAGGATTTTTCATCGATACCTTACTGAGTTTCTCAAAGGCAGTTTTAGCAATACTGTGACTCTCTGATGCCAACGTTACTGAAATTTCATATATCAAAGAAAGTGAATGCTGCAAGGTGGTATTTCGAGTTGCCAACTGTGTTATTATAGCAGGTGTTTTGGAGAAGCGGTTATGGATGTACTCTATCTTATCTTGGATGACAATATTAGCAAAACATTCTTGTGCTTTGGCGATGTTGCTTGTGCCTTCTGCATCTAAGGAGTACAACACCTTTTTATTTCATTAAATTTTCTGCGTAGACTGACAGTCTTTAACCAAAAACCAGATCGAGTTAAAACTGGCTGCGGCGGTAAAGACACATTTGGAAGGATTTCATGAAATTTTTTAACTCTAATCGGTGACAGTACACTTTCTTTACCTAGAGACAAGAATATCCACGTTTTTATATCGGCCCCTGACTCTTTCGGCGAGACGATGATGGCTAGGAGTGAAAATTTACTTTTAAATCAATATGATTTGGATAAAATAAGCTATTTTAATTAAAAAGCATAAAATAAATAAGCAAACGCCGCATTTCAGAAACATAGCAATTATAAGCATTTATAAGCATTTTGCTTAGAAATCCGGGCTCTAAGTGCGGACATAGGCTTTAACCTTAACCCTCGTCCCTCTTCTTATTTCAAGTGTAAATGTTTGTTTTCTAGCGCAGTATTCACATTGAGAGTCAATTAATCGTTAAATATTAGTGTAGAATTGTTGTGTAATAAACCATTACTTACCAGAAATGAGAGAAATATGTTTAGGAAAACTAGTTTAAACAGCGGTAGCACTAATTGGAATAAAAGTGCACAAGATAATATCTGACTGAGGTTATTAGTTTTTAGTAGCATGTCGCTCTGTAAAATACAGCAGTGCTCAGATGTTTTTGATCATCCTTGCTTTCCTTGGATAATAAGTCCTATGGGAACACCCTTAACCACTTTCAGAGTATTTTGAGATATAAATGCACACCAACATTAATCCATTTTATTATTATAGCTTGCTTTTATGAGAGAAATACTATGATGCCCATTATAGGGGAAACTTTCCCTAAAGCTTGGTTTTGAAACCGTATTTTACTGAATGTCACTCGTGCAGAGTAGAGGTTAATAAAAGTTCATTTCTGTTCTAGTTTTGTAATCAATGCTAACATAAAGTGTTCCAAAATGTGCACACACATAAACGGACAGTTCTGCAGAACTACAGATGCTTATGTTACGTTTTAAGGAGCATCTAAGAAGCCGTAGTATAATCAAATGACCTCTCATATTGATGAACTTCATCCCGTATAACAATTTATTGTGGAAGATACCATAAGACAAGTCATGTGTTGCGATAACAGTAGAAATACAGTGGTAAAAGGACTTAATAGAATTATAATTGCTACATTTTTGTTGTCCCTGAGAATTGTGACAAGATTTATCATTCAGTGCTTCTAAAGTACAATGTTGCATATACAATTAGCAATAAAACAAATTTAAATAATTATTTTAGCATATTATTTCTGCATTCATTGTTTTGTCTATATTTAATGGATTTTAACTGGCTTATTTTATATCTGTCATTGTTGTCGAAAATGAAATGTGTGTGTGTAGTGCTTAACGCCCGCTTTTACTACATACGGCACCGCAGGCGATGACACTGATGATACATGAGATGAAAATGGAGCACCGGTGGAATGAGATGGCGGGGGAAACCGGAGGTCCCGGAGAAAACCCGCCCCAGCGCCGTGTTTTCCAGCAAAAATCTCACTTTACGGTCGCCTGGGATCGAACCCGGGCCGCCTTGGTGAGAGCCAAGTGGTCTAACCACTGAGCCACGGCGCGCCCTGTTGTCGAAAATGTTTTATCAAAAACCTTACAAGTGAAGTATCACTATGCTCGTACCTGTTTTCGCTTGAGGATTTGATGGCATCAGCTGTGCTCTATGTGAGGCCTAGATGTCAAAAATCGGGTGTGGAGTATAGCTGGAAATACGCGAAAATGAGTCCAGAATACAGGACTCACTCGTGCTGTTAGTATTGCGCGTGCGCGCTTTGAGTTCATATGACGTAGTGCTCAGTTCCTCATAATAATGCACAGAAGCATAAAAATGGAAAGCCTCTCTTTCGAAGTTATGACGAAACTAAGCTCTCGGCTGAAGGAACTGGTGTATCTGAACACCGTTTCAAATATGAGAACCGAAATTAAACAAATCGGAACTGTAAGTGGATGATTTTGTTAAGAGTGCTTTCACTTTAAAGTGCATAGTTTCCTTTTAAACAACCAGCCTCGTACTATAGATAAGTTGCTTTAGTGAACAGTGACCCAGATCTTCCAAATTTTAAGAAAACCACGTTCCACACTTGGCTGAAACATATCGGGTTTCAGTTCCCAAATAGGAACAAAATTAACGTGATAATTGACCGGGAAGGCATTGTGGTGCGGAGAAGACGTTACCAGAGATCTGTGAGACAATTTCGTGTAGAAGGGCTCACAATTCATTATGTAGACGAAACCTAGGTTAATGAGGGACATGTCACTTCAAAGGCTTGGACAGACAACTGCAGAGTCAAAGAAAGGTGCACTTTTTTCCGGGCTTTATAGAAGTTTAAACAAATCCAACTGGCAAAGATAAACGCTTCATTATTTTGCATATTGGCAGTGATAACGGGTTTCTTGATGGGGTTATTCACTTACAAAATTATATTTATTGACTTTCCTTTAGCAGTTCCTTAAATTATTTGATTTGGTATTTTAATTTACGAGGGCTGTTCAATAAACAATAATCATAATTTTTACGGTTATAATTTTTCGCACTAAAATTCAGTCTTATTATATCCTGTTTTTATAAACAAAAAATAAAAATATATATGTATATAGATATATTTTTTTCTTTTCCTTATTTAACCGTTTTTATTGTTTCCGTTTAATTACCTATCTGTTTTCTGCAGTTTCACACACATACACTATACACATAAACACCCATGCCCTGGGCGGGACTCGAACCCGCGACCCTCTACGCGGTGGAACGCTAGAGACATACGTTCTAACGACCATGGCTAGGAGGGCCGGCAAGTTAGCTTAATGTGAAACAAACACGCCGTAGTAGTTTCATTGTTGGTACTCCTGATTCCCGCCTGTGAGATCCAGGCAAGTTCAGACATGTTCAGTATCGCCTACCGCTGCAATGGAGGTAACACGCGAGGAACAATATGCGGCTTTGTAATTTTGCTTTCGTCTCAACAAGTCCTCAGTTGAGGCCTATACAATGTTACAGGAGGCCTATGGAGAGTCTGTTCTTCCCTACAGCACAGCTCGAAGGTGGTTCAAAATGTTTAAAAGAAGGGAGACAATTTCAAAGGAAGGTAGACCCGGTGCTCCAGTTACTGCTCTTACGAAAGGAAACATCAACACTGCTGCTGCCATTGTGAGATAGGATCGACGAATCTCCTTAACATCACTTTCTGAAATACTGAACATTTCATTGGGTGCCACCCACACGTTGGTAACAAACATTACACATGAGACGTGTTTGTGCGCGATGGGTTCCAAGACTGCTAATTCTCGAACAAAGGGACATTCACATGCAGGTCTGCATGCAGTTAAAGTTGATGTTAGAGGAAGATCTGGAGTTTCTTTCAAACGTAATCACTGCTGATGAAACTTGGCTACATCATTTTGATCCTGAGACCAAACAGCAAAGCTCAGTGTGGAAATCTCCTTCATCACCAACCCCCCAAAAAGCAAAAGTGGTTGCTTCTGCTGGGAAAGTTATGGTCATCTCATTCTTTGATATTCATGGAATTGTTTGTCAGCATGTTGTACCTGCACACACATCAGTAACTGGACAATACTACAGGGATGTCCTGAAAACATTGCAAGTCCATATCAGGTGCAAAAGACCACATTTCCGTGAAGCAGGCTGGATGCTGCACCACGATAAAGCGCGGCCGCATATTGTCAGTGTTGCTGCTGAATATCTTGCAAAAATCAACGAGCAGTACATCCCTCACCCTCCCTATAGTCCGGATTTAGCCCCATGTGACTTTTCTCTGTTCCCTAACTTGAAGAAACGCCTTCGTGGGAGGCATTATCCATCATCAGAAGCAGTGGTGAAGGCTGCGGAGGCGATTTTGAAGGATCTCTCAAAAATGGTTTGCAGTATGTCTCTGAAGACTGGCAGAAACGCTGGGACAAGTGCATCGCATTCAGGGGAGACTATTTTGAGAAGGACCATCAAAATTATGAGGATGAGTAAAGGTACGTTGTCAAAAACGAATTGTGATCATTCTTTATTGAACAGCTCTCGTATTTAGTAAATATGAGCCCAGTGCTTTTCTTATCCTGCTGCAATGAAAGATGACGGTTGGCAATGAGTCAAATGTAAACAGCTAACGGCAGATAGCTTCGACCACGTGTTCGTTGCGGAGTGATACTAACCGCAATGTTTATGTGTATCCCCACTTTAAGCTTGGAAGAACTATAGATTCACACTCTTTCGGGATATAAAATGAAATGTGTAGTGTTTAACGCCCGCTTATACTACTTGCGGCACCGCAGACGGTGACGCTGATACATGATATGAAGATGCAGCATCGGTGGAATGAGATGGCGGAGGGAACCAGAGATCACGGAGAAAATCCGTCCAACTCCATGCTGTCCACCACAAATCTCACTTTGCGGTCGCCTGGGATTGAACCCTTGCCGCCTTGGTGAGAGTCGAGCGGTCTAACTACCAAGCCTACTCTTTCGGGATCAAGTCTACTTCTTACTGTCACATGAGTCCTGCTGTACTAAATAGTTTTTCAGAGAAAACTGTTACAGTTGGAATACACAAATATTTAGTGTTTTTTTTTTTAGATATGTTTAATTTGCTTTCCATTAATCAAGTGTGCTAGAATGAGGTGACAAATCGTCGTTGAGATATGCAGTGATTTCTTTTTGCTAATTGTTAACTGGCAGTGAATCCGACACGCGATTTTTGTCGTGCATTATGTTACTGTGCAGGTACCACATTTCTGACAATTTCTTGGGCTTTGTAATGTTCTACTTGCACAATAATATTTTGTAATTTTGAAATAAAAATTGCAGAATCATCACCAGAGTATCGAAAAAGTACGAGCAAATTTTCTGAAGTATCCTGTGTATCGACATATCGAGGACCTATCTATTTCTGATGTTAAGTGCTTAACAATTGTAAATAGTCAAGATGGCGAGCATGAACGCAGCTGTTGATGTCGATTTGCTATATTTAAGACCGTCTAAATGGCATTCATAATAGAGTACGGCCTATGAGGAGAAGTGATTTTGAGGAACTATCCGAAGAAAATTGTTTTACGGAGGTAGAGACTGTCGAAACAAGTTACTATGAAGGTTACTGCGGAAGTACAAGAGAGGTTAGAACATATATCGAAAGGAATATGGCGATCTCGCCTTAGCTTCAAGTATCAATAACCTTGCGATTTTATAATTCACTGAATTATGTGGATAATACGTTGTCCACCTCCAGTCTTGAAACGTTCAAGTCACTTGCCCTTCTTCGCACCTCATTTTAAATTTATGTAATACTGACAAGTTGTTTGGTGCTTGTAGTAGTGACACATGCATTTGAATTAAATTCGTTTCAATATTTTCCCCGCGACATCTTTCTCTTTTACATTCACTGCATCCGTCCTCTTATTTTCCACGATATCCTTACACTTCGTAACCATTTCAATTAACAATTCTTTCTCCGTCGATAAGAAATTTGACTCGGCTTTATTTATGATTTTGTTCATCCGCCATTTGTGCAGACGAAAATGAAAACACAAGCGCATCGCAGTACGTTCAGAAAATAATACGACTCATCCATAGCCTTCTATAGCTGTGATATTTACAAGTTCCTTGGCGTTAACACAGGTTTGTTAACATTTTCAGAAATCAGGTTGGTGAAATGCAAGAAATCTAACATTAGTTTTAGCGCTGTTACAATTGTTACGTTACATTTGTTAACGTCGATTTTAACATCTGTTGGTGAAATCGGGCATAAGAGTCAGAACTTGCAATTAAGATGAAGATGTGCTTTCCTCTCATTAATGGGTGCTTATTCCCATTGCGTTTGTGCGCACTGGCAGCATGCGTATTTGGACGGGGCTGGTGTATTCAACTTCCGGCGGACAGAACTGCTCTGACGTCACTTTGTATGGGGGAGACGATCCCCAAGGGCCGTGTTTCACATTTATAATATCTAGCTTCTGTGTATCTATAAATACATGGTGACGAGCAATGCTACTTGCAATCAAGTAAATGGCAGCTGTGACTGACATTAAACGTCATCACAAGTCTGCGGCAAAATGAACTTTTTAAATACATTCGCGTATCATTTTCTGTAGAATAGCGGCAGCAGTGTCGTGCCTTTGCAAACATGCTCGTATGCAACATTGTAAATACAGCTAAAACGTTAAAGTACGAAAGACTGTTTTTTAACATTCTAATGCCCGATTTCACCAACATATGTTAAGACTTATCACGAGTTTAGCCATAGTTAAAACAAAAATTGCATTTCACCAACAAGTGTTAGCTTAACACTCGTGTACATCTCTTGTTAAACTAACAAGCCAAATTTCTGATGTTAAGGGGATGCAACACCGAAAACCCCAAATCAAGCAATTTTCAACCAATCTTGCTGAAATTTTTACCACTTAGTTCTGATGCATAATGGACACAGAATTCAAAATTTGGTTTTTGTATCTTAAATAGTTTTTGAGTAATTAATTTGTGAAATTCAAAATTTGGGCAAAATTCAAACCGCTCCACGTGATGAAAATTTTCAAAATATTAATTTTTCTATTTCTTAAAATATTCAGATGGCTGTGAAGAAAGGATCTATCATATGCATTTCTTATACTGCCTTTAGTTCAAGAGGGGGAAAAATTAGGTATGGATCAAACAAAAGAAGCCAAAAAGTGATTAAACCTTTGGCATGTGGATGTGGATGACACACTGTCCACCTCCCAGTCTTGAAACGTTCAAGTCACTTGTCATTCTTCGCACTTCGTTTTAAATGTACGTAATACTGACGAAGTTGTTTGGTGCTTGTAGTAGTGACACATACATTTGTATTAATTTCGTTTCCAGTATTTTCCCCACGTAACATCTTTCTCTTTTACATTCACCTCTTATTTTCCACGGTATCCTTACACTTCGTCACCAGATCAATTAACAATTCTTTCTCCATCGATGAGAAATTTCTCTTATGGCTTTTGTTTACGATTTTGTTCACCCGCCATGGTTCACACCTGCCTGCCGTGATAGGGGTCCCGGGATTCGATTCCCGGCGGTGGGGGTGGGGATTTTTCTCCAACCAAGATGACTTCGCATCTTCTCCAGAGTCTGGAAGTATGAATGGGAATGCGAATTTGTGCGTGACCTAATGATTAAAACCCAACGAATACGAATTAACACTTTCTATATGTTCCAAAGGAGAACGGTCGCCGATATGACCATTGCAGTTAAAAGCGGGGTATAAATGGAACAAAAAAAAATCCTTCCGGTGCAAAAGCTACTTGAGCGATAACTGCTACAGTTTTGCATTAAGAAACAGACGTAGGCAAGTAATTCTTCATTGAAACGTTACACTTTCGCCGTCGTCAAAAAAGAGGGAAACTTATGAGTAGGCCGAGACGTTTCAGTAGCTGCTGAAGTGTAGTGCACACGGACATCCATGAAATTGCGGGCAGCGGCAATTTAAGGGCAGCCAGAACGGCATTCTGGGGTGAAATTTCACAAAATGAGTTATTGCCAAAATAATCTTCCCTGATGTTTGTACAAGGGAATAACGATATTTATTTTCCTGTCCCATAGTTTTAAAAGCCCTATATAGACTACTTTTGAAAAGGCTGCACAGTGTGTCACGCCCCCTATTGGCCACTGTGTTCTCTCCTTGGTTGTAACCTTCTTGAAACTATATTCCAGAGCACACCCTTATTAGGATAGGAAGTCCTTGTTTATTCTATTAATATTAATAATCTGTGCATCAGATGTTAATTCTTCCATCCTTTGTTTAGTATATCTTGAATTACTGGTGCTGTTTTCAAGATGGGATGAAGCAATAATTTTGGTGTAAGAAATCGGCATGGAAACCAGTATAAACAGTTTAAGTAATCCCGATTACATAATAAGAGTTGCAACCCCTAAAATGGAAAAAGTGTAGTAACACATGACAATATATTGACTTCGTCAAACCCAACCTCAAACATTGGCGATGAATGTGAAGTGAAAATTGGTTCAAGGGAAAAATTGGTTTCTTCATTATGTAATGGTAGTGATGACAATTTAACTAAATTAAATAATGATATTAGAACAACAATTTTTCAGTTAGTAGATATAGAAACATTGCAAATTTTGTGAAAATGAAAAATATTTTCATATCAGAGGACACCAAGAAACGAAATGGATTATTAGCTACAATATCACTCAGAATATACATTTGAAACATCCAGAACTACTGAAAGTGGTGCAGAAGTAAATTTAAGGTTTGCTTATGGCTTGAGAAGTATTGGCAAGGGAATTGAGGCAAGTAAGACATTGGCTACTGTTCTCGATTTACCAGTCCCTCCCCTCCAAATTTAACAAAATAATTAATAATACCATAGAGAAAGTGACCATGGCGTCTAGGAAGAAGAGAAGGAGTGAAAAATGAAAGACGAGGGTTGCTGCTGATGAAAAAGATGCAGAATATGGATCTGGGGAAATTCTGAGGCGTAGTTCCAACATAGGAAAACTTTAATGCTGTTTTTCTTTGTTTTATTAACAATTGGGGTGCGCTCTTCTATAAAACTACTGCAGCTGCATGTCTACATTTTTTTCTGGGATTAAAGCAATACTTAAACTGTTTTTAAATGTACTTGTAGAAAGAAATGTGAAAATTTGAATTAAAAAAAATAAATTTTTAACGTTTTTTAGATGTAAATTCAAGACATTTATTTAAAAATTCACACGTCCTTTATTAAAACTCCAGAATAAGATCTATTATCTTTAATGAAGTGTGAAAGTGTTGTAAAATAACAAGTAAAAGTTTGAAATTGATGCGTTCAGTGGTTCTTGAGCTATGTGCACCAGAAAACTCTCATTTTAACATTGGTGAGATAGACTGTTCCGGCTGTCCTCCTTATACAAATCCACTCAGAGCACACAGCTCGCCTACAAAGAAACTTGTACCAGCAGATGAGCAGCCCATTTGAAACGATATGCAGGTCTACAATAAGATGCAGGGCAGTCATTAAATTATCTATTATGATATAAATAGAATATGAACTTTATGTCCTCTTATATTTCTCCAAAGATAATAATAAAATATGGTGTATGGTGAGTGAAATGAATAAACAGAAGGGGGTGAAAAATGTGATAACATCACAAGAATGGCTGAACTACTTTAGAGACCTAGTTGCAGAAAGGGAGTGGATAAATAGAGATCATATGCAGTTGGGCAACCTGAGGATAGACGATGAGATATTAGACAGAGAAATTACTCAAATTGAAGTTTTTCAACAGATAAGAAGCTTAAAGGACGGTAAAGCAGTGGGCATGGATGGAATTCCAGGGGAGTTTTGGAAGAGATACCTATGGGGAAACACCAAGTGGACTAAAGAATATAACTAAGTTATTTAATAAGATGAAAGATGGTAGCAAATTACCTGACTGCTGGAAAACAAGTGTGATTGTAGCAATATTTAAAGGAAAGGGGAGTGTGAATAGGCCAGAGAATTACAGGGGGATAAGCTGACTATAATTGGGAAAATGTATATGAGTATACTAGCGGACAGACTAATGGATTGGGCGGAAAGAAAAAATAAAATATCAGAATTTCAAGCTGGATTTAGGAGAAAAAGACAAACTATAGATAATATATTTATAATCAAGATGTTATTTGAGTTAGTTAGTTACTAACACTCCCCACATGGCAACCTTGGCCTTCGGGGTAACCTCACCCCACCAAGTGATGACCGGACCCATTTCTCAGGTGGAGGCACCCAGAGGGCGGTGTCCATTACCTCCGATGATAGGGTGATAGTGAAGATGGCGGCGGGGTGAGAGGACCTACAGTTTTTACCGTGGACTGCGAACCACGTTGGGCATAGGGGATACTTCACGTGTGCTAGACAGAGGTGAAGGCGTGGGTAGGGCCGACTTAAAATCGCCAACCCCAGAGCCGGGAATCGAACTCGGGACCCTTAGAACGGGAGCCGCGAACGAAACCACCGCGCTACCCCGGCGCCCAAATGAACAGGAAAAGGGGCAGATTGTATACGTTTTTTGTGGATTTTGAGAAAGCGTTCGATACGATAAACAGGGAGGCTTTAAAATGGAAACTAAGAAGAAAAGGAGTGAGCGAGAAGTTTATAAACGAAATTGATAAAATGTATAGTGGGGTGAAATTCAGAATAAGATGTGGGTTGAATGTATTATCAGAAGAAGCCGAACAGAAGTTAGGCTTAAGACAGGGGTGCAAATTTAGTCCTATACTATTCAATTTATTTATAGACGACATAATAGAGAGGGTTAAGGAAAGCAATGCCCATTGCCCAATAATAATGATCAAAGAGATCCCTGGTTTATTGTATGCGGATGATTTAACGGTAGGAACAATTTCCGTAATAGGTCTACAAAAATCAATTGAGGCAATCCATAGGTTTTGCGCTGACTGGGGACTAAAAATAATAAAAAATAATGGTATTTAAAAGAGGATCGATACTTAGGAAAGGAGAGGAATGGTTCATAGGAGATCAAAAGGTAGAAGTGGTAAACGAGTATGACTATTTAGGTGTGAGGATGTGTAGCAGTGGAGGATGGGCTGCACAAGCCAGAAAAGTGATAGCTAATGGCAGGGCGGCAATGTCAGGAGTAATGTGTAGTGTTTAACGCCCGCTTTTACTACATACGGCACCGCAGGCGGTGACACTGGTGATGCATGAGATGAAGATGGAGCACCGGTGGAATGAGATGGCGGGGGAAACCGGAGGTCCCTGAGAAAACCCGCCCCAACGCCGTGTTGTCCACCACAAATCTCACTTTGCGGTCACCTGTGATCGAACCCGGGCCGCCTTGGTGAGAGCCAAGCGGTCTAACCACTGAGCCACGGCGTGGCCTAATGTCAGGAGTAAGAATATGTAAACATAAACTGGAAATGTCAGTTAATGGTTAGAAAGAATGTATGAAGCAGTCGTTGAGGCCAGAACAATGTATGCTGCGGAGGTATGGGGCACATCAGAGATAGGAACACAATTAGACCAGATGTATGGATTGTTTTGCAAAGAACTACTAGGGCTGCCAAAATCGACACCAAGAGAGGTGGCATTACTAGAGCTAGGTAATACAAAAAGGAGGGGAATAATAATAGAGAGAATATTGAAATTCTGGTATAAGTATATTAAAGGACAGAAAGAAGAATTATTGAATCTGTGCATGAAGCAACAGAAAAGCATTAAAAATACAAATAGATGGTGGTTGGAATTGGAAAGAATGATAGACATGGGAGATCTATGGAGAGCAGAGGAAACAAATTATAGCGGTTTTGGAAGGAAGTGAGAACTAGACTATAAGACATAGATAGGCAAGAGATATGGGAAAGTATAGAATAAAAGAAATCTTTGAAATTTTATAAACAATTTAAGTCAGAATGGGGTAGGGAAAAATATATAGATCAATGTGACAAAATTGGAAGAGAAGGCATAGCTTGGATGATAGTAGGAATATTATACTTAAAAGGGTTGAGAAGTAATGTCGTAAGAATATGTGAATTTTGTGGAGATGAAGAGAGCACTGTTCATTACGTGATAGAATGTAAGGAGCTAACAAATTACAGGAGAAAAATATGGGAGAAGAAATGGGACAGTGTAAGTAAAGCGATATTGGCGGTATGCATGCTAACGGGGATGGGAGAAAAGAAAAATAGATGTATAGAAGATTTCTTATATAGGATAAGAGAAAAGTGGATTAGGATAAAAGAAGCGAAGGTCAAGAAGAAATCAAAACAAGCTGCTCAGGAAAACCAAAGGCTTATAGCCAGGGGACCTGAGTCAGCAAGTAAATCTTAAGGTCAACAATTTCATGTATTTGTACAGGATGTATAATACAGCATGGTCAGTGTTAAATTTTACTGTACTGAATTTGTAAGGGATACTGTACAAATAAATAAATATCAAATAAATATTTCTCCACAAATGTACTAACAGTCTTGATTTTGCAGCTTGTGTATCAGTATATTAACGGACACCGTTTATCATATATGTTGCAAAATGGGTTTTCCCTGTGTTGTTATTTTTCAAGTAAAAACCAGATTTAGATTCTCTTTAGTTTCCACTAACTGAACATTTATTTTATGTATTCTGGTATCGCAGTGTTTATGTATATGCCGTCCCTTCCTTCCTCAGTGCTGTATGATACATGTTACATGTAAATACGTAAGATAAGAAGCTATTAACAGTGAAACAAACAAATATATGTATAATAATAATTAGTAACTTTAAACTTCACGTATCTTATAAGAAATTATGAAACTTTTCTTATAAATTGATCAGGATCGCGATTTCGTGAAAACTTTTTTCACATCCTCAGCCAGAGTCATAAACAAACTCATCGTCAACGTTACAATCGCCAGATGTCACTATGTTTTTGCGAGTACTACCAAAATCTGAAAGTAAAGCAAATTTAAAAACAGAATCGAATGCCGGTATTTCAAAATTCACTAAGCGATGTTTATATTTGAAAATAAATATATTTTATATTTTAATATAAATTTTATTAATAAATATAACCCCGAATAAAGAGGAATTTAATAAAGAATATAAACATATTATTAATACTGCTTTACTTCATGGTTTTAATAACGACTTTATACATAACAAATTGAAAATATCTAAATATAAAAGAACTTAATGATATTTCTACCCTTAAAAATAAAAGAATATTATAATTTTAAAACATTTACTTACCATCCTTGGATTAATAAACCTTTTCAAAATTTTTTAACGAGTTTGGTATAACTTTAGTTCTTCAAAATAAATATAGGTAGTATTATAATTTATTGCATTTCTCTAAAAAGATAAAATTCCTAGTAATAAAAAATCTGGTATTTATCAGTTTGTTTTGATTGTGATAAGGTTTATATTGGAAAGAAAAAACGTAATTTGAAAACCAGAACGAAAGAGCATTTTCGTAACATTAAACAGACTGATAAATCGGCCGTAGCAGTTCCTTTTTGGTCATTTAACCATGAAATACATCCAGAAGTTAAATCATTAAAACAATTAAATTATCCGATAGATTTAATGGTTTGGGAATAGATATTTATTCAAAAAAATAATCATCGCGTAATGAATTTTGAAATACCGGCAGACGATTCTGTTTTTAAATTTGTTTCATTTTCAGAATTTGGTAGTACTAACAAAAACATAGTGACATCTAGCGATTGTAACGTTGACGACGAGCTTGTTTATTACTCTGAGGACTGAATTTTTTTTTTCACCAAATCGCGATCCTGATCAATTTATAAGAAAAGTTTCATCATTTCTTATAAGTGAATTTTTAAGTTACAAATTATTATATTTGTACATATGTTACATGTGATTTTTGTCTCCATTTATAGAGTGCTTTGAACTTAACTCCTCCACAGTTGTGTGCGTACATTTATAACTGGAGTCCTGCACTTATGACATTCTTGCTTATTTAGTTCAATTGTACAATTAATCCCAAGTTAGGTTTACCCCTCATAATTACTACACTGTACTGTATATCCTGGCGCGGCTGTAGCTAACACAGTACCTACCCGAATTCGTCCTGATGTCCGTGTGATCGTAATCTGTAACCTCTTGGAGGATACCCGAGTATGCAATGCCTCGCTCTACTTATGAGATGTGTATCCTACTCTCAGGATCACTAAGACTCCAAGATTATCATTAGCAAACAATGCAAAGTCCTTATTTATAGCTACAGTATGTCTAATCTTACGCAACTCTACAGCAAGATTAAAGGTACATTTGTTGCTAAAGTGCTCGAGATCTCATCATTTTACACATTACATACAATCTCTATATCAGTGGCAAAGCGTGCAATGAAGTGCTGGCAGCGCCGCTTCCCTAAAAATTTCAGGAGAAAAAGAAGAAAAACCGAAAATTCATGCCAATGAATATTTTATTTGCTCTGGATATATTTTCAAAATTTATTCGCGAATATCCACGGTGCTGCAGACAATTTGACAGCTGCTTCGATTCGAGTGATCAGTTCCTCGAGCTCATTCAATATTAAATATTTCTGTAATTACGCATTCGTAACCTTGAATTTGTTTGTAATTTACGTCCTCCAACGTTAAGTCATATCGTACGATGAATGGAATGTGTGAAATGATGCTCAAATGAGCCCAGGGTCCATAGAGCTTAGAGTTACCCGACATTCGTCTTTCAGGATAAGAGAAAACCCCGGGAAAAACCTTATCCAAGTAACTCGCCCTGCCCGAGATTCGAACTCGGGACCTCTTGAACGTGAGGCAGACATGCCACTACTACGCTACCGAGGCGGGCGTAACCTTGAATCTTCGAAAGCAATCGCGACTCTTCGACAGTTAGGAATCGCTGAAAGATTTTGTCACCTGAAGTCTCTGTAGCGTTTGAAGAAAAGTTGTTTTTGTTTTGTTTAGGTAGCGCTTTTAAACACAGCATAATTATATTTCAGTAGCATTATCTACAGTATTTTACGTAGATTGGTATGTAGTGGTGATAAATAGGAAATTCTTGTGAAGTTTTAAGTTAATAGCAAAATTGTGTAAATTGCGTGTTTTCTCCATGTTCACGCGGTGTGGGCCAGCTCTAGGAAAAACTGGAACGTCTGAGCGTCTTAGTGGAGAGGGAAAGCAGGAATATGTCTGCTTGTAGTGTGAGCAGTCTTGCAATACAAGGGCCTACGTGTGTCTGTACAATAGAAGGAATACTGAAGAGTAGCATTAGATCTTTGAGTCCTTATCCTCTTATTTTAATGACTAGGGCCAGGATTTTTATGAAAAGTCATCTTTTTTCTGAGTAGTCATAGACGATGCTTATTGGAAATTAAGTGCATTCTGGAACAAATACGTTAGATATATATGGTTTTTATAGGTCATCAAAAGGCATTTTTTCCCACATTTTTAACTAAAGTCACTTTTTAACATTAGATGCATTTTCCGGTCATTATCTTTCTTTTTCACGAATTTATTGGGCATTTTCATCTGTAGTCCGCATTTGGGAGGCCCGAGTTCGATTCCCGTGTCCGACCTGATATGTGTGTGTGTGTGTGTGTGTGTGTGTGTGTGTGTGTGTGTGTGTGTGTGTGTGTGTGTGTGTGTGTGTGTGTGTGTGTGTGTGTAACTGCATGTATAAACCACTGTGACAATTTTCAAATAGTGAGAGAAGAGGTGAATAGTTTTGATAGGGTAGATTCTAAGTCAATTGAGAGTGCAAAGGATCTGTTTTCTAAAACTCAAATCCAAGGTAAATTAGCCTTCATTAAATCATATTTTGCATTTTTGGTGGATACCATAAACCGCCTTGAAGAAAGTTGCATGACATTGTATAAGTCAATTGAGTTAGTGAGGATTGGGGAAGAGAGGATACAAAATGTAAAAGTGAGATTGGGGACCAATTTGTGTTGGACAAAAATAAAGGATACCAAACAGTTTGTCAGATTGCCAATATCTTGTCTGGAGAAAACTTCAGAACTGATATTTTTTAACATTATTTAACAAACAGTGACATAGTGTTTTTCAAATATATACCTATAACGTCTGTGGAAGTGGAGAGAAGTTTCTCAAAGTATAAAACAGTTTTAGCTGATAACAGCCGTTCATTTACTTTTGATAACTTGTAGATGACCATGGTGGTGTACTGTAACGCTAAGCAAGGTATGTTTGGCTAATGGTTATGGTAACTTATTTTTTCATATTTTATAGAATTGAAAATGACCTGATGAATTTTGAATGTTTTTATTATATAGTAGCAATAATTGCATTATTTACTAATAAAGTTAATTATAAAATGTGGTTATTCCAACCATATATTTATTATTTGTCTGTGACAGTTATTAATTTATTATTATGAAAGAAATTGTTAATTTTTGTTAGGTCATTTTGTTTACATTTTATATGCATTTTTTTATATTTTAAGGACATTTTATAGCTCTTTTTAGAGAATTTTTAGGTCAACAACTTCCGGGCCCTATTAATGACTATTATTTGGAGCTTCCCTCGCTTTAAAAGCCACGCATCGCCACTGGTCTATATGGAACCTTCTAGTCCTCAGCGTAATGTGGATGGAGGATCTTTCCTGCGCACGCATAACATTTCACCCATAGACCAAAGTTCTCAAATTGGGTACTTTGTTTCATGCACCTGTGAAATAAACGTTTTATATTGTTACTGTAGGTACAGTAGTATTGTACGGTATTGAGAAATGGTACTGTACGTATGTTAGGCCTTCTGATTACTGATTAATTATTCTGCATCTGTGTATGGTGTCAGGTGGCTAAAACGGATGCGGGCTATGCACGCTCTTTTCGTACACCTGGCTTTGAGGAGGACGTGTTGAATATGACCCGTCAAGCGGTGTAAGTTTTGGGCACATGTCTCGACAACCTGTGGAATGTTGTTGATAAACAGCTGTATACTCTATCCGCAAAAAATGCAAGCAAGTGACCAACCACGACGAATACCATTTGCTTAAAGGTATTTAGCTACTCAGCCAGTTCTCTAGCAGTTTACCGGCTCTTCACCGATAAATACACTTTTACTCGAGATGGCATTGTGAACTTGCACAACATACGTAATGGCAAAGCGAGAAGGCGTATTGGAAAAAATTCCAAACACAGATGTTTACGTGAAGTTATCGCACATACACGGCGAGTCCAGAGTACCTGTACTCTGTTCAGATGCAATCTTGTTTCCTGGACAGCTATGTGTCATATTTCGGCAGGCGCGAGGAATCATATATACCGTGATTGAATATTGTGACAAGGAGAAAGAAGAGGGAATTAAAATCGTCGTTATTTTTATTTATATTTTCATTAAGATTCATAATTATTGAACTAATAAGATATTGTATTTCATAATAATATCTAAAATTATATACACATCATTTTTATCCCTTCACATTGTGATTGATGGCCCTTCTCAAAATAGTCTCCCCTGAATGCGATGCACTTGTTCCAGCGTTTCTGCCAGTCTTCAAAAACATGCTGGAAACCATTTATTGAGAGAGCCTTCAAAATCGCCTCCGCAGCCTTCACCACTGCTTCTGATGATGGATAATACCTCCCACGAAGGCGTTTCTTCAAATTTGTGAATAGAAAAAGTTACATGGGGCTAAATCCGGCCTATAGGGAGGGTGAGGGATGCACTTCGTTGATTTTTGCAAGATATTCAGCAACAACATTGGCAATATGCGGCCGCGCATTATCGTGGTGCAGCATGCAGCCTGCTTCACGGAAATGTGGTCTTTTTCGCCTGATATGGATTTGCAACGATTTCAGGACATCCCTGTAGTATTGTCCAGTTACTGATGTGTGTGCAGGTACAACATGCTGGTAAACCATTCCATGAATATCAAAGAATGAGATGTCCATAACTTTCCCAGCAGAAGCAACCACTTTTGCTTTTTGGGGGTTTGGCGATGAAGGAGATTTCTACACTGAGCTTTGCTGTTTGCTCTCAGGATCAAAATGATGTAGCCAGGTTTCATCAGCAGTGATTACGTTTGAAAGAAACTCGGGATCAACTCAACTCAACTCAACACAATTCCAGGCTGGTGGGCTACAGACAGCGTGCACCGCTGGTGGATTAGTTAATAAACTAGGAAGAAGATATGTATAATTTTGAGTTTTCCAGAATCAATTTTGGATAGCTGAAATTTAGTTTAGGCTGGAATGGAGATCATGTGGTTACAGGTAATGACCGCAAGACATGCGGGGTAACCGGTATCGCTTTAAGCGACGCTCACGAGGTACATAATCCCCAAGGGATCTGACTAGGGCGCTCTGATGTTGAGGCAAACTCTCGAAGAATTTTGTCGCCCGGCGCCTAATTTCATCCTCCACATATCGGAGGGATGAAGCCTCGTGAAGTAGTCTCACGGGGAACCTTGTGCAAACAGAATAAATAATCCGAAGACATTTATTCTGTGCACGTTGGAGCAGTACCAGGTTTGAGCCTGCGGACACACCCCAGACTTCGCATGCATAGAGCATGATAGGGAGGACCAGAGCCATAAAGAGGCGCAACTTTAGGGGAACAGACATCGCAGACCTAAGCACAGGGTATAGTGATGCCACGGCACCACACGACCGATGCGCTTGCTCCCGGATGTGTTCCCGAAAAGTTAGGACCTTGTCCAGCTTGACTCCCAAGTATTTGATTGAATTCTCCCACCTAATCCTTTGCCCAAAGTAGGTAAATGTGGGGAAATTGACGGGAAAGCGGCGTTTGGTGAACAGTATCGCTTGGCTTTTCTCCGTGTTAATGGACAATCGCCAAAGCGTGCACCAATCCTGGAGGAGGATTAGATAACGTTGGATTGGGTTGAAGGTTCTGCGTAGGTCTGTTTGTAGAAAATAGCAGCACGTCGTCAGCATATTGTGCTATGTTGACGTGCTGTTCAGTGGGAAGGTCAGCCACTTAGACAGTGTAGAGCGTCGCGGATAAACTCCGGATCTTTCTCTAACATCAACTTTAACTGCATGTTACCTCCGTTGCAGCGGTAGGCGATACTGAACATGTCTCAACTTGCCTGGTTCTCACAGGCGGGAACCAGGAGTACCAACAATGAAACTACTACGGCGTGTTTGTTTCACATTAAGCTAACAGAATATAATAAGATTGAATTTTAGTGCGAATAATTATGACCGTAGAAAAATTATGATCATTCTTTATTGAACAGCCCTCGTACGTTGTCTCTCGCCATGTGTTTGGTGCATCGTCTGCACTAAGCGTTCTTGGTGTTTTTTCTGTGCACCCGGTAACAAATCACATTATCCTCCCGTTTCTTGCCATGTTCCGTCCTTTTCCATCCATTCTCTCTCTCTCTCTCTCTCTCTCTCTCTCTCTCTCTCTCTCTCTCTCTCTCTCTCTCTCTCTCTCTCTCTCTCTCTCTCTCTCTCCCTCCTTCTTATGTCCGTCCATATATTTAGGTTATAACGATAACCGTATGAATTCATGCCCGCCTCGGTAGCATAGATGGTTCCGTGTGTGCCTCACGTTCAAGAGATCCCGAGTTCAAAACTAGGTCGGGGTGAGTTATTTGGATAAGGTTTTTTTTTGCTGCGTTTTCCCTTATCCTTAAAGATGAATGTCAGGTAACTCTAAGCTCTATGGATACTGGGCTCATTTGAGCATCATCTCACCCACTTCATTCATCGTCTGATATGACTTAACGTTGGAGCACGTAAATTAAAAAAAATTAATTAATTTATATCCATTTATGTTGGCAAACATCTTGAATCAACTCTGTCACTTGTATATATGGTTTAAATTACCGAGCGGGATGGCTCAGGCGGTTTCGTCTGTGACCCGCGTTCGGGAGGCCCGGGTTCAGTTCCCGTGGCCGACCTACCTCACCCATGGTTTTTTCGGGGGTGTTTCCGGGTCTTTAGGTGAATGCTGGATAGCTTAATTATATCCCTAGAATTTCCTGTCCCTCCATTTCATCTCCATTATCATTTCTCATTTGATGGTCTCTTTTAGGGTAGAAGTGTCGGTGGGAGTCTCGGCGGTGTATGGCAGGATGATATACTCTGAGGAAAACTACTTACTCCTCCGGTAGGTTGGTTGCCGGTCTCCGCTCCTCTGCTGGAACCATTTCGGGATCGCTAGCCAGGGACCATTAGGGCTCGGCTGCTCGGCTCGTTGCCGTCCCGCTGTAGGGGAGCGTGTTCGTCCTCCTGGCCTGTCGGAGGAAGTCTATCCAAGTAAACTGTAGGGACTCTGCCCTCTGTACTGTCGTGGCACCTTGGGTCGGCCGCCCTCTGTCTACTTCGCCTCATCCTTCCTCCCGGGGATGCCCCACTTGGGGGCATAGGCACAATGGGCCCAGCAAGGTGCCCTACGTACCCAATTCCCTCCGTAATGAAATCCTAATCCTAATCTGGTTTAAGTTAATTGCTCAGATTTTGGTCGAAGTTGTGAGGTAGGTCATTCAGGGAATTTGTAATTCCCCACTCATTTCTTTAAGTAGTACTAAGAGTCTCAATTTGGTAATTCCCCACTCATTTCTTTAAGTAGTACTAAGAGTCTCAATTTGGTAATTCCCCACTCATTTCTTTAAGTAGTACTAAGAGTCTCAATTTGCAGTTGTGTCTAATGTGTAGAAAAACTACGTTATAGGTCAATTATCTTTAGGTGGCAGCTGAGTAAAGATGAGCAGTAAAAGAATTAGTCTTGATACTTAACCTGAAAAAAGACTGAAGGTGATTTATACATGTGGAGTAGTTTATACTTGTATCATCAATAGCTCCATATGTATAAAATCATCCTCAGTTTCCTTTCAGGATTAGTGTCAGGCTAATTCTTTTAGTGTGCATCTTTACTCATTTGCCACCTCAAGTTAATTGGAGTGTACCACGTAAAACGACCGCTCTTCTGGGCGTCCACAAATGAAAGTTGTTGCCATCATTTTGACTGCACTATAAACTGGACCAGTGTAGAATGGCGACATCCGAACTCCTCGCATCTAAAACGAAATCTGTAGAGATTAACGTCCGCTTTTACTATATGCGGCACTGATGATATACGAGATGAAGATAGAGCACCGGTGGAATGAGTTGGTGGGGGAAACCGGAGATCCCAGAGAAAATCCGCCCCAGCGCCGTGTTGTCCACCACAAATCTCACATTGCTGTCGCCTAGGATCGAACTCGGGCCGCCTTGGTGAGAGCCAAGTGGTCTAACCACTCAGCCACGGCGCGGCCATCGCATCTGAAGAAGTCAAATTCCTCGACAAAGGCTGGCGAAGGGTTTCCTGCTCTTTTTTGTGAAAAAGAGCTCATTGTTATTGGACTGGCTGATGGACGTAGCCAGTTGCTGCAACCCTTCCCCATAGGGGAGGGCATCCGTCCCCTTCAACTGCCGTGGTGCGGACGCTGCGGAGCCCTAGCACTCGTGGTACCTCTGACGTTACTAGAGGAACCTCGAGCCGAACATTCGAGCCCCTCCCTGATTGGGAGTTGTTCGGATTGGGTTGGACTCGAGGGGGCAGTGGTTCCCGATACCCGTGGGTGATCGGGTACGTCTCCGGACGGGGTTGAGGGAAGCCATCAATATTCCCGCGTACTAGCCTGCATAGCTAGTAGAAGGTGTACTAGATCACCAGGCGGCCCCACCGAGGTTTTTCGGTAGCCTTCCTATTTTGGAGTTGGCGCGCGTAAGTGGCGTATCCACTTCCATCCCGTCTTGAGTCCATAGGACCAGATGAGGGGGACCTTGTTAGTCTCTGGGTCTTGCCCTATGGAAAGCCCCATGGAGGCGCCGGGCGCACTTATGGGACAGCTCGGCAACTCTCTGCTCGAAGGAGGCCCGTGTCCTTTGTCCTACGGGTCCAGGACAAATGGGAGTAGAACCTCTGACATTAACGTGCTGCAACCCTTACAAAACCTCAAAACTTGCACAAGAAGTAAACAACCTAATATACAGACTAAAGGAGTTATAGTGTGTCACGACTATGGCTGCTTACATGTTGCACACGTGAGTCAGGTTAACTTTTGTCCATTCAGCTGGATATTCTGGACCATCCACCACAGGAACGTATTTAAGAGGTGTTCAGGGGGTTCGGACCCCCCAAATGAATTATCATTTCAAACTTTTAATAAGTACTTGAAATAAAACTTAGTTTAAAATAAATCGAAAAAGTTTATTCAAGCTTCTCATCTTAAGGTCTCTATTCACTGTCAGGCAAACTTGAAATTATTTAAGAGATAAACGAAAAGTTACTGCACAGCAGCTGTAGAATTCGTTAAAATACACAAATAATGTCAATTATAATAATGTATTGCAAAGTTAACTAATTCCGATATTAATGGAAATTAATTATTCTTTCACACTGGCCGTGTGTAGGCTAAATTGTGGAAACGTTGAGTCAGACTGAAAAATTCAATGCCATAGCCGGGATTTGAACCACGGATCTTCTGGTTTCCGTCCAGCCGCACTACCATTGTGCTACTATGGCCAACTTGCCGATATGACATTAAATTCTCTAACTGACTCGTATTTTCCCGGTAAACCACTTAGGAGTTCTCATAAACACATGAGACAGCTACCTTAATGGCGACTTACTACATGTAAGTACTTTAAGGCCCGGGCTTTATAGTTAACCACTATTAGGTTAATTAATGGAAATTAATTATTCTTTCACACTGGCCGTGTGTAGGCTAAATTGTGGAAACGTTGAGTCAGACTGAAAAATTCAATGCCATAGCCGGGATTTGAACCACGGATCTTCTGGTTTCCGTCCAGCCGCACTACCATTGTGCTACTATGGCCAACGTGCCGATATGACATTAAATTCTCCAACTGACTCGTATTTTCCCGGTAAACCACTTAGGAGTTCTCATAAACCAGAAGATCCGTGGTTCAAATCCCGGCTATGGCATTGAATTTTTCAGTCTGACTCAACATTTCCATAATTCCGATATATTATAATTTGTTTATTAGAATTCCGAGATACTTACTTAAAGGTATGTAATTTGTAACTTCTAAGTTCCTATTCCCTTTTTCATTCAAAGAGAACTAATGCTTCAAATGCATCAACCAGTGGTTCGCTTTTTAAATATCTGATTACTGCTTATATCATTTTATCTCAAGTATAAGAACAAAAAATGTGCAATGTGCAAGGCCCTTCTACAGACTATCCAAAGAAACAAGACAAAAACAAACTTTTCTAAGAACAATTTGTAGAAGCTTGGGTGGAGAAAGTCATGTGAATAGTTTACATGTGTTTTTATTTTTTACTAACATGATAAAACACATCCTTGATTAATTATTTATTAAAAGCCAATAATTCAACGTAGATTTTTTGGACCCCCCGGAAACTTGACTTCTAAATACGTGCCTGTCCACCATGCAGCCCCGAACTTTGGACTGCAGAAACTACTTTTGAACAGTACCCGCTTTGCTAATGATGCTGAGGTCCATGTCTCGAAAATTGGTTCTACAAATTCCATAAGTATTCTTCACATACAATATGCACAATCTAATGCTCTGAGATACGATTGAACAAACAAGCTGATAATGTATTACTGATTTTCTGAATATTTATACCTTGCAATCAATAAACCAATATGGAAAACTCCTACTTTCATTTGGGTATACCTCTGTAAAGAATGTTGTCGGGTTTTATGTATGATAGAATTTATGGAAGAGTGAGCTATGTCATTTGAAACCGTACGCATACAAAATTGCTCGTTCTCTGAAGGATAACTGCACATGAAGTTGAAACAGCTGTTACAGAGAAAGAGAGCGCGAGAGCTATGTCACTTGGTTCTAGTTCTAACGTTAGTCAAAAGAGGGCAGGAGAAGATGGATATGACCAAGTTCGTTAGATGGCAGGATTAATGCTTCTGTAACAGTAACCTCGTCATAATGTTCACTAGGAAGTTATTTATCAATGCCCACGGCAAGGCAGAGCATTGGGTGTAGGAATGGAAGCTGTGAGAGATAAATAATAAGTCCACAGCATATATGTACATAAAAACGTTTATAGGTAGATAGTATAGTTAACTGTACCATGATTTGACCGTCATTCTTGCCAAAATAAAGCGAGTATCTCTTTTCGACCCCTTTGATAACTTGATCAAATCAGGGGATTCTGTAACAGTAAATTAAATTTTCGTGTAATGCTTTTCGTAAATAGACGGAACACTTTTCACATGTAAAATACGGGAAGATATAAATTTACAAAATAATTCATACAAAAGGGCATACAAATAATAAGAGGGGCACCTGCCTTGCGTGCGAGGGGTACCGAGTTCGATTCCCGGCTGGGGGTGGGGATTTTTCTCCAACCAAGACGATTCTCCATCTTCTCCAGAATCTGGAAGTATGTATGAGAGTACGAATGTGTACGTGGTGTAATGATTAAAACCCAACGAATACGAGTTAACACCTTCGATTGTTCCAAAGGAGAATGGCCGCCGATATGACCACTGCAGTTATAGGCGGGCTCCTCCATATACGAGGCCTGTCCGTACTCCAGTTTTATTTAATATAGGAAACATGTTTATTGTCAATGAATGTTACATTGATGGAAAGGCGGAGCTTACAGCTATTTTTCAACGTAATCACCATTGCGATCGATGCATTTTTGCATGCGCTGTGGCAGTTTTTGTATACCCTTGTCATAGCACTCTCCCGCCGAGTTGCGCAGTTAGCGCTCAACCTCGCTTTTCAAATCATCGTCGGTCTGGAAATGTGTTCCACCCAGGTGTGACTTCAACTCAGGAAACAGATGATAATCACTAAGTGCTAAGTCTGGACTGTAGGGGGATGGGTGAGGATGTCCCATCCGAACTGGGCCAGGAGATCTTCGGTGAGCATTTTGGGGACCCACCTCGCACACACCTTGCGATAATGCAAATGTTCGGTCAAAATCTTGTCAATCATAGTTTTACTGATTTCAACGATAAGTTCGCACAGCTCACGAATTGTCACACGCCGATCTTTAAGCATTTCTTGCTTAACTTTTGCAATTGTTTCGGCTGAAACCGAAGGCCGACCAGAACGCTGTTCGTCATGGACATCTGTACGTCCGTCTTTGAACTCTGACCCACTTTCGCACGTTTTTGACGTCCATACGTTGTGGCCCATAGACTTCGCATAAATAAGGACGTTTTTCAGTGGGGATAGCGCCATTGGCACTCAAAAAACGGATCACTGCACGCAACTCGCACTTGGCGGCGGAAGTGATAGGAAGCTCCATCGCAAACGGCTGCCCAGCAAAGACTAATGGTTGCAAAGGGTTCGTTGTGGCGGAGATTTGAAGGGGTGAAACCAAGCTACACGCCAGTGTTGCCGGATCTCGCGTAATAGCGTTTCTCACGGCTCCAGCGCCTTGGATACCTTATTTTACGGACACGCCACGTAAATGGAACAAACAATAATAATTTTTTATCCCGTTCTCGTCAGTGCTGACGTTAGGAGGCGTTTGAATTCCATCTCTGTTTATTATTATTATTATTTTTTTTTTTTTTACGTTTGTTTCACATCGTGATGTTTACATTTTGGACAAAAAAAAATGAGAGAACAAACTTGTTTGACAATGAAACGAGATGACTAAAAACACTAAATAACTACAGAAACTAGAGCGAGGGGGCCGAATCATCTGACCTGAGAGATGAAATCAGGGTTGAGGGGTTGGCCCAACGCCTGAGATGAATGATTGATGGAGCAATTGGTGGAATGGTGGTTGGGGAAACTGGAGGACCCGGAGGAAACTCACCCCAGCGCTATGTTGTCCACCACAAATTCCACTTTGCGGTCGCCTGGGATCGAACCCGGGCCGCCTAGGTGAGAGCCAAGCGGTCTGACCACTGAGCCATGACGCGGCCATATAATAATAAAACAAAGGCATACTGTTTATACGGAGTGAGTAAATAAACGTATGGAACAATACTTGTAACTTTGTTATAGTTTTGTGAAGTGATATTTTTTTTTTAGAAAAGCTGTAAGTTATACATGTTTTCATATTACTAAGATTGTGAATAGGGCGTGACTTTTTTAACGGCAGACTTTATGTTTACGTCCTCAGGTCTTGGAACGTAAAAGTAGATGCTTTTTTTTTGAAATGTAATTTAAATTTATTAACACTATTACATCACAGGAAATTTAAACAAGAAAACATATTTATAGCAAAATTAGTGATGCTGTGTTGTAGCACATGATGAATTCACTTTAAAAGGTGCTCAAAATGGTCTTCATTTACTGCCAAACAATGCCAAAGTCTCTCTTTGAAACTAGTTAATGTTTCCATAAATACTGTTCGCTTGATCAGCTGCCTAATTCTTCGCTTTAACTCTTCAATATCTCTTGGCCGGTTCTTGTAAACCCTTCACTTCAAATATCCCTATGGGTCAGGAGATTTTGGCGGCCATTCAATACTTCCTCTTCTGTCAATCCATTTCCTGGAAATTCATGGTTTAGGTAATTCACCACCTTCCTTCCATGATGTGCAGGGGCACCATCTTAATGGAATAGGATATAATTTTGAATTCCTCCTCCTTCTCCTCCTCATTTTGTAGAAGGTGTCTAAGGCGTCTAAGCTTGGACTTAGACAAAGACATAGAAACCAAAATAAACAAATTTCAGCAGATATGGGGAACTATAGCAAGAACATTGAAAAACAAAGTTAATATTTTATAAAACGATGGCAGTTCCAGTGCTCATGTATGGAAGTGAGTCCTGGATATTAAAAGAAAGATAAAAGTGAGATGCAGGCAGCAGAAATGAGAAGATTATTAAATGTACTAGACGAGATTTAATAAGAAATGAAACTATTCGAGAGGAACTAAGCATATATAAATTACAGGACAAAATAGAAGGAAATATACAGAACTGGAAACAACATATTGTCGCGGTAACGGGCATTAAAGTTTCGGCGCAAATAGATAATAGATGGATAGGTTTCACGTAGATAACGAACTGGTGTAAACAGATAACGCCGGCAAGCAAGATAACTGAGGCAAAGGCCTCGCCAGCGTACATTATGTTACGTTTCTCGAAGGTGATAGAATGTTCCAATTATGTAATTAGATGCCTTGTTTTCCAGAAACCTCTAGTGATTGACAGAACAGTCTGGTAATCATGAATGGAGATATAAAAGGGATTGTGACACGCCAGCAAGATAGTGGGAGTTGTGAAACAGTTGTAAACAAGAGTGAGTCAGCAGTAATTGGGTAAAAATAGCTAATGTAATCAGCTGTCACGGTTTGTTGTTGTCATCGACCTTGGTAGACTGATGGTGTATGTAACGTAATGCTGTTGTAATCTATAAGAGTATTTCTACGAAAATAAAGATTTTTAATTTCTGCAACTCGGCCTTTTAATTCTACGAACCCACAAAGTTACAATATGAATAGATTAGACGAAGAAAGAGTACGGATTTTTAATAAGAAGATACAATAATTAAGTATGAGTAGCTGGCACGCTTAATTTATACGAGTACTCACTCAAACTGTTCGAAGTTCACCTTTCCTCCAAACTAGTGAAGTTGGAGCAGACTTCACTGAAGATGACCCGAATTTAGGGTAGAAAAGCGCTTATACACACACACACACACACACACACACACACACACACACACACACACACACACACACACACACACACACACACACACACACACACACACACACACATCTCTCAGAATTCCTCCTTTATCTACATATTCATCCCTAGAAGGCTTAGCATACTACACTCTGATTTTATATTATATTTCAGGTTTCGTTGGACAACTGTCAGCTGAAATTTGTACATACTTACACTTTCTAGGTATTTCTCGCTGTTACACTTATATAGTCTGATCATTATCTCTTACTATCTTTGGTGATCCACAAACCTCTTCCCAAGAAAATTGTATAGATCATACAATACGAGTACTAAAAGAAAGAATTTTTATTTCAATATAAATTACGTGTTAAGTACCAGTAATTAAGTAAGAGCAAATCGCCCTGCAGTGCTCCGCCTCAAAAAAAGATATTCTATTGTAGGTTTTTAAAAAGGAGGAAGAACAATAAACAGTTAAAAAAATAAAAATCTCAAACGCTTATAACGTGTATTTGCAGTTACATTATAAAAAAATAAATCTCTGGCGCGACAGCTCTAAGAGGGCCAAGGCCGACCAACCTGACTGCCGATTTCACGCCAAATTACGCACGGCAGAGGTGGGCGATCATCCAACGGATGCGGGGAGGAGATGTGGTCAGCATCTCGTCATCTCCCAGCCAGAACATTGGTTTCCGTGACCAAGGTCCCTTACCTAGCGTAAGCTCCTCACTTTCCTCACGATGCTGAGTGGGCACCCTATGGATGGGATCGAACCACATCTCCTCCCCGTATCGGCTGGATGATCGCCCACCTCTGCAGTGCCTAAGTGGGCGTGAGGCCGGCAGTCGAGTTGGGAGGCCTTCGCCTCTTAGGGCTGTCGCGCCAGTGGCTAACTTTAACTTTAACCTCCAACGTTAAATCATATAGGACTATGAAATTGGTGAGATGATGCTCAAATGAATCCAGGCCCCGTAGAGCTTAGATTTACCCAACACTCGTCTTTCAGAATAAGGGGAAACCCCGGAAAAAACCTTAATCTGGTAACTCATCTTGACGAGATTCGAACTCGAGACCTGTTGAACGTGAGGCAGACAGGCTACCATTTACGCCACCGATGTGGGCGACTTTTGGTTTGAACTTTGTTTTACTGGAAGGACGGTTTTCCTCCAAATTCTAAATTAAATTCGTGCAACGAATACTTTGACTCAACGAAACGTTATAAAAGCTTAGGTGGTGGTCTTAGTGACGTCTTACCTATGAAAAACGGTAATGTTCATTTTGTTACCCTTTATCAATAAAAAATGTTTTGTATGAATGAACACGTTCCTTCCAGGGTTTGTGTAGAGGTGTAATTTTATAAAAGCACGTGCCAATATTGGGTACTTTATGTTACATGATAAAACAATCGGCCTCTAGATCTAACAGCGCTAACCTTAAACGGCAGAGAACTGGCCGCCAACATGCAACTTTACCTCTGTGTATGTATCTCAGTGGCGAGGCGTGACTTTCAAAGACAGTGAAGCTGCAAATATAGTACAAATATCTTGAGGTGGCCGCTGAGTTAAGATGAACACTAAATGCATTAGTCTATTACTACACCTGGAAGGAGAGCGAGAATAATTTCTACATGTGGAGCCATTGATGGTGCTGCTCTCCGATCAGACGTTCCAATTTTTCCTACAGCTGGCCCACGCAGCGTGAACTGGTAGCCTAAAATGGATAAAGTATGTAATTCACACACTTCTGCTAATAACTAAAGCATCACAAGAATTTCCTATTTTTTACCACTAAATACCTTCTTTTTTGACTGCCCTCTTATACCACTATGTGGTGTTAGGGTATTCATGTTCCTCTTAACCCTTATGCGGGTTGAGGAACGGAATTTGTGGATCAGTGAGAGAATCCAGGATGAGTGATCATCCCGATGCCTGGTATGAAAGTGAGGGAAGTGGATGACAGAATGAGGGCGAGATGAAATGATAGGAAAGATGGAGCAGTTGGAGGAATGCTAGCGGGGGAACCCGGAACACCCGGAGAAACCCCACCCGAGCGCCGTATGTCCACCACAAATCTCACTTTGCGGTTGCCTGGGATAGAACCCGGGGCGCCTTGGTGAGAGCCAAGTTGTCTAATCGCTCAGTCACGGTGCGGTCCTTGGTGTGTTTTTCAGTTATTAGAAAGAAAAAGAACTGCTAATATTCCTTTTAGGCCGAACTAAGGGCTATCGGGATGAGATGTCGCCGTTGTGGTTCGATCATTCAACTGTACACTTATTACATACAGTTCTCGATACGTAATCTACATCCCAACATGTTCTAAGCGCCAAGAAACACTTCCAAAAATATATGTATTACATTATCGTGCACTGTTAATAAATTCCCGAAGGACTTCTTTAGGGAAGCTATCTTCCAGACTACAATACAAATAACAGAGCCAGGGGCAATTGAACCTTACGATACCTACGTGAAATCTTACTTGCAGTTTATCTATAATATAGTAAATATTAACATTTTATTGATATTTTAATGGGCGTATTGACAAACCAAACATTATTCGCAAATAATTAAAAAGTTCTCTGTTGCCGAATAGTGTTATCTTGTTTTGCCTGAGAGTATCACTAATAACACGCTCCTTAATTAATTTTATGTAGTTATCAATTCTAAACAGTTCTGTGAACGCATTAATGAAAAAGAATTCTAAATTTCTCTGTAAAATGCCGTCAAATCTTCTGTTTCCGTAAATGCAAGTAAGAGTAGGGCATAAACCTCTAAGAGAATGTGAATCATCCATTCTCCTGGGTCAATACTCTTGTGGTGTATTATATTCATTTTTCTTTGCTCATGTGCTCGCAATAATTTCCAGGCATTTTTTATTAACGTCCTTGGACGATGAATAAAATGGGTGAAATGATGCTCAAATGATCCCACGGGCCATAGAGCTTAGATTACCTAGCATATTTCAGTATAAGGGAAAGCTCCGGAAAGAAATCGTATCCAGATAACTCAACTGACCGAAATTCGAACTCGGGTCCCCTGGAATGTGAGGCAGACACACTACCATGCACTACAAAGGTGATAAGATGTAATGCAGACAGTTTGGGTTAAACTAGACAGTTTTAAGGTGGTTTTTTTATGGATATGCGAAATGAAGTATGCACTGGATGGGCCAGGAACTTCTAGCCACTTATTTGTCCAGTAGATAAATATGTTACATAAGAATACGTTATACCCATTGACGTCATCGTTGAAAACCTCTTCAGAGTAATCCAATATCGGGAGTAGACCCTTGTTGCCTTAAACAAGGACTTGCAGCATCCACTTCAATTCAGATGCAACCCTCGGGGTAAAGGACCTCGGTGGGGCAGACAGATCAATACTTGGTGCCGCAGAGGCTTTATGTAGCGTCTTCCATCTCTGCATTTCTCTCTCCCGCCTATTCCATGTCTGTATACCTTTGTCTACGACGGTACCCGTTTCGGCTAAATCTCTCCAAGGAAGGATGCCTTTCATCTCAGACCAGAGTCGACCGTTTCTGTTGCGGCAGGTTAGGAATTCTACCTCGTAGCTCCCGGGAACGTTACGCTTTAGCATAGCCTGCAGGTCCCAGGTTAGCGATGCGGCTCACCATGTGGTTTTATTGCCTTGGGCGTAGCCCTAGAGAATGTGTTACAGCAGCAAAGATCTCGATCAATAAATAAAAGGTTCTAAGAATTAAACGACCTTCGCAATGTCTCATACTTAAGAAACGGGGCAAAAACTGATAAAAACGATTGAATGTTCAAATGGGTCCATTTGCAAGGAGGCGATGGTAGCTCCATTTCCTGAATAAGGAAAAGTTAGAAGAATTACTTATCCAGGAAACTCAAGTCTAGGCGAAATTTAGACACAGACCTTTTGGATTGCTAGATAGAAACTAACCAAGAATATCAGGGTATACCAGAAGAATTACACCTCAAAAACATGTGGTCAGGGTATTTGCATACCCAAGAAGGGGTTGCGTTTCAGATGTTTTTATGGTTAGATCAGGATTAATGTATCCCAGAAAGAGAAAATATTTCTTGTAAGCTCTGACACAAAACCGCATATTAACACGAATATTTTTACACTGCTCTAACTCAGAACGAAATTGTTGGCATTCTTAAACAACTTAGTACTTAATAGAATGGTTATTGAGAGCCTTCACACATGCATGGCCATTGGAGTTAAAAATCTGCTTATTCCTACAGCGTCTCTTCCACTCTCCCAAATAGCATTGCAAACCTATCTGCCTGAAAGATCGTTATGTATTCGACCAAGCATGGAGTCCAGCCTCACATATCCGGTTTTAAAACCATCAGTATTCCAAATTCGACATTTATTTTGATAAGGTTTTAGGCATCCTTCCCATTCAGTGCGTTTAGGATAAGAGACAGCAAAGATTTTGTCAAACAAAATTTGCCCTCAAAATGTCGGTCTCAAACTGAGTAGACTTATTCAGCTATGCTAAGTTTTGTATTGTCTTAATTTACTCTTGTAAGCCAGTACAATACAGCGCAAGAGAAAAGAGGTGTAACCATTTTGGACTGGTGCCCATGTCTTGCCAAGCAGCTCCAAAGAACACCAAACATTTTGACAACTAAGTAACTTAAGACATGATATTCTAGTCAGTTTGTCTGAAAAACAGAGTATTTGAATTGTGATGAATATTGCGGAAACGTAGAGTCAGACTGAAAAATTCAATGCCATAGCCGGGATTTGAACCACGGATCTTCTGGTTTCCGTCCAGCCGCTCTACCATTGAGCTACTATGGCCAACGTACCGATATGACATTAAATTCTCCAACTGACTCGTATTTTCCCGGTAAACCACTTAGCAGTTCTCATAAACACATGAGACAACTACCTTAATGGCGACTTACAACATGTAAGTTACATGCTAAGTGGTTTACCGGGAAAATACGAGTCAGTTGGAGAATTTAATGTCATATCGGTACGTTGGCCATAGTAGCTCAATGGCAGAGCGGCTGGACGGAAACCAGAAGATCCGTGGTTCAAATCCCGGCTATGGCATTGAATTTTTCAGTCTGACTCTACGTTTCCACAATTTAGCCTACATACGGCCAGTGTGAAAGAACAATTAATTTCCATGTGATGAATATTGTTTAAATTTATGAAACAGAATAGATTCTTTAAAGATCTCAGTAATCCTCTTTGTTTTGAGATTGTTATAGAAAGGGCTCCATAAGCCCCGCCATGGGTACTCTCCCTCTAATTGCTTGTTAGGTTGATATTGAGATATTTGCTGCGAAGTTACATTTCCAAATCGTTCGCCTTATCAGCGAGTTTGGCACTTGAATGTTTTGTAGCTTACACAGTAAACAGCGACGGATACTATGGAAGGCGCGTTCGCTATCCAGTGCGATGGCTTCTGTTGAGTTTTTGGTGTTAAATCCGTGATTCTCACTTTCAATTGGACATAGTCTACTAAAGAATTCCGCGACGTTTAATTTAGCGGTTTTGAGAACGAATAAGCTATGGCACTTTGGAAACTTAGGCAAACAGATTGTTCGTTCCCTCAGTGATGATAATCTCACAGAAGATGCATTCGAGCACTGCTGCAGGAGTGAGAACTATGCCAAAAGTTTCTAATTCTGAACATTTAAAGAACGACAGGAAAACATGCTTATGAGACAAGATATTTCCAAGGCATGTGGCATCCTCCCTCTCGACTAGATATTTCAGTCAGTAAATAAATTATGTTGTACAGACTTCTTAAATCTTAATTGTTTGGTATTTTAACTATTTAGCTCTGAATAATGATCCATTTTGGTATTGATGTCACCCAACATACGCAACATATTCGTTACATAGAGGAAATACTAGTTAAATCAAATGTATCCAACTTGGATGCTAGGTTTACATTCAACAATGCTGTCTGGATCAATAAGTCTTAGTCTAGCACGAAGGTTCTATTGGCTAAAGGCGGGTAATTTCGTAGATCCACTACCGAATGTACTTATGAACGAGAAATGCAAAAATATCCCTCTGAAAAACAAAAGAAAAAAGACACTGGCCATCAGCATAACCACAATGCGTCTTTTAGAATGGTGCGATTTCATTTAACTAAACTTCAAGTAGTAAAAATGATTCTGGTTATGAGCTGAATCTGCAACACTGAATTATGTAATACCAGATACTGTTTTTGACAAGATAGATATTTGTAACATTTCGGCGGTGGATAATTAATTTGAACTGCTAAAGTGACATTGAATTCGAAAAAGTATCCTCTGTCTTAATAGCAACAATCACTTGCTTTGGGATAAAATTCATTGCCACGATAAGCACGGTATATCCTTGAAATGTCAACAAAAATGCGTCCAAAAATATTTTGATCTCAAATTTTAACTCATTTCAACTATAGTGCTTTTTTAATACACCTGAAACATTTGACAATCATCCAAGTAAACGTTGTAAAGCTAATTAACAATATACTTGCTTTGCAAATATGCGATCCATGCACAATAGATTTTTATCATTCTGTTGAATATTTAAAATATGATATTATATAGAACTATTCAGCGGTCATTTTCTAATACACAATTTACTCAATACTAAGGCAGAGGAGTTCCCAAATGAAAACAAACGAATATACTGTTTCGTGAAAGAAATAAAGAAAATTAAAGAAATTAAAATTAATGAAATTAAAAGAAAAGCGCTGTAAAAATAGGGATATTATATGCAGTGCTAAAATCTCAGTTTTTTAAAAAGAAAACTAAGATAGCATTTAAATAATCCATTGAAAAGACTGTCACGACTAAAGACTTCTTGTAGTTATCGAACACAAACGAAAACCACTTGTGACACACAGAGAGAAGGAATACAGTGATAGAGTATTAAAAATTCCTGATTAACATTGTTAATGGGCATCCATTTTAAGTCAGTTTATTGAAGTAGTACTTCAAATTATACTTTCAAAGTCGAGAACAACATTAATATTATATATTCCATTAATATAAGAGCAGCTAGTTAAAAGAATCAACATTATATTTAAAAAATAAAAAAGAAAGAAAAAGAAAGCTTAGAGTGAGATATATAGAGAACATGTTCAAATTATTAGCAATTTTTAATTGTAAGCAGATTTTTTAATTTTATTTATATTGTATACATGTATTAATAGACTTATTTAATTTCGTGAAACTTACAATGGAGTTTATCATTCTAGTATTTAGTATGCCCCCCCCCCCCCAGCTCATATGAACGCAAAAATTGTTTAAGGCATGCCCTGAATTGCATCTTTACACATCTGGTGAATTTCATCATTTTGCCACACTGACAATATTGTATTCACCATTGTTTCTTTTGTTGTTGGGTGAAAACTTCAAACTTTTATCTTCAATACATTCCACACAGACTCAATAGGATTCATATCTGGCCAGTCTAAGAGAGATGCCATATTCATTAAAATTGTACATAACACATTTCGCTTTGTAGCAAGGAGCACGATCTTGCCTGAACACTCCATTTACTGATGGATACCACTCGTTCATCATGGGTTAATGCACTCCTTTACCACTTCTGAATACTGCTTAGCATCCATAATTCCCTCTACAGTGTGAATTTTCCCTACTCCATAAACAGAAATTCCACCCAAATCATTTTAGTGGGATGCTGCACATTCTGTACCACACATTCCTTTATAAATCCTTCTCCTGGCCGCTTTCTGAGATACTGAGGACTTTCTTCAACTACTGAAATAATTCTTTCACCACTAAAGACTAACCGGATATAAAAAAAAAAAAAATGTTTGATATATTTTCAATAACTGGAAAAAAAATACTTCGAAATCGACGTAACAATAACATTTTGAAATTCCAAAGAACAGTTTATGAAAATAAACAATTTATAAACTACTTTATGTATTTAAATGCCTTGCATACCTTAGTGCAGCCTTCATATGTCCAGTGCTTGAATGTTTTTGCACAAGCAAGACGTTTTTTCATCATGGTGGGTGTTAGTTTTTGTTTTAGTGCTAGGCCTTCTTGCTTTTAAACCAGCCTCAGAAAGTCTTCGCCGCATCACACTTGCTGAAACTGAACACCTATTTACAGTTTTGGTCATTTATAATAGTGTTTATATCTGGCTTTTGCCATAAATAGCTTTTAAAGGGCGCTGATCATCCCTCCCTCCCTCCCTCCCTCCTTCCCTCCCTCATTCTCCCGCAGTCCATCATGTTCTAGCACAACAGTCTGAATTTATATAGAAGTCATACTTCGACCTTTTAGTTGTTCCTTGATGAATATTCTTTTCAACTCGAAGTTATCATACGTTTTCTGCCACATTTGCCCACTCTTTGTGGCGAAGTTGCTCTATTCCACTCAACTTTTATGCAAACCTCGTCACATAACTTGCACTTACGCCAACTAATCTACTTATTTCTTTCTTGGTTTTAACTCCAGTAGCAGTACGTCATAAAACCTGAATTTTAGCTCTTTTGCGCAATATGATGTCTTGAATCGTACCCATCTTCCTAGCACCAAGCCTTCAAGACAAATGTGAGCAACTTTTCCTCTTCTTACCCCCACCCCTACCCCATCTACTAAATACTCATGGAGGGCTCCGCATGCCAAGGGATGAACTAGCTGGAGTGCCATCAGGCACCACAGAGCAACGCAGGAGCAGTGGTAGTCAGTTTGTGAACACAAGAAAGGAATTTACCTCTGGCTGTGCAATGCAAAAAACTGGATACTTTCATGTAACAACTCTAGAAAGAAAAATGTTGTAAATCAAAGCAGAAATATCTGCGAAGTAGCATGCCAAATAATAAAAAATAGAGCATTAGTCACAGGGACATTAGGAAACTTGGAATATAATTATATAAAGTTATTGTAGGCTTATAGGGCCTGCCAAATTATAATTGTACCTGTGAATAGCAAAATTGCTAATAATTTGCACACGTCTGTAGGACCTGACATAGTGAGATGTATATTTAAAGGTTTTACTCGTTTATTACATGGTCGCTAACCCGTTATCTACGATAGCACGGTTTGTGTACACAAAGAGCCGGCAAATAAGGATAGCGGAGATAAAAGACTTACCGACACAGATAAGAGAGGTAAACGGAAATTTCTAGTGACTTCTTTATTGATAGAGATTATTCGGTTTCTGGTTTGTTTTAGAACAGTCTAGAAATTATAAATGGAGGTATATATATATATATGAGATTGTGACACGCCAGAGGAGTCGTAAACAGTAAACAGCTGTCAAGTATTGTAACGAGAGCTGATGCAAACAGGTGTAATCTGAACGCTGTTATTGTGCTCATCGATCTTGGTAGGTGGTAGATTGTGTATGTGACGTAATTCTGCTGTAACCTGCTCCTGTGAGTGTATTTCAACGCAAATAAAGAACGTTTTAAATTTCTACAACTCGGCCTTTTAATTCTACGAACCCACAAAGTCACAATATACATTATTATTGTAGAGCTCAAACTTACACCAAGGAAATTTTTCCAATTTCTGGAAGGAAATTGAGGTAATTTTTCTTCTTCTAAAAATTATAAGCTGTTTTTATGAACTATAGATCTGTAGATGTTCTGGCTAAAACGGGAAAGCCTATTGAAAGTGTTACTGTATACACACATTAAGTCAAATCTGGGTACGGATTTCTTCGTAGCAGCTGTGGTCCATGCCTTAAAGATCATTTGTTGCCTAATTGTTTTATCATAACTCGAATCTTCAGACACACCAGTTTATATAAGTACTTGTAATATACATATTACCTATTTTTCGAAGGCAATTGATAACGTCGACCACTACTCCTTACTTGCTAAGTTATTAAAAGTGGCTGTTTTTCTTCCATGAGTAAAATTACTTCAGTCATATTAAAAAAAAATTGGTGCTCTAAAACAAATATGCCGTACTACTTTAATGTTAATTCAGGAATTCCTTAAACTTCCAAATCGTTTTATTTTTGTGTGCTTCAAAAATAATTATTTACACAGTACTGTTAAACGTACAAGTTTTTAATGTTTTCATAATGTTAAATTTCACAAAATGTAAACAGCCTTAAGGAATAATAATTACAAGCTCAACAGCACTCAGATTCTTGATATAGTGGAGAATTACACATTATATTCAGTTTAATACTAGTAAATATGTAAAGATTTCTTCACCGGTAACTTAGGTCTTTTAAATATTGTCGCGAACCCTTATCTACGATAGCGCGGCCTGTTTACACAAAAGGAACTGATAGGCGGGCAGTGTGAAAACCAAGAGCCGGCAGACGAAGATAACATGCAGATAAAGGTCTGCCGAAACAAACAAAATGAAATAAATGGAAATTTCTAGTTACTTCTTGACTGATAGAGATTCTTCGGGTTCTGGTTTATTTTCGAATAATCTAGAAATTATCTCTGAGGTATTTAAAGAGGCTACGGCTGGCCAATAGTGGAGTTGGGAGTTGTGTAACAAGAGTGTTGTAATGAGAGCTGAGGTTGTAAACTGGACGCTGTTTGTTATTGCCATCGACCTTGATGCTGTAGATTGTGTATATGTGATGGAATGTTACGTGACAATTGAACAGTATATTCCTACGGGAATAAAGAACATTTAGAATTTCGGCAATTTGGACTTGTAATTCTACGAACCCACAATTCACAATATGTTCATAAGATTACTAGGACATTACTTGAAGTGTTTAAAAAATGTGGAATTAGAAGTATATCTTACAAAAATGTTAGATTTAGCAACACAAATTTTTAAACATCTAGAATTCATTGTATTAAATTCATATAAAGACATAAATTTGACTTTGTGACATCGTCGTTAGACAATCTTAAATATGCACATATCATTTGGAATCCTAACACCACAAAACACCGTAAGTCTTGTGCTGTATGCGGTACTTAAGGGTCTGTATTACAATCTCCGGTTAAGGTGTTGGTTAACAGTTAACTTGGAGTTACAGGCAGATGTCGGTATTACGACATTTGTTAAGGGCTAACTTAGAGTTATTTCTGTAGGTAAACTAACTCTCACCTCGGGTAACGGTTAGTGAGATAACTTTGAGTTTACCTTCACACACAAAAAAGAAAATGGCGTACCTCCAGACCAGATTGAATGTTGACAGCGATTCTGATGATGAAATGTTGGCACGGTATTTATTTAATAGTAGAGCTAAAACAATTAGAATGTGGAAAGATAATTTCATATTTGTGACATGTTGAAAATGAAATAAAATAAACCACATGAGTATTAGGTAACTTGACGTACTTGGTTATGGAATGATGATTTCTAGTATCCCATGGTGTCAGTGACTTGTTGCAAGCAATGCAATATTTTATGCGACCATATTATGTTTTAACGAACATAAATGTAATAAATAAAGATGTTAAACCTATACCGGAAGGTACACGAAATACTATATATGTAGGTGGGTAGGTATAAATGTTCAGAAACATGCTGAAGTAGTAAACATTCGATTTTGCTAATAGTGGGTGCAATGTTTAATTTGCGTTTCGTTAAAGCATTACCAGAGGAAAGTAACAAGCTGTAAAGCAAACAGTGAATAAAACAAATTTTTAGGTTATGCAGTTTGTATCGATGTCCTAACCGTTATTGCAAACACTGTTCACACATGTAATGTAGCTAATTACATGTACAATGCCATAATGGTTTTGTCCTACAATGTGCCTTAATGAATGCCATTTTCTAACTACGTTGCGATTTATGGAGTGTGAGCGCTGTCTCAATGCAAGTTGAAGTATTTCTTATGATTCTTGCCGTACGTACTATAGATGGTGCAAATGTAGAACATCAATATATTTGCTGCGAATTGCACCCGTAAAGAAATGTTAAAACATGCCCATCTTGTATCCTGTTGTACTTAAATGAAGCCATTTATTTGTTCAATTACGTTTTTCTATCAAGGGCACAATGTTGTTACTGAAATGTGGCGTTTATGAAGTGCCAAGGAGAAATGTAAGTTTGCTACAACCTGTTTCCTTAAAAGAAAATTATAGTTATTGCTTCATAACTAGCCAAATATATTAATTTAAAAAAAAATCATGTACCAAGTTACTGGTCCCAGAATGCATATTTTATAACCTTGCTTTTATTCATGGATGACTTGTAATTTGTGGACCTTCTCTCTTTGCATATACCTCTGTGAAATGATAATTTATATAAGAAGAGGTGATTTATTCATGAGGATAAACTACTAACCAAATGATTTTAGCCAAATTGTATTTGTGCAATACTATTATCAGAATTAATAACATTATGTGACCTTATTTTAAATCCTTTTTTGACTGTAAATCTCTTGGTGTTCATAAATTAACAAGGCATTCCATATATTCTCCATATATCTCACCTAATCTACAATAACACTAAACTAACGCAACCATAACCTATAACACTAACCTAACGCTAGGGAAAAATCTAAACTGTAAATGAACCATAATAATAACTATACAGAACTATGCTAGACCTTATTACGAACGAACTGTTATTGAAAATATCACGAAAATATGCAGAAAACAGCTAATACAAATTTAAAACAAGGCGCCTGATGCTACACGTGTTTGGTTTTCCAGTTAATTACACATTCTAAACACAATATAGCCTTGCAAACAAGGTAAAATACTTGTGGAAAATATTGGCAATCGTTCACATTTCACCATAATGCACAGGGTAACAAACCTACAGGTAAATCGAGTTCGTAATACGAGGCACTGAATCTAACCAATAGTTATTGATAACTGAAAGGTAACAAACTTCGGCTAGTAACCGTAGATCGTAATACAGTACCGTAAATCTTAATGTCTTGGCATTACAAAGATCGCGGAATGTCACAGATATCACTCAGCGATCAGTTTTTAAAAGATTTATGTATTGCGGAAAGCCAATTTTGTTCTCTAATTTCCGAGCACTTACAAGAAAATTACGAAAAGAACTATTTCTACAAACATGCATCTCATCAACGTAAGTAGATAGAGGGATATATTTCCGTAAGAACATCTTGAACTAAAGTAAAGAACACCCGAAAGCAACACATCATAATTTATTTTTCATAAGTTTCCGCCCAATTTGTTTTCCCTCGCTTTTGTTTAATTTATGTGCCAGTTAAATGACGTTCAAGCTCCATAACAACCAGAAATCAATATCAAAATTTTCTGTTCGACAAGGAAACAAGACTTCTAAATTAAAGTATTATAATATTCAAATAACGAAATGGGAGAACTGAAATCTGGCGTAAGCTTCACTTGCGGAAAGGCAGAAAGTACACACAGCAAGGAAGAGAACACTTTGTTAGACGTCCAAGTAAATTTTCCGCAAGATGTTACCACGAAAAACGACGAAGATATGTTGATAAAGGTAACTGATGCAGACCGAGTGAAACTCATCAAAGCTTTCAAAGAAGAGGGTCCCTTGAAAACTGTCAATGCTGCTTGTCGGAGAAGAAGATCAAGACGCAGAAGCTCTTCCAGGAAGAGGAAGAGAAGTTGTTCAAGACGGAGAAGAAGACGAAGTTGTTCAAGGCGGAGAAGACGAAGTTGTTCAAGGCGGAGAAGACGAAGTTGTTCAAGGCGGAGAAGGAGAAGGAGCTGCTCAAGAAGGAGGAGAAGAAGTTGTTCGAGAAGGAGGAGAAGAATGAGTTGTTCAAGACGGAGAAGAAGCAGGAGGAGTTGTTCAAGAAGACGGCGTCGTAATCTAAGTACCGAAGGCGAGGATTGATAGTGTAACGAAACTCTCACGTTCGAAACCAAAGCCCATATCACTGGTCATGAACTGAATTAATTACAATCATTAAAATGGTACATAGTCCCAGTTCTAAATTATACACACTGTACTAGTCATCATGTAAAACAGAAACACTACAACAAGTAAAAACGGTTCAATACCTTTCAGCCAAGTATGTACATTATTTTCACAATGTCTTTAACAGATCAACTCCACACATTGTACAACAGGCCTGGGAAACATTGCTCCAAAGTAGTGAACAAAGTTGTTTCTCACCTCCTTAACTCCAGGGAAGCGGTTTTCTCTTAAGTTTTCCGCTTTAATATTAATGTAGGGAATAAATTGAAATTGAGTTTTTATTTATGGGACGCAGTTGAACTACTGTGGTTCTGAGCGTCCCATTCCTTATTGCGTGTGAAATCCATTTAATTTTGCTCAGAGGCCTCTTTATTAGGCTTGAGTTTATTTTATGTGACCAAAATCTGCCACTCGGCTACCCGTGCTTATGTGATGCTAATGATTTGTATGTCCACTAAAAATCCATCACCCTTCGCCACGTATGAAGCTGACACTTGGTGAGTACACTTCCCCGGGTCTGTTGTACAATGTCTCATTGATATTTACTGAAGCAAATTGTTTTATGAGGTTCAATCACAAAACAATCTGGACCAGTTGTAATTACATAAACTCCACAAAACGAAGTCTTATTACAGTACACAGTGTCTTTGTATTGATATCTTCTGGACTCTTCACAGTATTGCATGCTACATGCAGTTGTCTGTGAGTAAACTCTTGCTTAGGAAGAGAGATGGTAAGTTTCTGGAATGTTTAGCCATGTGTGTGTGTTTATAGTCACAGCAGATGCTAGCTGTAGTGAGAACTATAACCTCGTCAGAGAAAGCCATGTCCTCAGTAGAATTAATTTTATTTTTGACATGAATACAATTAATAACCTCTAAAATAAGAAAACTGTTGGAGTGGATACCTTAATAATGAATTAATTAATTACGCCTCCACTCCATTGAAATACAGACATTAGACTTAATATGTTGGAAGTTCGGTCATATTCCAGAAAAATGGAGAATAGCAAAAATATATCCAATTTATAAGAAAGGTGATAGTCATGAATGTAAAAATTATAGAGGCATAAGCATTTTAAATACATGCTATAAAATTTATGCATTTATTCTGAACTGTCGTTTAAATATAATAATGGAAAATATAATTAAGGAAGTGCAAAATGGATTCAGAAATGGAAGATCTTGTTCTGGCTGTATATTTACTGTTAATCAGATAATTGAAAAACATAGGAAGTTCAATATATAGACTTACACAGATTTCGAGAAGGCCTTTGACAAGGCAAATAGATATAAATAGCTAACGAAATGACTGTGAACTGATCTAAAACAAAATACCAAGTGTTCACACTTTGCCACACAAAACCGCTTATCAAAATAACACTAAATGGTGAGCAACTAACAGAAACAGAAAATTATAAATATCTGCGTATAACACTCGATTCTAAATTATCTTGGAAAACCCACATTAATGAAACCATATAAAAGACCACTCAGAGATTAACAACACTCAAAAGACTAGCTGTCAGCAAATGGGGGTCCTCTGTCAATACACTCAACACCACCTATAAAAGTTACATCAAACCAGCACTCCTCTATGGAAGCGAGGTGATACTTACAGCAAGTCAAAGTAAACTAGCACAACTTGAAACATTATATGGCTACACATATACACAGGCGGTCCCTATTTGACAAAGAAAGTAATGCTGGAGCAGGAATACATAGTTCCATCTTTTTGGGCACACTAGCAACCCACTATGATGGAGAATTAGAAGCAATCAACACCTCGCTGAAACAGCTCTTCAACCATGTGAACTCTTTCTCTAAAACAGTGATTTTAAGCGATTCTAAATCAGCACTTCAAGCCCTATCCTCACTGTACCCTAACAATAATAGAATACTTGAAATGTACAGTTCATCACGTATACTACAAGGCCTACATAAAGAAATACACTTCCAGTGGATTCCATCCCACTGTGGAATTACAGGCAATGAAATAGCAGATTCCTTGGCAAAAAAAGGAACACAAATAGAACCAAGCTGCCAACAAAAATCCTCATTCCACACATCAAAACTACATATAAACAATAGAATCAACTTATTTTGGAAAGAAGAATGCAAAGAATGAAGTACCAACAAGCAATGGAAAATTCTAGATGGAGGTAAAAATCCCATCCCACACTAGCCAAGAAGCAGTACTGTTGCCATCTTCCGACTGATTACTGGCCACGACTGTTTGGCCGCTCATCTATACAGGATTAATATTTTTGAATCCCCGACCTGCACACTGTGTAGGGACCCGAACTCATTGATGGACAGAGATCATCTGCTCCAGTGTTGTGTCCTGACAAAAACAGATGGAGAACTGACCGCACAACTAGTCACACGTTATTGAGAGGCCAGAAGGAAAATGGAAATTCTCCAACTCCATGAGCATTAGCAACCAACCATATAAATTATGGAGTATTATGAAACAGAAAGGTGTACCCCAACATTTCATAACAGCGATAAGAAGTTTATGTGTTGAAAATAAGATCATGATAGAAACCAGAATGAAGACAGATTTAATAGCAACAATAAACAAAGGAGTAAGACAAGGGTGTCCACTTTCATAGTAACTTTATAATACTCGTATTGCCAATACCATATCTGATAGGCAGACAAAATTAAATTTGCATTTTATAATTAGGAATAAATATTTAGATACTTTATTATATGCAGACGATCAAGTTCTCATATCTGGCTCAAAAAATGGTCTACAAACAGCATTACATATATTAAATAACACTGTCAATATAGTTAAATAATATCTATAAACAGAACTAAAGTTTTAGCCTTCAAGGGATCCAATCTCATAAGAGCCAAAATATTATTAGCAGAAAAACCCGCAGAAAAAGTCAACTGATTAATTATCTTGGTTGTAATATCTCTTGTTTTAAAAATAGTGACCTTTTAAATAAAATCACAAATTTAATGGTATATGTGGCACCATAAAGAGAACCTTAAAACGTACCAGAAGAAAGACCAAATCAAAATTGTATAACGCAATAGCAGTTCCTATATTATTATATGGTAGTGAATTTTGGACTTAAACAACAAAACAATGAAAAAGAACAAAAGATTGAAACAGTAGAAATGAAGTTTTTAAGAAATGTAGCAGGGTATAATCTTTTGGATAAGCAAAGAAGTGAGGACATTCGAAATGAATTGAAAGAATAAAACAATATAGAAATAACTGGAAGGAACATGTCAACAGAATGAATGATAGCCGCATTCCAAAATTAGTTTTAGATTACAAACCATTAGGTACAAGAAATATTGGTAGACCAAGAAAAAGATGGATACAACACTTTTAATTTAAAATTTGAGACCAGAAAGAGCCTTGATGGCTTAAACCGTGAAAAGTTGATGACGATGAACATCAATACAAATAATATTTCCCTTTCCAGTTCTCATAATAACTTGCAATGTTATAGAAGTTTACATTAAGCACACATGACCATGTGAAATTGTGTCTCTGGTCCCAAGTGTTTGTTTGCGATGAGCAGAACAATAGCACCAACATTCAGAATGAGTGTGTGGTGGCTTGCCTGAGGAGGCAACATATCTTTCTGGAAGTGTGATTTTTCTTTATAGTTGAGTTCCCACTAAGATTACTACTCACACAGCGATTGCTTTCGTGTTGCCAATGCTTTAACACAGAACCTCACTTTTTTATTTCTAAATATTGGTACTCTGTGCCAGATAAGTAATTGCAGGATACGCTTGTGTTCCTTGTTCTGAATATTATGGTAAAGCTACTAATAAGTGGCAGTGGTTTGCTAGGAGAATGGCAGGCATGTCCTAGGTTGCTGTAGTGTTGTCAATAGCGAAAACATGAATTTGCTGAAGCTACTAACATTGCGTAACCAAACTAGCGACATTGTAATGCCTAAGATTACTGGCCAGATTAGAATGGGAAAATCATGACACTGATTATGATAGAGCTTATTTGAAACAATGTTTTCTAAAATTAAAACTCAAGGGCTTTGTTGTGAATGCAAGACTCTCCTGAATACAGCTTGATCCTAAAAATTAAAAAATACTACCACTACCACCACTAATAATAATAATAATAATAATAATAATAATAATAATAATAATAATAATAATAATAATAATAATAATAATAATAATAATAATAATAATAATAATAATAATAATAATAATAATAATAATAATAATAATAATAATAATAATAATAATAATAATAATAATAATAATAATAATAATAATAATAATAATAATAATAATAATAATAATAATAATAATTAATAAATGTATCCTTTTATAACAGTAATATTTTACAATTGTTTTTATTTGGCATGGGATAGGTTCGGTTAGTGCTAATTAAAGCATTAATTTTATATTTTTCTTTTTCCTTATTTTTTCCATTTGTTTGACTGTTTTCTGCAATTTTCTACAGATACACAACACACAAACATCCATACCCAAGGCGGGACTGGAACCCGTGACACTCTATGTGGCGGCCGCTAGAGATATACACACTAACGACCACGGCTATGAGCGCAGGCAGTATTAATAATAACTAGTAGTGAATTTTATTATCTGAGCAAAAATTTTCAGTGTAATAATACACAAAATTCTGCTTAACAATTTGTCCCCATTTATACAAATTCCTTTCCATGGCCCGTTGGTTAGTCTCTGGGTCTGCATCAAGATCATTCTGGCAACACTATCCTCGTTCCCTAGTTTATCTTCCGTCTTCTGGTGCATCAGTTGGCAACATGACAGCCAATGTGTAAATGTATTGGTTTAGCACACAAGCCTTTAACAATTTTAACTATCTAGGCTGCAATGTTTCATATTTTAAAAATGAATATATAAAAAATAAGATTAATAAATTTAAAAACACTTGTGTTACCATAAAAAGATGTATCACGACTGCCACAAAACAAACAAAACTAAAATTTTGCAAGTAATGGCAGTGCCCATGCTCTTATATGGTTCACAATGTTGACAATTCATAACGCAAAGAGAGACAAGCAGAAACAAAGATGATTCTCTGTGTGTGGAGCCACAGTTTCTCAAGAGCCACTAAACCAAATTCCTTCACCATGAAACTTCCTATTTTTCCAGATGGTCACAGGCTATAAAATACTTCAAAATTCTGAAAATTGAGAGCAAGGGTTTTCCTCTTCATATTCATGTCAAGGCCGCACTAAGGCGGCCCGTGATCGATCCCACGCGGCCGCAAAGTGACATTTGTGATGGACAACACGGCGCTGGGGCGGGTTTTCTCCGGGATCTCCGGTTTCCCCCGCCATCTCATTCCACCGGTGCTCCATTATCATCTCATGTATCATCAGTGTCATCGACTGCGGTGCCGTATGTAGTAAAAGGGGGCGTTAAACACTTCACATATTCATGTCACCAAATTTCAATGCTATTTTGTTGAAAACGCATAACAGAAACTATTTCTGCTTTTTATTGCATATTTGGCAGATTTTAAAGACAATGCATAACGGCGCTGAGAAGGGATAAAAAGTTTTAAAATTTTTATCTTAAGGGGGGTTGTATATAATTTATATTTATGTCATCTTTTACTAAAATTTTATCAAGTAATACTTTTGCGTGATTTTGACGAAGTCATGTATATTAGGTTCCAGAAACTGACTTATATTCAACCTCTAAAATACAAATCAACATTCTCTGGCCTATGTAGATGAAGCTTTGCATCCTTATCCGTTAGGATCCAAAGAAAACCATAAGCTACCCTACAACTCTAAAATACTACCCCTACTATGTTTCTGATCGCATTGCATTCTTTAAAATATATTGGTCCAAATATTGCATATACACACAGTAGTTGGCAAAAAGTTTTACAGCTTACAACATCCACTTTAACTTCATTTTGAATTAAATAGTATTCAAAACTTGCTTTATTTTCAACCTTTTCTCTCTACCTCTTTTAACTGAGATGTCTCTTTAAACATAATAATATTTTAGTTAACTGATAGAAATTAATCATTTCTCCACACTAGGTGTATATAGGCTAAGGTTTTTTATAGATAGAGTCAACATGAAAAATTCAATGCCATGGCCGGGATTTGAACCACGGATCTCCTAGTTTCCGTCCAGTTGCTCTTAACCTTTGACCTACCATGGCCAACGTGCAGTCCTGACATTAAATTCTCCAGTTGACTCGTATATTTTCCCGGTACACCACTAGGGGCTCTCGCATCCGAGATACACCGTTTGTGTCGACTTACTATCGTAAGTACTTAAGTCCTAGGCGTCATCATTTAACTCTTATTATTTTAGTTAATTGATGGAAATTAATCATTTCTCCACACCAGGAGATCCGTGGTTCAAATCCCGGCCATGCCATTGAATTTTTCATGTTGACTCTATCTATTACAATATTTTACTCTGGATATAAGAAGAATACTATAGACTAAAGTAATCATCAAATTTGTACTTTCTCTAACACCTACATAGAGATACAAAAGGTCTGTAGTACGGCCCGCCTGCATATCTCTTTAACTTTTGTGAAGATTATAGTCATTACGATACCATTATGATACGCCTTGGGTAATAGGATTTCCCTGCTTCCTCAGGAACGAATGCTCCCAATCCACCTGGGTTTTACACGAACATCGTTTTGAATAAAACCAATGAAATGCCATTAAAACACCCCAAAGTTGGGCCAAAAATGTACTAGAACTTTGTTTTGTACTGCTCTACTTTCTGCTTATATCGGGTGCTGCATTATGTTATGGACTTAAGAAATTGTAGTTAATATTACGTACTGTACCTAAAGAAAACATATATTCTGTCCAAAGTATAATGCACATTGGTACTATGCAATAATTCTTTGTCTGGTGGTTACACCAAAACAAGGCAATTGAGTGTAAACATATAACCTTGTTTATCGTTGTCCCTTGTGTTTTCGCTTCAGCCCATTTTCATTTCATTTGCCATTCATTTCAACAAATCCGACACACAGATGCTTTCAAATTACGCAGTATTTAACACTTTATTTCTGAGCTTTTGCAATATTCGTCCAATGACACGAAGCGTGATCTATAGTGCCAACGTAGTACAATTTACGTCCGCCAGACTTGAAAATATAATCTAAACAATATCATCTTCCAAGCACAGACAGATCAAAGGTTTACTTTGCAACTGGTACTTGATTAAACACATGTTACTTAAAATATTATGTGCTAAGTTTCTAGGGTGTGTTACTCTTGTCCAAATGTTCTTATTCTGCCCATAGTTTATTTCACTAAAACGTTTCTTAAACCAAATTAACTTGTAGAAACTAGCCAATAATTTTGTTTTCTATTTGTTTGAATCTTCCATTACTTATATTTTTTATTTCCTTCAAACATCACTATGGGTCTGTATTACAATCTCCGGTTAAGGTGTTGGTTAACAGTTAACTTGGAGTTACACGCAGATGTCGGTATTACGACATTCGGTTAAGGGATAACTTAGAGTTATTTCTGTAGGTAAACTAACTCTCACCTCGGGTAACGGTTAGTGAGATAACTTTGAGTTTACCTTCACACACAAAAAAGAAAATGGCGTACCTCCAGACCAGATTGAATGTTGACAGCGATTCTGATGATGAAATGTTGGCACGGTATTTATTTAATAGTAGAGCTAAAACAATTAGAATGTGGAAAGATAATTTCATATTTGTGACATGTTGAAAATGAAATAAAATAAACCACATGAGTATTAGGTAACTTGACGTACTTGGTTATGGAATGATGATTTCTAGTATCCCATGGTGTCAGTGACTTGTTGCAAGCAATGCAATATTTTATGCGACCATATTATGTTTTAACGAACATAAATGTAATAAATAAAGATGTTAAACCTATACCGGAAGGTACACGAAATACTATATGTGTAGGTGGGTAGGTATAAATGTTCAGAAACATGCTGAAGTAGTAAACATTCGATTTTGCTAATAGTGGGTGCAATGTTTAATTTGCGTTTCGTTAAAGCATTACCAGAGGAAAGTAACAAGCTGTAAAGCAAACAGTGAATAAAACAAATTTTTAGGTTATGCAGTTTGTATCGATGTCCTAACGGTTATTGCAAACACTGTTCACACGTGTAATGTAGCTAATTACATGTACAATGCCATAATGGTTTTGTCCTACAATGTGCCTTAATGAATGCCATTTTCTAAGTACATTGCGATTTATGGAGTGTGAGCGCTGTCTCAATGCAAGTTGAAGTATTTCTTATGATTCTTGCCGTACGTACTATAGATGGTGCAAATGTAGAACATAAATATATTTGCTGCGAATTGCACCCGTAAAGAAATGTTAAAACATGCCCATCTTGTATCCTGTTGTACTTAAATGAAGCCATTTATTTGTTCAATTACGTTTTTCTATCAAGGGCACAATGTTGTTACTGAAATGTGGCGTTTATGAAGTGCAAAGGAGAAATGTAAGTTTGCTATAACCTGTTTCCTTAAAAGAAAATTATAGTTATTGCTTCATAACTAGCCAAATATATTAATTTAAAAAAAATCATGTACCAAGTTACTGGTCCCAGAATGCATATTTTATAACCTTGCTTTTATTCATGGATGACTTGTAATTTGTGGACCTTCTCTCTTTGCATATACCTCTGTGAAATGATTATTTATATAAGAAGAGGTGATTTATTCATGAGGATAAACTACTAACCAAATGATTTTAGCCAATTATATTTGTGAAATACTATTATCAGAATTAATAACATTATGTGACCTTATTTTAAATCCTTTTTTGACTGGAACTCTCTTGGTGTTCATAAATTAACAAGGCATTCCATATATTCTCCATATATCTCACCTAATCTACAATAACACTAAACTAACGCAACCATAACCTATAACACTAACCTAACGCTATGGAAAAATCTAAACTGTAAATGAACCATAATAATAACTATACAGAACTGTGCTAGACCTTATTACGAACGAACTGTTATTGAAAATATCACGAAAATATACAGAAAAAAGGTAATAAAAATTTAAAACAAGGCGCCTGATGCTACACGTGTTTGGTTTTCCAGTTAATTACACATTCTAAACACAATATAGCCTTGCAAACAAGGTAAAATACTTGTGGAAAATATTGGCAATCGTTCACATTTCACCATAATGCACAGGGTAACAAACCTACAGGTAAATCGAGTTCGTAATACGAGGCACTGAATCTAACCAATAGTTATTGATAACTGAAAGGTAACAAACTTCGGCTAGTAACCGTAGATCGTAATACAGGACCGTAAATCTTAATGTCTTGGCATTACAAAGATCGCGGAATGTCACAGATATCACTCAGCGATCAGTTTTTAAAAGATTTATGTATTGCGGAAAGCCAATTTTGTTCTCTAATTTCCGAGCACTTACAAGAAAATTACGTATAAGAACTATTTCTACAAACATGCATCTCATCAACGTAAGTAGATAGAGGGATATATTTCCGTAAGAACATCTTGAACTAAAGTAAAGAACACCCGAAAGCAACACATCATAATTTATTTTTCATAAGTTTCCGCCCAATTTGTTTTCCCTCGCTTTTGTTTAATTTATGTGCCAGTTAAATGACGTTCAAGCTCCATAACAACCAGAAATCAATATCAAAATTTTCTGTTCGACAAGGAAACAAGACTTCTAAATTAAAGTATTATAATATTCAAATAACGAAATGGGAGAACTGAAATCTGGCGTAAGCTTCACTTGCGGAAAAGCAGAAAGTACACACAGCAAGGAAGAGAACACTTTGTTAGACGTCCAAGTAAATTTTCCGCAAGATGTTACCACGAAAAACGACGAAGCTATGTTGATAAAGTTAACTGATGCAGACCGAGTGAAACTCATCAAAGCTTTCAAAGAAGAGGGTCCCTTGAAAACTGTCAATGCTGCTTGTCGGAGAAGAAGATCAAGACGCAGAAGCTCTTCCAGGAAGAGGAAGAGAAGTTGTTCAAGACGGAGAAGAAGACGAAGTTGTTCAAGGCGGAGAAGACGAAGTTGTTCAAGGCGGAGAAGACGAAGTTGTTCAAGGCGGAGAAGGAGAAGGAGCTGCTCAAGAAGGAGGAGAAGAAGTTGTTCGAGAAGGAGGAGAAGAATGAGTTGTTCAAGACGGAGAAGAAGCAGGAGGAGTTGTTCAAGAAGACGGCGTCGTAATCTAAGTACCGAAGGCGAGGATTGATAGTGTAACGAAACTCTCACGTTCGAAACCAAAGCCCATATCACTGGTCATGAACTGAATTAATTACAATCATTAAAATGGTACATAGTCCCAGTTCTAAATTATACACACTGTACTAGTCATCATGTAAAACAGAAACACTACAACAAGTAAAAACGGTTCAATACCTTTCAGCCAAGTATGTACATTATTTTCACAATGTCTTTAACAGATCAACTCCACACATTGTACAACAGGCCTGGGAAACATTGCTCCAAAGTAGTGAACAAAGTTGTTTCTCACCTCCTTAACTCCAGGGAAGCGGTTTTCTCTTAAGTTTTCCGCTTTAATATTAATGTAGGGAATAAATTGAAATTGAGTTTTTATTTATGGGACGCAGTTGAACTACTGTGGTTCTGAGCGTCCCATTCCTTATTGCGTGTGAAATCCATTTAATTTTGCTCAGAGGCCTCTTTATTAGGCTTGAGTTTATTTTATGTGACCAAAATCTGCCACTCGGCTACCCGTGCTTATGTGATGCTAATGATTTGTATGTCCACTAAAAATCCATCACCCTTCGCCACGTATGAAGCTGACACTTGGTGAGTACACTTCCCCGGGTCTGTTGTACAATGTCTCATTGATATTTACTGAAGCAAATTGTTTTATGAGGTTCAATCACAAAACAATCTGGACCAGTTGTAATTACATAAACTCCACAAAACGAAGTCTTATTACAGTACACAGTGTCTTTGTATTGATATCTTCTGGACTCTTCACAGTATTGCATGCTACATGCAGTTGTCTGTGAGTAAACTCTTGCTTAGGAAGAGAGATGGTAAGTTTCTGGAATGTTTAGCCATGTGTGTGTGTTTATAGTCACAGCAGATGCTAGCTGTAGTGAGAACTATAACCTCGTCAGAGAAAGCCATGTCCTCAGTAGAATTAATTTTATTTTTGACATGAATACAATTAATAACCTCTAAAATAAGAAAACTGTTGGAGTGGATACCTTAATAATGAATTAATTAATTACGCCTCCACTCCATTGAAATACAGACATTAGACTTAATATGTTGGAAGTTCGGTCATATTCCAGAAAAATGGAGAATAGCAAAAATATATCCAATTTATAAGAAAGGTGATAGTCATGAATGTAAAAATTATAGAGGCATAAGCATTTTAAATACATGCTATAAAATTTATGCATTTATTCTGAACTGTCGTTTAAATATAATAATGGAAAATATAATTAAGGAAGTGCAAAATGGATTCAGAAATGGAAGATCTTGTTCTGGCTGTATATTTACTGTTAATCAGATAATTGAAAAACATAGGAAGTTCAATATATAGACTTACACAGATTTCGAGAAGGCCTTTGACAAGGCAAATAGATATAAATAGCTAACGAAATGACTGTGAACTGATCTAAAACAAAATACCAAGTGTTCACACTTTGCCACACAAAACCGCTTATCAAAATAACACTAAATGGTGAGCAACTAACAGAAACAGAAAATTATAAATATCTGCGTATAACACTCGATTCTAAATTATCTTGGAAAACCCACATTAATGAAACCATATAAAAGACCACTCAGAGATTAACAACACTCAAAAGACTAGCTGTCAGCAAATGGGGGTCCTCTGTCAATACACTCAACACCACCTATAAAAGTTACATCAAACCAGCACTCCTCTATGGAAGCGAGGTGATACTTACAGCAAGTCAAAGTAAACTAGCACAACTTGAAACATTATATGGCTACACATATACACAGGCGGTCCCTATTTGACAAAGAAAGTAATGCTGGAGCAGGAATACATAGTTCCATCTTTTTGGGCACACTAGCAACCCACTATGATGGAGAATTAGAAGCAATCAACACCTCGCTGAAACAGCTCTTCAACCATGTGAACTCTTTCTCTAAAACAGTGATTTTAAGCGATTCTAAATCAGCACTTCAAGCCCTATCCTCACTGTACCCTAACAATAATAGAATACTTGAAATGTACACTTCATCACGTATGCTACAAGGCCTACATAAAGAAATACACTTCCAGTGGATTCCATCCCACTGTGGAATTACAGGCAATGAAATAGCAGATTCCTTGGCAAAAAAAGGAACACAAATAGAACAAAGCTCCCAACAAAAATCCTCATTCCACACATCAAAACTACATATAAACAATAGAATCAACTTATTTTGGAAAGAAGAATGCAAAGAATGAAGTACCAACAAGCAATGGAAAATTCTAGAAGGAGGTAAAAATCCCATCCCTCTCTAACCAAGAAGCAGTACTGTTGCCATCTTCCGACTGATTACTGGCCACGACTGTTTGGCCGCTCATCTATACAGGATTAATATTTTTGAATCCCCGACCTGCACACTGTGTAGGGACCCGAACTCATTGATGGACAGAGATCATCTGCTCCAGTGTAGTGTCCTGACAAAAACAGATGGAGAACTGACCGCACAACTAGTCACACGTTATTGAGAGGCCAGAAGGAAAATGGAAATTCTCCAACTCCATGAGCATTAGCAACCAACCATATAAATTATGGAGTATTATGAAACAGAAAGGTGTACCCCAACATTTCATAACAGCGATAAGAAGTTTATGTGTTGAAAATAAGATCATGATAGAAACCAGAATGAAGACAGATTTAATAGCAACAATAAACAAAGGAGTAAGACAAGGGTGTCCACTTTCATAGTAACTTTATAATACTCGTATTGCCAATACCATATCTGATAGGCAGACAAAATTAAATTTGCATTTTATAATTAGGAATAAATATTTAGATACTTTATTATATGCAGACGATCAAGTTCTCATATCTGGCTCAAAAAATGGTCTACAAACAGCATTACATATATTAAATAACACTGTCAATATAGTTAAATAATATCTATAAACAGAACTAAAGTTTTAGCCTTCAAGGGATCCAATCTCATAAGAGCCAAAATATTATTAGCAGAAAAACCCGCAGAAAAAGTCAACTGTTTGGTTGTAATATCTCTTGTTTTAAAAATAGTGACCTTTTAAATAAAATCACAAATTTAATGGTATATGTGGCACCATAAAGAGAACCTTAAAACGTACCAGAAGAAAGACCAAATCAAAATTTTATAACGCAATAGCAGTTCCTATATTATTATATGGTAGTGAATTTTGGACTTAAACAACAAAACAATGAAAAAGAACAAAAGATTGAAACAGTAGAAATGAAGTTTTTAAGAAATGTAGCAGGGTATAATCTTTTGGATAAGCAAAGAAGTGAGGACATTCGAAATGAATTGAAAGAATAAAACAATATAGAAATAACTGGAAGGAACATGTCAACAGAATGAATGATAGCCGCATTCCAAAATTAGTTTTAGATTACAAACCATTAGGTACAAGAAATATTGGTAGACCAACAAAAAGATGGATACAACACTTTTAATTTAAAATTTGAGACCAGAAAGAGCCTTGATGGCTTAAACCGTGAAAAGTTGATGACGATGAACTACAATACAAATAATATTTCCCTTTCCAGTTCTCATAATAACTTGCAATGTTATAGAAGTTTACATTAAGCACACATGACCATGTGAAATTGTGTCTCTGGTCCCAAGTGTTTGTTTGCGATGAGCAGAACAATAGCACCAACATTCAGAAAGAGTGTAAGGTGGCTTGCCTGAGGAGGCAACATATCTTTCTGGAAGTGCGATTTTTCTTTATAGTTGAGTTCCCACTAAGATTACTACTCACACAGCGATTGCTTTCATGTTGCCAATGCTTTAACACAGGACCTCACTTTTTCATTTCTAAATGTTGGTACTCTGTGCCAGGTAAGTAATTGCAGGATACGCTTGTGTTCCTTGTTCTGAATATTATGGTAAAGCTGCTAATTAGTGGCAGTGGTTTGCTAGGAGAATGGCGGGCATGTCCTAGGGTGCTGTAGTGTTGTCAATAGCGAAAACATGAATTTGCTGAAGCTACTAACATTGCGTAACCAAACTAGCGACATTATAATCCCTTAGATTACTGGCCAGATCAGAGTGGGAAGATCATGACCCTGATTATGATAGAGCTTATTTGAAACAATGTTTTCTAAAATTAAAACTCAAGAGCTTTGTTGTGAATGCAAGAATCTCTTGAATACAGCTTAATCCTAAAAATTAAAAAATACCACCACCACCACCACCACCACCACCACCACCACCACCACCACCACCACCACCACCACCACCACCACCACCACCACCACCACCACCACCACCACCACCAATAATAATAATAATAATAATAATAATAATAATAATAATAATAATAATAATAATAATAATAATAATAATAATAATAATAATAATAATAATAATTAATAAATGTATCCTTTTATAACAGTAATATTTTACTATTGTTTTTATTTGGCATGGGATAGGTTCGGTTAGTGCTAATTAAAGCATTAATTTTATATTTTTCTTTTTCCCTATTTTTTCCATTTTTTTGACTGTTTTCTGCAATTTTCTACAGATACACAACACACAAACATCCATACCCAAGGCGGGACTGGAACCCGTGACACTCTATGTGGCGGCCGCTAGAGATATACACACTAACGACCACGGCTATGAGCGCAGGCAGTATTAATAATAACTAGTAGTGAATTTTATTATCTGAGCAAAAATTTTCAGTGTAATAATACACAAAATTCTGCTTAACAATTTGTCCCCATTTATACAAATTCCTTTCCATGGCCCGTTGGTTAGTCTCTGGGTCTGCATCAAGGTCATTCTGGCAACACTATCCTCGTTCCCTAGTTTATCTTCCGTCTTCTGGTGCATCAGTTGGCAACATGACAGCCACTGTGTAAATGCATTGGTTTAGCACACAAGCCTTTAACAATTTTAACTATCTAGGCTGCAATGTTTCATATTTTAAAAATGAATATATAAAAAATAAGATTAATAAATTTAAAAACACTTGTGTTACCATAAAAAGATGTATCACGACTGCCACAAAACAAACAAAACTAAAATTTTGCAAGTAATGGCAGTGCCCATGCTCTTATATGGTTCACAATGTTGACAATTCATAACGCAAAGAAAGACAAGCAGAAACAAAGATGATTCTCTGTGTGTGGAGCCACAGCTTCTCAAGAGCCACTAAACCAAATTCCTTCACCATGAAACTTCCTATTTTTCCAGATGGTCACAGGCTATAAAATACTTCAAAATTCTGAAAATTGAGAGCAAGGGTTTTCCTCTTCATATTCATGTCAAGGCCGCACTAAGGCGGCCCGTGATCGATCCCACGCGGCCGCAAAGTGACATTTGTGATGGACAACACGGCGCTGGGGCGGGTTTTCTCCGGGATCTCCGGTTTCCCCCGCCATCTCATTCCACCGGTGCTCCATTATCATCTCATGTATCATCAGTGTCATCGACTGCGGTGCCGTATGTAGTAAAAGGGGGCGTTAAACACTTCACATATTCATGTCACCAAATTTCAATGCTATTTTGTTGAAAACGCATAACAGAAACTATTTCTGCTTTTTATTGCATATTTGGCAGATTTTAAAGACAATGCATAAGGGCGTTGAGAAGGGATAAAAAGTTTTAAAATTTTTATCTTAAGGGGGGTTGTATATATTTTATATTTATGTCATCTTTTACTAAAATTTTATCAAGTAATACTTTTGCGTGATTTTGACGAAGTCATGTATATTAGGTTCCAGAAACTGACTTATATTCAACCTCTAAAATACAAATCAACATTCTCTGGCCTATGTAGATGAAGCTTTGCATCCTTATCCGTTAGTATCCAAAGAAAACCATAAGCTACCCTACAACTCTAAAATACTACCCCTACTATGTTTCTGATCGCATTGCATTCTTTAAAATATATTGGTCCAAATATTGCATATACACACAGTAGTTGGCAAAAAGATTTACAGCTTACAACATCCACTTTAACTTCATTTTGAATTAAATAGTATTCAAAACTTGCTTTATTTTCAACCTTTTCTCTCTACTTCTTTTAACTGAGATGTCTCTTTAAACATAATAATATTTTAGTTAATTGATAGAAATTAATCATATATTCCACACTAGGTGTATATAGGCTAAGGTTTTTTATAGATAGAGTCAACATGAAAAATTCAATGCCATGGCCGGGATTTGAACCACGGATCTCCTAGTTTCCGTCCAGTCGCTCTTAACCTTTGACCTACCATGGCCAACGTGCCGTCCTGACATTAAATTCTCCAGTTGACTCGTATATTTTCCCGGTACACCACTAGGGGCTCTCGCATCCGAGATACACCGTTTGTGTCGACTTACTATCGTAAGTACTTAAGTCCTAGGCGTCATCATTTAACTCTTATTATTTTAGTTAATTGATGGAAATTAATCATTTCTCCACACCAGGAGATCCGTGGTTCAAATCCCGGCCATGCCATTGAATTTTTCATGTTGACTCTATCTATTACAATATTTTACTCTGGATATAAGAAGAATACTATAGACTAAAGTAATCATCAAATTTGTACTTTCTCTAACACCTACATAGAGATACAAAAGGTCTGTAGTACGGCCCGCCTGCATATCTCTTTAACTTTTGTGAAGATTATAGTCATTACAATACCATTATGATACGCCTTGGGTAATAGGATTTCCCTGCTTCCTCAGGAACGAATGCTCCCAATCCACCTGGGTTTTACACGAACATCGTTTTGAATAAAACCAATGAAATGCCAATAAAACACCCCAAAGTTGGGCCAAAAATGTACTAGAACTTTGTTTTGTACTGCTCTACTTTCTGCTTATATCGGGTGCTGCATTATGTAATGGACTTAAGAAATTGTAGTTAATATTACGTACTGTACCTAAAGAAAACATATATTCTGTCCAAAGTATAATGCACATTGGTACTATGCAATAATTCTTTGTCTGGTGGTTACACCAAAACAAGGCAATTGAGTGTAAACATATAACCTTGTTTATCGTTGTCCCTTGTGTTTTCGCTTCAGCCCATTTTCATTTCATTTGCCATTCATTTCAACAAATCCGACACACAGATGCTTTCAAATTACGCAGTATTTAACACTTTATTTCTGAGCTTTTGCAATATTCGTCCAATGACACGAAGCGTGATCTATAGTGCCAACGTAGTACAATTTACGTCCGCCAGACTTGAAAATATAATCTAAACAATATCATCTTCCAAGCACAGACAGATCAAAGGTTTACTTTGCAACTGGTACTTGATTAAACACATGTTACTTAAAATATTATGTGCTAAGTTTCTAGGGTGTGTTACTCTTGTCCAAATGTTCTGATTCTGCCCATAGTTTATTTCACTAAAATGTTTCTTAAACCAAATTAACTTGTAGAAACTAGTCAATAATTTTGTTTTCTATTTGTTTGAATCTTCCATTACTTATATTTTTTATTTCCTTCAAACATCACTATGGGTCTGTATTACAATCTCCGGTTAAGGTGTTGGTTAACAGTTAACTTGGAGTTACACGCAGATGTCGGTATTATGACATTCGGTTAAGGGCTAACTGAGAGTTATTTCTGTAGGTAAACTAACTCTCACCTCGGGTAACGGTTAGTGAGATAACTTTGAGTTTACCTTCACACACAAAAAAGAAAATGGCGTACCTCCAGACCAGATTGAATGTTGACAGCGATTCTGATGTAGAAATGTTGGCACGGTATTTATTTAATAGTAGAGCTAAAACAATTAGAATGTGGAAAGATAATTTCATATTTGTGACATGTTGAAAATGAAATAAAATAAACCACATGAGTATTAGGTAACTTGACGTACTTGGTTATGGAATGAGGATTTCTAGTATCCCATGGTGTCAGTGACTTGTTGCAAGCAATGCAATATTTTATGCGACCATATTATGTTTTAACGAACATAAATGTAATAAATAAAGATGTTAAACCTATACCGGAAGGTACACGAAATACTATATATGTAGGTGGGTAGGTATAAATGTTCAGAAACATGCTGAAGTAGTAAACATTCGATTTTGCTAATAGTGGGTGCAATGTTTAATTTGCGTTTCGTTAAAGCATTACCAGAGGAAAGTAACAAGCTGTAAAGCAAACAGTGAGAAAAACAAATTTTTAGGTTATGCAGTTTGTATCGATGTCCTAACCGTTATTGCAAACACTGTTCACACATGTAATGTAGCTAATTACATGTACAATGCCATAATGGTTTTGTCCTACAATGTGCCTTAATGAATGCCATTTTCTAAGTACATTGCGATTTATGGAGTGTGAGCGCTGTCTCAATGCAAGTTGAAGTATTTCTTATGATTCTTGCCGTACGTACTATAGATGGTGCAAATGTAGAACATCAATATATTTGCTGCGAATTGCACCCGTAAAGAAATGTTAAAACATGCCCATCTTGTATCCTGTTGTACTTAAATGAAGCCATTTATTTGTTCAATTACGTTTTTCTATCAAGGGCACAATGTTGTTACTGAAATGTGGCGTTTATGAAGTGCCAAGGAGAAATGTAAGTTTGCTATAACCTGTTTCCTTAAAAGAAAATTATAGTTATTGCTTCATAACTAGCCAAATATATTAATTTAAAAAAAATCATGTACCAAGTTACTGGTCCCAGAATGCATATTTTATAACCTTGCTTTTATTCATGGATGACTTGTAATTTGTGGACCTTTTCTCTTTGCATATACCTCTGTGAAATGATTATTTATATAAGAAGAGGTGATTTATTCATGAGGATAAACTACTAACCAAATGATTTTAGCCAATTATATTTGTGCAATACTATTATCAGAATTAATAACATTATGTGACCTTATTTTAAATCCTTTTTTGACTGGAAATCTCTTGGTGTTCATAAATTAACAAGGCATTCCATATATTCTCCATATATCTCACCTAATCTATAATAACACTAAACTAACGCAACCATAACCTATAACACTAACCTAACGCTATGGAAAAATCTAAACTGTAAATGAACCATAATAATAACTATACAGAACTATGCTAGACCTTATTACGAACGAACTGTTATTGAAAATATCACGAAAATATACAGAAAAAGGTAATAAAAATTTAAAACAAAGCGCCTGATGCTACACATGTTTGGTTTTCCAGCTAATTACACATTCTAAACACAATATACCCTTGCAAACAAGGTAAAATACTTGTGGAAAATATTGGCAATCGTTCACATTTCACCATAATGCACAGGGTAACAAACCTACAGGTAAATCGAGTTCGTAATACGAGGCACTGAATCAAAGCAATAGTTATTGATAACTGAAAGGTAACAAACTTCGGCTAGTAACCGTAGATCGTAATACAGGACCGTAAATCTTAATGTCTTGGCATTACAAAGATCGCGGAATGTCACAGATATCACTCAGCGATCAGTTTTTAAAAGATTTATGTATTGCGGAAAGCCAATTTTGTTCTCTAATTTCCGAGCACTTACAAGAAAATTACGTATAAGAACTATTTCTACAAACATGCATCTCATCAACGTAAGTAGATAGAGGGATATATTTCCGTAAGAACATCTTGAACTAAAGTAAAGAACACCCGAAAGCAACACATCATAATTTATTTTTCATAAGTTTCCGCCCAATTTGTTTTCCCTCGCTTTTGTTTAATTTATGTGCCAGTTAAATGACGTTCAAGCTCCATAACAACCAGAAATCAATATCAAAATTTTCTGTTCGACAAGGAAACAAGACTTCTAAATTAAAGTATTATAATATTCAAATAACGAAATGGGAGAACTGAAATCTGGCGTAACCTTCACTTGCGGAAAAGCAGAAAGTACACACAGCAAGGAAGAGAACACTTTGTTAGACGTCCAAGTAAATTTTCCGCAAGATGTTACCACGAAAAACGACGAAGCTATGTTGATAAAGTTAACTGATGCAGACCGAGTGAAACTCATCAAAGCTTTCAAAGAAGAGGGTCCCTTGAAAACTGTCAATGCTGCTTGTCGGAGAAGAAGATCAAGACGCAGAAGCTCTTCCAGGAAGAGGAAGAGAAGTTGTTCAAGACGGAGAAGAAGACGAAGTTGTTCAAGGCGGAGAAGACGAAGTTGTTCAAGGCGGAGAAGACGAAGTTGTTCAAGGCGGAGAAGGAGAAGGAGCTGCTCGAGAAGGAGGAGAAGAAGTTGTTCGAGAAGGAGGAGAAGGAGGAGTTGTTCAAGACGGAGAAGAAGCAGGAGGAGTTGTTCAAGAAGACGGCGTCGTAATCTAAGTACCGAAGGCGAGGATTGATAGTGTAACGAAATTCTCACGTTCGAAACCAAAGCCCATATCACTGGTCATGAACTGAATTAATTACAATCATTAAAATGGTACATAGTCCCAGTTCTAAATTATACACACTGTACTAGTCATCATGTAAAACAGAAACACTACAACAAGTAAAAACGGTTCAATACCTTTCAGCCAAGTATGTACATTATTTTCACAATGTCTTTAACAGATCAACTCCACACATTGTACAACAGGCCTGGGAAACATTGCTCCAAAGTAGTGAACAAAGTTGTTTCTCACCTCCTTAACTGCAGTGAACCGGTTTTCTCTTAAGTTTTCCGCTTTAATATTAATGAAGGGAATAAATTGAAATTGAGTTTTTATTTATGGGACGCAGTTGAACTACTGTGGTTCTGAGCGTCCCATTCCTTATTGGGTGTGAAATCCATTTAATTTTGCTCAGAGGCCTCTTTATTAGGCATGAGTTTATTTTATGTGACCAAAATCTACCACTCGGCTACCCGTGCTTATGTGATGCTAATGATTTGTATGTCCACTAAAAATCCACCACCCTTCGCCACGTATGAAGCTGACACTTGGTGAGTACACTTCCCCGGGTCTGTTGTACAATGTCTCATTGATATTTACTGAAGCAAATTGTTTTATGAGGTTCAATCACAAAACAATCTGGACCAGTTGTAATTACATAAACTCCACAAAACGAAGTCTTATTACAGTACACAATGTCTTTGTATTGATATCTTCTGGACTCTTCACAGGATTGCATGCTACATGCAGTTGTCTGTGAGTAAACTCTGGCTTAGGAAGAGAGATGGTAAGTTTCTGGAATGTTTAGCCATGTGTATGTTTATAGTCACAGCAGATGCTAGCTGTAGTGAGAACTATAACCTCGTCAGAGAAAGCCATGTCCTCAGTAGAATTAATTTTATTTTTGACATGAATACAATTAATAACCTCTAAAATAAGAAAACTGTTGGAGTGGATAATCTTAATAATGAATTAATTAATTACGCCTCCACTCCATTGAAATACAGACATTAGACTTAATATGTTGGAAGTTCGGTCATATTCCAGAAAAATGGAGAATAGCAAAAATATATCCAATTTATAAGAAAGGTGATAGTCATGAATGTAAAAATTATAGAGGCATAAGCATTTTAAATACATGCTATAAAATTTATGCATCTGTTCTGAACTGTCGTTTAAATATAATAATGGAAAATATAATTATGGAAGTGCAAAATGGATTCCCTGTCTCCCTCCCTCCCTCCCTCTCTCACCCTTTCCTTTCGTCCTCATTACCATCTGTGTGTGCAACTAAGATATAAAGTGAAGTTTTTAAAACGGCTTCCTCTAATGTGCTTGTTACCCAATTGGTTTATGTACACGAATAGTAAGGTTGAAAACTTACTTAAAGATTCACTTGAAATATTATTGCTATATAATTTTTTCAAAATTTTGTAAAACGATACAAAAAAACAAGCATAGCCGATTTATATCGGTTGTTTACTTTTTCTACGACGTAGCAAACGAGATGGCTCCGACATAATTTGCGAGTTTGTACTTGGGAGGTACCAGAATCGATTCTTGGGGCTGCCCATTCCTATAATGGTGTTTACGTGTTTCTTCCTGGTTGACTAGATAAATGCTGGGAAAGTATCCCTTCTTTTTTAAATTTTCTTTCCTTCATTTCCAATCATTTCGGTTCCCATTTAATGTTTTAGGGGCCTGTATTACGATCTCCGGTTAAGGTGTCGGTTAACGGTTATCTTGGAGTTACACACAGATGTCGGTATTACGACCTTCGGTTAAGGGCTAACTGAGAGTTATTTCTGGAGGTAAACTAACCCTCACCTCGAGTAGGGGTTAGTGAGATAACTTGGAGTTTACCTTCTCACACAAAAATTAAAATGGCGTACCTCCAGGCCAGATCGAATGTCAGCAATTCTGAGGATGAAATGTTGGCACAGTATTTAATAGAAGAAGAGCTAACAGAATTAGAATGCGGAAAGATTGACATGTTGAATATAAAATAAACCACAGGAGTATTAGGTAACTTGCCGTAATAGGTAATGGAATGATAATTTCTAGTGTCCCATCGTGTCAGTGACGTGTTGCAAGCAATGCAATATTTTATGTGACCATATTACGTTTTAACGAACATAAATGCAATAAGCAAAGCATGTTAAACCTATGCCGGAAATTAAGCGAAATACTATATGTGTAGGTGGGTAGGTATAAATGTTCAGACACATGCTGAAGTAGTGAACATTCGATTTTGCTAATAGTCGGTGCAATGTTTAATTTGCATTTCGTTAAAGCATTACCAGAGGAAAGTAACAAACTGTAAAGCAAACGGTGAATAAAACAAATTTTTAGGTTATGCAACTTGTATCGATGTCCAAATCGTCATTGCAAACGCTGTTCACACATGTAATGTAGCTAATTATATGTACAATACCATAATGGTTTTGTCCTACAATGTGCCTTAATGAATACTATTTGCTAATTATATTTCGATTTATGCAGTGTGAGCACTGTATCAATGCAAGTTGAAGTATTACTTATGATTCTTGCCGTACGTACTATAGATTGTGCAAATGCAGTACATAAATATATTTGCTGCGAAATGCACACGTAAAGACATGTTAATACCTGCCCATCTTGTATCCTGTGGTATTTAAATGAAGCCATTTATTTGTTCAATTACGTTTTTCAATCAAGGGCACAATGCTGTGACTGAACTAGCCAAATATATTCTGTTTAAAAAATCAGGTACCAAGTTACTGGTCACACAATGCATATTTTATAACCTTGCTTTTATTCATGGATGACTTATAATTTGTGGACCTTCCCTCTTTGCATATATCTCTGTGAAATGATAATTTATATAAGAAGAGGTGGTTTATTAATGAGGATACACTACTAACCTAATGATTTAGCCAAATTATATTTGTGCAATACTATTATCAAAATTAATAACAACTATGTTGCCTTATTTAAAAAATGACTGGAAATCTCTTGGTGTTCATAAATTAACAAGGCATTCCATATATTTTGCATATATCTCACCTAATCTATAATAACACTAACTTAAGGGAACCTATATAACCTATAACACTAACCTAACGCTATGATAAAGAATCTAACGCTATAGAAAAATGTAATCTGTAAACGAACTATGCTAGACCTTATTGCGGATGAACTATTCATGAAAATATTACGGAAAGATACAGAAAGCAGCTAATAAAAAGTTAAAACAAGACGCCTGATGATACTACATGTATCTTCCCGCTAATTCGCATTATAAACACAAGATAGCGTTGCAAACACGGTAAAATTCTAGTGGAAAATATTGCCAACCGTTTACATTCCACCATAAAGTACAGGATAACAAACCTTCAGGTATATCGAGTTCGTAATACGAGGAACTGAACCTAACCAACGGTTACTGATAACTGAAAGATAACAAACTTCTGCTATTAACCGGAGATCGTAATACAGGCCCTAAAACGTTTAAATCATTTTATTAACAAAAACGTTAGATTCCTTACGAAACCATTTTACAAATTTTTAAACTCAGAGGTGTAAATTTCAGAAGGATATTTCTGCACGTTATTATTACTGATAATTTTTTTTCAATTTACGTCCTCCAACGTTGAGTCATATCGGACGATGAATGGAATGGGTGAAATGATCCTCAAATGAGCCCGGGGTCCATAGAGCTTAGAGTTAACTGACATTCGTCGTTCAGGATAAGGGAGAACCCCGGAAAAGCGTTATCTAGGTACCTCACCCTGACCGAGATTCGAACTCGGGACCTCTTGAACGTGAGGCAGACATGCTACCACCACGCTACCAAGGCAGGCAATAAATTGATAATACATATTACAGCAATAGTATTCTCTATGACAAATGTAGTAAGCAAATATGATCAACTTTTCATTTTACTCCCAGAGAAAATACAGAAATCCTTAAGAACTCGTCATTTAACAAACGTATATATTTACTGACTTTTTCAACTGGTCTGAAGTTCAGTTCAAGAGTGCTATATTTAATAATTTATTAGTACGAGTAGATATAGATAACTATTAAATTAAGAAAGAATTGCATAATTAAAAGCCATGCTACTTTTTCTTTTTTTTTTTTTTTTTTTGCTAATTTTTATTTATCTTTACAGTTTCAATTTCATCTATATGTTCTATTATTTCTGTATAAATTAGCTATAGATTAGTATGTGATTAGACTTTATATCCAAGATTATAACAGAGCTCATGTTTTTGTTGATGTTGCTAAATAATAAGTATTATTTTGCTAAATATTGAGATACACAGCTCCCCTATCCGTTTTTTTTAACTACCGGACGGCTCGATAAAAAGTGTGATAAAATTCAAACTTACTTGTACAATGTTGTGTGGGGTGGATGTTGCCTCCTCTAGAGCCTGGAATGCGTCCGTTTTCTTTTTAGGAAGATTATGGTCTAAAAATAACAAATATGGCTATATCCCAGTTGCTGCACATTCATGATGGAAATTGCTAACCTAAATAATAAACGAAAGCCGCTAGCTTAGCGATCGATGATTTCATTTGTTCTTGTTCGCTTCCCGATCAGTTAAACGTGTTTACGTCCTTCAACATTAGTCATATCGGACGATGAATGAAAGGGGTGAAATGCTGAAACGAGCACAGGGTCCATAGAGCTTAGAGCTTCCATTTTACCACATTCACCTTTCAGGATACAGGAAAAATCTGAAGGAAAAAAAAAAAACTCCCAGATAACTCACTCTGACCGAGATTCGAATTCGGAACAGCTTGAACGTGAGAAGACACGCTGTTTTGGAAAAAAAAAATGAGCATTTATTTCGAAACAGCTGGAGGAGGAATTTGGCAAAAGACGTTGAGCCGAGATTTCTTATATAAAGTTAAACCCGTGGCACTACAGTCCGTATCGGTCCAGGTTCTGCCAACCCGACTGCCGGCCTCGCGCCCACTTACGCAAGGTAGGAGTGGGCGATCGTCCAACCGATAACGGAGAGGAGATGTGGTCAGCATCTCAACACCCCCAGGCGGAAAGTTGGCTTTCTTGAAGCAGGGTCGCCCTATCGTAAGCTCAACTCCCTCACGATACTGAGTGGGCACCGGTCCCATACCCGGGACTTAAAATTCGCACCCCAGGGGCGGGATCGAACCCGCACCGCATTCCGTGGTAGGGAACCAAGGCATGATGTCTTAGCCCACTACGCCAAGGTGCAGGACGATTTCTTATGTACAGAATATATTTAAATCGTTGCACACAACTTTATATTCAGACGCACTATCCGACTCTTTGCTTAAAAGGTGACTGATATACTTGAAATACGGTTTGATTATGCAGAAATTATTTTGTATTACCATTGAAGTAAAGTTTAGACGGTTTTAAAAGGACCACATTTGAGTCAATTTAATGTATTTGCGTGAAAATGAGAAGTGAGTAAGAAAGATTGTTCGATGCAATTGGAATTCTGTCAACATTGGCTTGCCAAATATCCGCAGTTTAGGGAGACATTCACAGTACATAATTACCACAGAAGTTTCTTTATTATGGTGGCGGGACTAAATGTAACTTTTTTGGCACCAGGAGTAGGTTCTTTCCCGATGGAATCAGCTCCAGTGCATAAATTTCTCATAGAAATTATAATGTAACTAAGTTATAGTTATAATGTAACTAACCATGTAAGTGCTCATAGAAGGTGTTGAAAATGATATATAACATATCTGGTATTCTATGCAAAATTTACAAAATTTCTGTTTCCCTTTTTTTTTGGGGGGGGCGGCATTTATGGACTTTCTCAGATATCATCGAGACCTTCTTCTGAAAGAACATTGTAATTTACTTTCCGTTTCTTATTAAGAATAGATGCTATTTCTCTAAATTATTCACAAGATTACTAATCTTTCTCTGTGAGCTGCACAAAGGGAATCTGTAAGGGAATCTGTATAAATCGCCATATCATATTATTGTCACAGGAATCGTTCCTGTAAAAGGTATACTGGCTACCGAATTTTTGGCATTATAGCAGCTCGAATAAACGTGCACGCCGAGAGGAGGAAATTGAACAGGCTAGAAACAACGCAGTGCAGGACAAACAATGCCCCGTAATACGGCCACGAGTTCAAACCTAGCTAACCATCCTCTCCTGGTCTATTCTATCCTTTTCACCTGAAGGTACTTATCGTCCTCCCGTATTGTCCTAAGCTAAGACATTTTTTTTTTACAGACATTTGCTGAGGTTTTCCTTCGTTCTTTAGCTTGCGATTTATTCTTATGGCATCTTATACTGTTACTGCTATTTTAGACATGTTTTCCAGTATTATGGAAGCCACTGGTATACTTATACTTCGAAAGACTGAGGCGTTTTTTCTAGTTTTGATGCACTTTTATTGTATTTCCCAGTAATTTATTTTTTTACACCGGTTTGTTTTTATCTTTACTGTGATTTTGACTATTTTATAAAAAATTGTCAGAAGTTCTAGTATTTTATACATGTTTATTCTCCTTTCTTGATTTTTTGTAAACTATTGTATAATGTTGTGATAGTATCTCGAGTATGGCTTACTGTCTTCCCATATTTAACTTAGCCTGAGCCTATCAATATTTTCTCATTCAAGCGCATATACTATATTGTGACTTTGTGGGTTCTTAGAATAAAAATTGTTGTTTTCAGAAATTTAAAATGCTCTTTATTGCAGTAAACAAGTTTGTACACCCCTTGCATCCTATAAAAATGACGTGTCATACACAACAGTATTCAAGGTGGTCGTGTTATACCCGCCACACGTAAACAAAAGAATTCACTGCGGTACACACAAGAACTACACAGCTGCACACACAATTAACAACTCACTAGCAACTCACTGCGCTCTAACACTTGTGGGCTTTTATATCTCCAGTCATAGTTCTACAAAGCCGCCGACGTTTCAGGGCCTTTAGCGGTGGCAAGACAAAAGAAGGAACTATCCAGACATCACTGTCTCTTTCTCTCTTTGTTTCTGTCTGTCTCTCTCGTTCAGCGCTCATACCACTATCTGTCTCTTTCTTTCCTGCGTACGCGCCGGTACTTGCTCGTCGCTGTCACAACACAAAAAATGCGATCGTTGACAATATCTTCCTTTAGGAAGATTGATCGTCTCTATAACATGTTCAAGAGGTGCAGAGTTCAAATCTCGGTCAGGGCGACTAATCTGGATACGGTTTCTTTCCGGAAGTTTTCCTTGTGCTGAAAGATGAATGTCGCGTAACTAATCTCTATGGACTCTGGGCTCATTTGAGAATTATTTCACCCATTCCTAATGGTCCGAAGTGACTTAGCGTTGGGGTGTTAATAAGAAATTACGAAGATCCCGCTAAGGATAACTGTTTGCTCTATTTTGTAGACAGTTTTACTTATCCTCTCTTCGAATACTAAAATTTTAGAATTTTTTTTGCAAGTTTACTAACATTAATGTTGTGCTTCAATTCTCGCATTAATGCATTGGAATTAAATAAAATGGAATTATTCACCGACTTGTAAATGTAAGTGGTGAATGTCTAGGAAAACGCATTACCTTCGTATAGAGATTTAACTGTTCTTCTAAAGTAATAAGGTAATGTACTAATTCTTTGCAAAAATTAAACCAAATGTTTATTAGTCACTTTTATCATTAGTATTGTCGCGAACGCATTGTTGCGGCGAGGTGGCGCGGCCGACGAGCTCAAAGAGACGGACAGGGCAGTTCGGAGATAAAAGCTCGCCGAAACGGTGGGGGAAGGAGACGGATTTCTGGAGAGTTCATCTTTCTTCTAACGCCGTCCTGATTGAGAACATTCCACGACTTTCTGGAATAGTGAGTAAGCTATAAAAGGAGCCGCCGGCCGCCACTGGAGGACAGTAGTTAATTGAATTCGTGTGCGCGAACAGCTGTGGAACTTTGTGGTCGATGACCTTGCAAGTTGTATTGTATATCTGACGCAATTCTGGACTGTCAGGTTGACCAAAGTGTGTTTCTACGGACATAAAGAGCAATTTTTACGGTTTGTAACCTGGACTTTTATTTCACGAACCCACAAAGTCATTCTGTGTCCGATGTTAGCCTCAATACTTTGCCCATAAAACATGTACAGTGGGCTATAATAGTTTTCTGCTGGAAATAAGTGACGTTGAGCTAATTCTGACATATCTCCACAATTTGTATGTTATTCCAGGTTGTGACTGTAACAGATGGAGGCCAGGAATCCGTTACAGAAGAAGTAGAGGCACAACATATCAAATTGGACGAGGCACTCCCATGGGATGTAAGTACGCTTTTTGAAAACAACTAATCTAATTAGATTTCTTAATGCATGAACAAAATGAAACCGCAAGACCATTTAAAATAACTGAAGCATATCCTTTAAACCCTTATTAAATAAATGGTGTAATGTATGCTCAGGGATTTTTCGAAATGCAGCAAGTTCACCATAGTTTACAAGACTACTCTCGACAAAGGATGCGGTTGTAGCACTGGCGTGTCTGTAATATGCATGCAGACTTCTAAACTCATTAACACCTGAAGCTCTCGGAATTTAATAATAGTAAGCCAAATTGGGAGTGAAATGTCAAAACCTCCATAGTTTTATATGCGTGTTTCTTAAATTTTTACTGTGATTATGTTGTACTTAATATAAATACCATATTTCATTCAGATTTGTTGAATACTTTATTCAATATATTCTCAGGATAAAATCCAAGTGAAAAGTTGATTAGAAACTGACGTTTTGGGAGCGTACATGGCTCCCCATCATCAGGATATGAATGAATAAAAATTATTAAACACTAAATTGAGATAAAAATTCAACAACTACAAAACACTACCAATACTCGTATCCTTGAACAAAAGACTGCAGTAAGTTAAATATTAGGTGTTTAATTCTAATTTATTTATTAATTATTAATACATTATCATTTTAACGTTAAATTTATAATGAGGAATTAATGCTTGTAGAATTAATCCTTTAAATACATTGCTCCTGTGTATGGATGTTTTAATTAATTAGTCAACTAATTAAAACAACTAATTAACAATTAAAGAAACTAAAAGTCAACAGTCGGCATGTTGGTCATGGTAGCTCAAGGAGTTAGAGGGACTGGACAGAAACCAGGAGATCCGTGGTTCAAATTCCGGCCGTGGCATTGCATTTTTCAGTTGACTAATTAACAATTATTTACTAATAAATTATTATTTATTAATTATTTCTAATCGTCTTCACCTGGCTTGTATCCTGAGAATATCTTGAATGTATTTGTGGTCAGGAAAATTCAGGTCTTATTTTGATGAATACTTTTTGAACTACGAATATTTTAGATATGTTATTGCATGTTAAAAATTGTTTTACGCACCTCAAAATTTGAGTAAACTAGTTTCCCTTTTTTGGAATTTGAGCTTCGAGCCACACGCATTGATTATTTCAATGAATTTGGTGAGTGAATTAAAATTTTCTTAAAATTGTTAGAAATGATTTCTAAAATGTGCCATTTTTATGAAAAAATAATTTTTTGAAATATTATTTATTAACGTGCACTTGGCTCCGCAACTTTTTGCATTGGATGCCTTTACACAGTTTGGGGAAGTTAAATTCAATTTAAGTAAAAACAGGTGCGTGGAACCTTTTAGATGTGTGAAAATGTAACCTTAACTCTGGTTATAGTTGCGTGTAAATTGCTTTTCCTTACTAGCCTTGTGCAGGACAAGGTTTTAGAAATGTAGAATCAAAATGAAAAACTCAATGTCTTAGCCGAGGTTTGAACCACGGTCTGACTATCTGTATAGTTGCGATCAGGGATCATACAGCTTCGTTCACGGTGTTGGTTTGACGTGCAGCACTGCAATAGGTGTGAATCTGTCTGCATCAAGGGTTCTACACCGTTTGCTGCGGATTATGCTACTTAAGCAAATGACTACGTCTGTTTCCGTTGTCTATCCTACTGCAATGTGGAATTAAATGCGGTCATCGGTATGATGAATTGTAAAATTTAATGTTTTCAGACGAACCCTTTTAAATTGTCCAACTTGGCCGTATAGGTTTTTGACGATACTCTGGGAAGTGCAATCTAGCAAACTGCATTTTTGGGGTCATGTGGAACAAACAGGTGTGTTGGTTTAGGGTGCCGTCGCTTGCAACAACCGATCTCACCTCGAAAAGCAACCACTACATGAGGGAGGTCTTAAGAGCCCGTGGTAGTCCCCCCCAACTTGCAACTACACAGGAATATTTCAGGGAGATAGTAACCGCCCACATTTTGCGGAAAGAACGACGGACACCATTGTTTCTCTGTCCTGTACTCTCGCCTGGCATGTCGCACATCGAAGATGTTTGGGATGTGGTTGGTCAGCATCCTTTTATGTTACGGTCCTCAGGCAAGCAGTGTCGCTTTATGGACTGGCATTCAAATTGCGTGAAGGAAGATTGCCCAGAAACCTGTCCAGAGCAGATTTAATTACATGCCACGACGTTAAGCGAATGATTTGAGTGAGTGAATTCAGCACAACATACTGAACACTCCAGCTGAAAGTTCATGTCGTAATAACATGCTAATTCGTGTATTATCGTGTATGTAGTCCGGATATGAAGTTCATTTTAATAAACAAATGTGTTGCCATTCTTGCCCCCTCCCTTCCATGTGTTTGAAATTCATTCCGTGATGACGTAATGTGTCTCCGAACTTGTTCAAATCTAGTCCATTAACATATTTTCCTCATCATTTGCCTGTCAGGGAATTGCAGAGCTTGTTTGAACCGGTTTATCTCCACCTGGCGCCTGGTACTTTTTGCATGACTGACGAGCTCTGACCTCTTCTTGACCTGTTTGCAACCATCTGCCGGCACCTGCCAGAGAAATCAAGTTCTCAAAATATTTGGTCTGTTTGGAAATATTTGGTCATGTTTTCATTTGGCACCAGTGTTTGTTTGGAAGGACTTCGAAACTTTTCAGTTCTATTTGGGTCGATTTGCACCTCACATAAGCAGTGATATACACCCATATTTTTACACCAAATTCTTAAGTGGAAAAGTAACTTGCGAGGCCTTTTACATACACGCCAAATGACATCTAATGAACAAAGGCATGCCGATTCTTTCCCGCTTCCACCACAAATATTTGAAAAGATTGGGGTGTGTGTATAATGTCCATAAGCGACAGCAGTCGCTAAATCAGTAGAGTGGTAATAATGATCCATTTTGTAGATGAAGGTAAAGGTACTCCCATGCTAGGCCATACGGCCTCTATCGGGGCGACGGGTGGTTACCGCATCCATCTATATAGACCTTCGGCATACAAGGCCGTGAGGTGGTCAGCCCCACGAGGCAGCCGCCTTTACCCCCATGAATTATCCTGGTACTCATTTCTGTTAGAGGGTGAGTGAACCCAGGGTCATAGTACGATCAGATGGATTATACCAAGGAATAAATTCCAATGGTAGCATCGGGAATCGAACCATGCTTGTACTCTTAGTGCCGTAACCACTAGGCTACCGCGCGCCCCTCCATTTTGTAGATACTGCTTGCAAACCACAACATGGAGGTGACGTGAGTAGCACTACGGCGCAATAAAATCCTGATTTCGTTTAAACTAAAACAGCTTCTTTAACTTACCAAAAACTGCAGCAAGCATTCGGTAAAGATGCACTCTTTCATGAAGCAGAAATTAAGTGGTTCAGGGTTTCATACAAGGCTGGTTCTGCGTTAAGAAAGGTGGATTTGATAGTTTCACTCTAAGGCAACTGAAATCAACTTCTACACAGCTTCTGTTGTGTTGTGAGGATCGAGATGTAATTTCAGTGAAGCGTTCAGAATTTTATTTGGCTATCTCTTTAAAATTATGCATGGTAATTACTTCTAAATATAAGCAGTGTTCGTAACCCCACCCCAGGATCTATTTATTTACGAAGAAAAGACTGCAAAATGGAGCCAAATCCTGAGGTGCTGCGCCTGTTTCTGATGGAGAGGGTGTGTTTCTAGAATCGATTATCGTAGGTAATAAGGCTGCATCATTATGGTCCTGAAGAAAAGTAGCACAGCGTCGAAATATCCAAGTTATAAGAAATAAGTAATAAAGGCGTTCCATCTACAAAGGTAATGGTACTCACGATTTTTTTATTGCAGTGGAAACTACCAGCATGCGGTTCGCCCTCACACTACCGTTACAGTAAGATACTACACGTCAGTATTGTCTAAACTGACCAAGCACATTACAAGGAAACAGCCAGATCTTAATCGGATTGGGTAGCGAATTCATCATGAAAACAGTCTCATATCGCAAGTCAAGTTATTAATTTTTGACTAAATTCAACATTACCTACGTATGCTTCCGCTTAGTTTTGCCCCCCCCCCTTTGTAGCAGTGTGCTTAGCCCCCATCGTTGAAGGCAATTCTAGATACTCGATTTTAGAACTCTGCACAGTGCTCAAGAAACGAGAGGATTCTCAAAAACGTCCTAAAGAATAGCCTGTGAATGTGTTTGGGGACAGGCAGGGACACTACAAAAAGGGGCATTCATTTAGGAGGCGATTGCTTAGAAAAGATCTTGTAAACATTTTAATGACTAGCAAACATCAGTGAAAGAAAAAAAATCAGTCTTAGTATATAAGCTGAGGCTTTCACGGCCGACGTCTTGAAGATGTCTTCCGGGCTTGCGGACCGTGGTCTAGACCTTCTTGAGTGAACCGACGTGTCGCCAGGAACTGCGCCTAGCATCATCAGTTAGGAAGTCTAGTAGCAGAATGTAGCAGGTGTCCGCATTAGGACCCTGTTGATGCTAGGCGCAGTTCCTGGCGAAACGTCGGTTCACTCAAGAACTTCTAGACCACGTTCCACAAGCCCGGAAGACAACATTTATCCTGAACCAGTCTTAGTGTTTGTTGATCAGCTCTTGCACACGAGGTATTTACACTAAGAAAAACAGAAGATCTTTTTAATGAAAACGTGAACTATGTACTTATTTACGTAATTAATATTAATTACATATTAATATTTTGAGATTTTTCGTGCCTACATTGTAACGGCATAATCAATAAACGATAAAATTACTTTTTCAGTCATAGCATACAGGAAGCTGCAGGTCTAATCCGTGTTATACAAGATTCTGTATAAGATGGGATGAAAACAGTTCAACATTTAATGCAAATGGGCTATCATGGATCTGTGTTCTTATAAAAATTGGAAGGTAAACTAACTGGAAATTTGTTCTTCCATATTAGCCGTGTGTGGGACAAGGTTTGGATAGGTAAAGTCAGACTGAAAAATTCGATGCTATAGCCAGGATTTAAACCAGCATCTTCCGTTCTCTGTGCGGTTGCTCTCAACCATTGAGCTATCATGACAGCATGCCAGTATGACACTAAATTCTCCAACTGACTTATTTTTCTCGGTGAACCACTAGGAGATCGCATACAATGGGATAGATACCTTTTGTGGCGACTTATTCTGTAAGTAGCTACTTAAGTTCCCAGGCTTGATGTAAATTGCTCTTCCTTGTTGCCTAGGACAGCCTCGCCCTAGACACGGCTAGTGTGGAAGGATTTCCACATGAATCTACTGGCAAGACTTACTTCATAACAGACATGAAACCCAGCAGTCTGGGCTGTGTTTGAACCCGCCACTTTGCGACCTTTGGGCCAAGACGTAGTCACCTAGACCGACGAGAAAGGTCAATCCTTCCTGTTTGTATAACGAAACTGAACTGGAACAGTATTATTCAAAATCCGAGCCTTGGTCTTTGGAACCTATTTTAGTGAAAACACGTTTCCGCTTGATGAATATTTGAAACTTGTGCATACAACATCATTGTATTCAGGAATAGTTTAATCAAATTCGTTAATAATTACCCATTTGAACAGCCATTAGGTATTTCTAAACGTGAGTGACAAGTGAAGTCAAAAGATTTAGCTCTTATTTTGAAAGACATTCCCTAAAGTGTTAGTTTTACATTCAGCAATGAATTCTATTATGTAGTAAGCAATAATAAGAAGGAAAATCATGGATGCGTATCAAAATATCTAAAGTGTTATATAATGCGAATTTATATTATATATATATAATATTTTATTAGCTATGTATGTTACATACATTATTACTTTAATCTGGCCAACGCATGGAAGTGTCATATACGTGAAGATTAACAGTGTCTTCAGGCTGATGATAGCAATCCAACGCAAACACAGGAACGTATTGAAGAAAAAGTTTAAGGAGTGTATTTACCTTTCCTATAAGAATTCTGGAATTTCGAATGCATTAAATACAGTCTTAATAACTTTGCATTTCCTAAGTAAAAATTCAGTCATAATAGATCAAGCACTTGCTATTCAAAAGTCTTTTATGCTACCTCTCATGGCCTTCCAATGAAGTATGAAAATTCAAAATGGTAACAGGGTGCATCTACAGCACGGGTGTCTGTTAGTGATGCAACAACGGTGTGAAGGTAGAGGGGATGTAATAATGTATCCATAAAAGATAGGGTTCAACAGTCCCGTAAAATGTTATGGCCCGCCTCGGTAGCGTAGATGGTAGCATGTCTGCTTCAAGTTCAAGAGGTCTCGAGTTCGAATCTCGGTCAGGGTGAGTTACTTGGATAAGGCTTTTTCCGGGGTTTTCCCTTGTCCTAAAAGACGAATGTCGAGTAACTCTAAGCTCCATAGACCCTGGGCCCATTTAAGCATCATTTCATCCATTCCATTCATCGTCCGATGTGACTTAAAAAAGTTAAAGGACCTTAATTACACAAAAATATTATATTTGTGTAGTACACATTTAAATGAAGTGTATGTTTTAAATTTAGATGCACACCCAATTAGTTCAAGTTCTGCCTGTGGCACTGGCTCAGAAAACTATTTTCATTTGTAATATACGTCAAACTTTCTATAAGAAAACTTATGTAACGCCAAAACTGCATTAAATAAATATTATTCTGAATAGTATACATTGTGTGTAGAAATGTATGTGCTCAAAAATTAATGCTATTGCTCAAATCTCAAAGAATTAATGTTAGTATAAACGAGATCAGGGACCAAAGGCGCTAAAATTACCTAAACGATCAAAATATAGGAAATAGACGAGTTATATAAATGTTAAGCAATTTGAAACCAGAGCGAGCGTAAACCAGAAACAAATACGGCAACAGTACGTAGCAACGGACCTTCTATTTCCAGAAAATCTAAAAGTACTGTTTTTCTAAACATTATTTTTTAACTAAGATGGTCTAATTGAATAAAGACGGGGGCAGGAACGTTATGCGGGCTGCGGTACGTAGTGTTGGATGTCTGAAGCGACAGTATCTCCGCGCATAAAATATTGCCTCATTACCAAGAGTATAAAGCATAAAATAGACTATACCTAGTGGTGATGGGCACTAACTTGTATCATATGTTGAGAAGATCTCCCTAAATTGCAATTAATTTGCGGTATGTAGAATCCCGTCTACATCAATTCCACGGGCGTGTGATCCTGCCAAATTTTTAACAAGTTACAACGGGCAGGATTTCTTGACAGGAACGTGTATCCAAACGCATATCCTAAATGAAGAAAACACTAAGCTAAATGAATAATTACAGGAACTAAAGCAACTTTCGGCAGTTTGGTCATGAAACTTTCAACACTAAGTGCTACTAAATTATTTAAATAAAATGATATGATCGTACAGTAGTTCATGAACTACAAACGCGACAAGTTGGGGTCTATAACTAGATCTTCGAGGATATCGCTGCCGTTAAGAGTAACTCTTAGAACTTTTAATACCTTCAGACGAAATTTGGCTCAAATTCAAAGGTCGTGCAAGTTCGCAAAATAACCTTATTTTTTGCACGAAGTTTTGCTCTCAATTATACAGGGCTGAAGTTCACTTTTAAATTTATTATGAAAGGTCAAACGGTTCGAAATGTCATGAGATATTAATATATTCCGCGAACTGTTAAAGGGAATTGAGTACTATCAATCATTCTCACATTAGAGCTCGCTAAGCTTTCATAAATTAGATTTTAGGACAGAATTATCAATACTTGTTTGTAGGACTCTTTGACCCAGTCCGGCAGCATTTTTAATTATATATAAATTAAAGAGTGCGGTACAGTAACCTGCTGAGAGTAGAGTAACTAGAATACTTGCACATCGCGGATGAATTACCAAATTCCACTTGTGGAGTTTATGGGCGTTCACTGTAACGATATGTTTTAGTTAGAAATTTTTATATGAACATTGTTTTCTGATATGACTTAGTAGGCCATGTAATGACAATAGTGCGTGCGTGTGTGTGTGTGTGTGTGTGTGTGCGTGCGTGCGTGCGTGCGTAATTTTGTGAATGGCCGTAGTAATAATTGCATTACGTATTGTGATGACGTAGCAGTAAATCGGCCAATCACAAAATTAATAGAGGAGTAACGATAGTTACGAAAAATAAATAATCTTGAGATAGATATGTTCTTTAGTCTTGTTTCATGACGATGGAAAAATGTCGCGGTGAATATGTAACGAAACCAAGAGTTATTCGGTATTCGCAATAGTGATGAGTGGACGTTCAAAAGTGATGAATTTTAAGTAATTAACTGAAATGTTTATATATATAACTTTAAAATAAGGATTTGTCGATGTGTTGCAGGTAACCTAAATGGTGGATTAAGAAAGAAAATTCGAGTAAAATGTAATCCATATTATACAATTAAATAATATATTACGAAATCGGAGTCATATAAAGTTTTATTTCTGACACTAAAAAGCCACACCTGAAATAAAAAGATCTCATGACTTACTTAATCAAATTCAATTCAGTCGATACAATTAGTGACCTGAAGAAACTGGGCCGTACAAACTGACGAGATGGGAAAGGATTGTGCTTGTAGCGAAGAAATACCGCTACATATTTCGCCCAAACATGTGGCTGATTAAGATGGATAATTATAACGCCACGTCACAATTTTATACGAAAACCCCGGAATGTAGCGCTGTTTTAAGATTTCATATCGCACAGCAAGTAGTCATCCGTTTTTAATATCATTTTATACTTTTTAAATATGATTATATGCTTGCAGTAAAATCGCACTGTCTGTAACGATACGTTTTAGTTGTAACTTTTTTATATGAATATCCAGTTAGAAATTCATGTCTTCTGATCTGACTATTGGTGGGCCATTTAATGACAATATAAAAAATTAACGGTTGCTATGAGAAGAAAATCGATAATCTTGTTTGATGATGGAAAAATGTCGCGGTGAATATAAAAGTTTTGAATAGTAACGGAAAATATGATCTTCAAAAAAGAGATTCTGTAATCTTGATAGTGATGAGTGGACCTGCAGAAGTGAGGAATTTTATGTAATTAACGGAAACTATTAATGAAGTAAGGATTTATCGATATGCTGGAGGTAACCTGCAGTGATTGACTAAGAAAGGAAATTTCGAGTAAAATTCAATCAAGATTATATACAAGCAAATTATATATTTATCTCAATTGCATTAGCTTATCTGATATCTCTGAGTAATTATTAACTCTTTATATACATTGCACATATTTGTGACGAGGAAAGAAAGCCCGCTTTAAAATCTAGACGATAGAATAAGTGGCGTGCAGAAACTGATAGCCCCACAAACTGACACGAGATGGGAAAGAATTGTGCTTGCAACGAAATCTGGTTACATGTCTTAAGCGCAGTGTTTCGTTTTCTACTGTACAACTCAGTCCTACTCCTGTAACCTGCAACCCGAATAACCTCCCTGTAATGTTGGTTGCTGTTTACAGGATGAATAGCTATGAAAACTGTAGGTTCGTATGTACAATAGCTACCGGAGCCGGTTGCTGTTAGTATGCATCTCGACCGCTGGTTGTCGTGGCAGATCCTGCTCTTGGCATCAGCGCCAGTCTATTTAAAATAGAAACGTAAAGAACTACGGTTTCACGAATAGAAAACGAGTGCATTGAACAAATCAGAATTTGGAATTAGTTGCACCTTTATGCTTTGCAACTTCGAACGCTCTATTAAGACTTGATTTAACAAAACATTTTAACAATGCAGCTGTAAAATAGTTCTATTTAAAATGGAGCTACTATATATGAAACGTAAAGAACTACGGTTTCACGAATAGACAACGAATACTTTATTTAAAAAAAAAAAAATGCATTGAACAAATCAGAATTTGGAATTAGTTGCACCTGTATGCTTTGCAACTTTGAACGCTCTATTAAGATCTGATTTAACAAAACATGTTTAACAACGCAGCTGTAAAATAGTGGAAAAGACGGAAAAATTGATGGGTTTTCTTTTTTTTTTTTTTTTTTGTATTTACGCTCCTTACCTTAAATTGGTGTTTTTTGTGTACCGATATCTGGCAATCGCTGTAAACCCTTTGAAATACTCTCGAAGGCAGTACTGTAGTGTACGCAGTAATTTTAACTGGCATTTTCTCAAACCGAGCTTTAATAAGTGGCGGCTCGTGCCGAAAAATAACAGCGTGCTGTGGGAAAAAGTCCATGCAACTCGCCTAGTTTCGAAAAATGAAGTCCATGCGCCGATGTTTCTTCAATTTTTAAATCGGTTATTGATTGCCCTAACATTTATAATAACCCTTTCTTCTCATTATTTAGTGGTTAAATTTTTCGTAATATTACATTACTCATACACTGAATAATACGAATTTATAACACGTTTCACACTCTCACAGAAAATAAACTGATGTAGCCATAAATAACGTTACACAAAGAAATACTTGGATACACTGGATGCGAACCAGATGCACTTGTTATGAGGTATTCTCGTATGGTCGCGGGAATGGAGTATCGTGCCAACATGATAGGTGCATCACAAACAATCTGACCTCCGGTTTAATAACCATTAGGCATTGGATCTGTTTCGTAAGAAGAATGGAATTAGTTTCTAGAACTAAAATATAAAGCATTGATAGGTTGTTATGATTTTCAATGTATATTCAAGTTCTACAGCTATAACTGAGTGTTGATGGTGCAGCGAATGATCACCGCGCAACACCCAGATGCAGCACGCATTTGTGCGAAAATCTAGGGAGTTCAGGACATCCGGGAGGCAAGAGGGGAAGGTTGTATGCATACGCAATAACTGATTACCGAGCTTGCTCTCTCAGCACGTTGACGTCACGGGTGCGTTCCATTAGTTACGCAGATATTTTCCATGCATCAAGAGTTCATTATTGGTCGTACTCTATTTCCTATACTTATAAAAATGCATTGTTACTTACATGGTATTTTAAAAATTTATAGAATGTGATTTATAAAACAGAAAAGAGTGCCGCAGCACTGCAGCACGTAAGGACGAGCCGCCCCTTCCTTTAATAATTACTTAAAATTCTCCACGTACCAAAATGTTTTGAGATATTATCTTCTAGTGTTCCCCAAAGCTTCATGTATGATTAAGACTGGCATAGGCATTTTAAAAAGTTACTACGTTACCTTTTATGAAACATTTTCATAGATTAGTATTCATAAAATAGAAAAATGTCGAAATGTAAAGGGTTTATGCAAGTTTTATAGCAGCTTTTGATATTTAAAAACTCCAATGAGTATTTTAATGGTCTATTCAAAACTTTAGTAAGAAAGCACTGGGGCATTTTAATTAACAATTTAATCCAGAACAAAAACACTAATACCTATATAATAACTGCAGATATCTGAAATCTCTTAAGAGATAGTTATAATACATTATTACACCTTTTACGTCGCTCTAATAGAAACGCTGGACTTTAGATTTTACACAGGTGCATACATTTAATTATTTGTTCGAAACTGCAATCTGCTCTGTAGCAATTTCCAAACAATTCACGGTCCCAAGCCGACACACATATTGGAGGCTCCCCACAGGTTTTCTGGTTGCTACTAAATCAGGTCCGTTTGACAGCCAGCTGTGCGTTTCCTCGATGTAATAGACCCATGAATAGCACAATTATTCTGTGAAAAATCACGTGATCTAAAAACTCTTCCCACATTCAATCCAATTTAATGGATTGGCCTGTAAGTTCTGAATGTTTTAAAGTGGAAGTTTGCATGTAACAAAGTGAAAGTTTGAATGCATAATAAAACGTTGTTGAAATCAGTTTTATGTTATTAGATGGAGAATTATGCGCTACAGAGCGTTCAATTTTTGTATGCTTGTATACAGTTCCTTTTCAGGTCTATATAGTGAATTGTGAAGCGAATTTTTTTGTTTATTTGATACTCCATTTTATTCGCCTGAAAAGAGTATGAGCACAAACTAACACGCTATAATTCTCTATCGAATAACGAGCCACGCCGGTAGCGTGGATGGTAGAGCGTCTGCCTCACGTTCAAGATGTCCAGGGTTCGAATCTCGGTTAGGTTGAGTTACCTGTATAAGGTTTTTTTCCGGGTGTTCCCCTTATCCTGAAAGACGAATGTCGGGTAACTAAGCTCTATGGACCCTGGACTCATTTGAGCATCATTTCACTCAATTCATTCACCGTCCGATATGACAATGTTGGAGGACGAAAATTACAAAAAACGTGGCTGATTGTTTAGACCGCTCGTCTTTCCCAATCTGGGTTCGATCCCCGTTGACCGCAAAGCGAGATTTGTGGTGGACTGGCGCTGGACTGGACTTTGAGGCCCTGGGGCGGGTTTTCTCCGAGATCTCCGGTTTCCCCCGCTATCTCATCCCACCGGTGCTCCATCTTCATCTCGTGTATCATCAGTGTCACTGCCACACTCCACTTTGATTCTATCGAATGACAATACGCACTGTCAAAACATTTTGTGCACATACACGCATGCAAAAGGGCCAGTGCTTATGGACCAACCGATTACTTAGAAAACTTTTCTATTTATTAGAACCCGTATCCGGTGGATTCTCTGCATTAAGATCATGTCCATTACTTCGAATTTACTTTGGGCATATGAATTATATTTATCATAGCTGAAAATCACTGCATCCCATTTTGAAATCCTCCGAGAAATTCGTTTTAAATTTTCACCTATTAACGATTTATAATTGTGTGCCTATACCGATAAACCCAGTGAAGTCGACCATTACACTGATGAATTTATTAACTTTAAAATGGCCTTAAAATGTAATTATAACTGCTTAGTTTTACACTCCTGCCTTGTAGGGCCTGAGCTGGTCAAATTCACTAGAAACACATTTCGTCTTTTGTGTTTCTTGTGTGAAAAATGGTTTAATTGTTGCTCTGGAAATAAAAATTATCGATGCATGTAGTTCCCAGCTAACTCGGTTACTGTTATTTATCAACATAGGTTTACGGACACTAAAAGTTTAGAACTTCTCTACATTAGCCTGAGCTTTTTTTCCCTCTCTACTAACCTAATTATGGGGACTTCTTAAAGATGACAAAATCTTGAATCGTTTACTGATAAATCAAATGGGGAAGATCATGCGAGGATAATTTGTGAATCGGGGCGATTATGATTACATCCCATTTCAGCAGCATACGGACTATAGTGAATACCAAGCATTAAACAATACTGAAATGATTAAAGATAAATATTCTATAAAGCTGTCATTTGCTTAGGAACTGGAGTATCAATTTATGGTGGTAATATTCATGAAGAGAGTTCTACTGCACAATTTGTTGTAGCGTTTTTGATCTAAGCGATTTCTTCAGTTTATTTCAGAATAGTGTTAAATATAAAAAGTATTAAGTCTAAATTGAAGATTTAAGGCAAACATAACATTAAGACGTGAATCTTGTCAAGGAAATTTTATGTATTGAGAAAATGACCGCTTGTCTTCTGCTGTTGACAAGGTTTTTGTCTGCTGTCGGGATTTATTTTGCAAGTCAATACGGAACTTTTCATCTTAACTTGGGGAAGATAAATATAGAATTTTAATGTGGTCAATTCAGGTGTTGGCGATATGATTATTAGGGTCCAACTGCTCGTTTCTATTTTTTTCTGTAATTGCTAACCTCTCTCCACACAGCATTGTAGGGAATGATTATAAACCTCTACTATAAATAAAATTTGTTTCCATTAAGCCAGAGGTGGGTTTATTTCTAAGTAGGCAGATGGAAAGCTTGCCATGTTATTTAATTGCAACTGTGTGCAGACGCAAGGTGAACATGTACTGTAACGTGACTGTTTTGTTTCTCCTCGCAGTCAGGCGATGGTCAGGGTCAGGCTGTAGTTACCTGTAGTTGTTTACATACGCGAGCGATAACAGTAGAGTCCATGTGAAGCATACCTATGGTAAAACGCACACGCCTCCGGTGTTATGTTACTCACCGTTATGGAGATTTGAAATGGCTCCTCAATTGGACGCAAAATTTGGTTAAACCCATTAATTTCTAAACATTGGGAGTATTACATTAACACTGAATCTTATTTAAACAAGTCAAAATACAGAAAATATCGTGTTATGTTCGCACTCGGGAGCTCCAGCGTTCGATTTCTATTGGTTACCAGCTTAACCATGGATTTTTCTGTAGCTTTTCTCTGGTCGACAAGACGAATGTTGGAGTGGTGTCTTACCATGGCCTGCCTATTTGCTCTTCCTACTTCATATAATTCCGGGCTATATGTTGGTCAACGGCGGGCAGCTTGCACGTTGGAATTTATAGGATCAGCTACAGCCTAGCCGTTTGAACCTCTACTGCTGGATAGAGAATTCCGGAATTCCCATTGGTGGAAAACATCTAAGCGTCTCCCAGCAGTTGGTATAGCCAGTAAATGTTGGGGAACTGACAAGAGAACTATCACTGTACTCACACCGCTAGGCACTTGAAAATTTGATGGTATAATACCTGCGTATATAAACCATGTGCGCCAAAAATGCGCAGTGGAGTAGAACCGCCCAAAGCTGTAGCCCGGAAAGGGCTGCATGCGACCGCTTGCAAGTAGCTGCTGGACATCCCTCAGCTCTTCCAGGTGCGGGTGACGGCGCTCCTTACATATACTAGGTGTAGGCCGCTACCCGTCAGCAGCCAATCCCTCCTGTACAACGCTGTGTTATTTGTGCCTATATGTTCCTTCGTATTGTGGAGTCTTTTGCGGATACTTCCAGCTATACTCCACATCCGATTTTTGACACACAGACCTCACATAGGGCAGAGATGCCATCAAACTCTCAAGCGAATAGAGGTATGAACATAGTGAAGGTTCCTTTTCAAGCCTCTGCCACTTGTGTCAGTTTCTGCAGCACACACGTCTCTCGTGGTTTCTTCCATCTCATCCGTTCCTCCCGAGGATGTACACACAAGAAATAATAGCGGGACTAGGTGCTAGTTGTCCCCTTCGTTATCTAATCTACAGGTAAATGTTTACCAGCAGAAAATCTTACCCAATTATAGATCAATTCTACTAAAAATGGGGATCAGCGAGGATAATTTGAAACCACCCTTCATCCCGGCTAAATTATATTTGTAAATCCTCAATATGTTTTCGATAGCACCACACAAATGTCAGTTAAAAAAAACATGTAAGTTCTAATTTCCAATTTTACCCTTATTTACACACTGTTGAATAGCGGTTAGATCTATTTGTAGCTCTCAACGCATTCTTTGTAAGGTTTTAATTTTACAAAAATTTACGAGCTTCTGAATATCCAATTAACACTATCACGAAACCCAAGCTTAATGTGCAGAATACATTTAAATGAAAGAGAACTAAAGAAATTAAATAGTAATTGTGATGAATAAATTCGCCGGTACCAGTGGTATTTATGACCGATGATCTGGTCTACTAACATAAAATGAAAATTGTCCAATCAACGTTTCGACCTTCTTAACAGCTTCGTTTTTATGATAGTTGATACTTAAGTATTATAACTAAACAGTATATAGTCTGCAGTTTTATTGCAAAATATTCTACCCAAAGTCAGGAATAGTTTAACATGGGATAACGTAAAAATTAAAATCTCTCATTCCATATTTAAACAATTTTGTTGTGCTTAATGCCTCATTTTATTCTCACTTAGGAACGAAAACACGTTTATATATTACAATAAATCCCTATCTTAATTTAATGTAAATGTTAAAATACAGTTTAATCACTCTTACCATCCAAATTCAGTCATACAGGAATATGTTGGAATGCAACATTTACACACGTCTTCAACTCTGCCATTACAAAATAAGCCACTCATTTTACTTTGGAATAAACGAGATTCTTCAATATGCGACACTATTTAAAATTGCAACATTTGCTATAAAATAATTCCTGCTACCTTTCTATCATTTTTATAATGCTGTACGATGAACTTTTAATTATATAAATGAAATGATGGACTAAATACATGTTTTCTATGCTCTTTACACTACACAAGTAAAATTTCAAACATTTACAATTTAAACAGATGAAAATACAAATATTATACCCGTTTGCAACTGTTGAAGACCCAACAGCTGTTTAGCATTTTTAATCTTAGAACCAGTTATAATTAAAGCGTTTGACCAGGCCTCCTATTATTTTTCATGGTAAAATGCCATTGCTAGTACCTAAAATTCACTAAAATTTAGTAAAATTGCTTTAAAAGTGCTTGTTTTCGTGCTGTTTAAAACGCACATGTCTTTCATATAAAATTGAATAAGCACGAAAGTGAAGATGCAGTGTAACTTTGCCAGTAGCCATAGTTGGAAATGCCTCAAGAAGCCCTGGTAGAGCTAGAGTCGTCGAAATCTCCTATACAGGCAGGGGCAGCACAGGAGGCAGTTCAGAAACCAGCGACGTAGGTAATCCCAAAGGGTTAGTTTTGCCGTTCTCCGCACTTCCAAAATGTCCGGTCCAGTGATTCCTTCCACACAGGTTACTTCTATGGAATCCGACAACACTCTGCGAGTAACCTGTTGGAAAGAACACCACATTTACAGGCTTGTTCAAAAGTGAAACATACTACCTGTTTGTTTCTGAGGCAACTACCGCAGCACTACTCCGTGCTTTTGGATCTAATGGGTTGCATTGGCGTTTTAAGTTTTAGTGCACAACAAAATGTTTCAGTAATATGTTTTGTAAGGGTAGAGCCAGACTGAAAAATTCAATGCCATAGCCGGGATTTGAGCCACGGATCTTCTGGTTTCCGTCCAGCCGCTCTAACCAATTGAGCTACTATGGCCAACGTGCCGACCTGACATTCAATTCTCCAACTGACTCGTTTTTTCCCGGTATACCACTAGGAGTTGTCATAAACACATGAGACAACTACCTTAATGGCGACTTACTATGCTCTAAGTACTTTAAGGCCCGGGCTTCATAGTTTGGACCACAATTAGGTACAATTAATTATACCTAATTGTGGTCCGAACTTACGGCATAGTAAGTCGCCATTAAGGTAGCTGTCTCATGTGTTTATGAGAACTCCTAGTGGTATACCGGGAAAAAACGAGTCAGTTGGAGAATTTAATGTCATGTCGGCACGTTGGCCATAGTAGCTCAATTGGTTAGAGCGGCTGGACGGAGACCAGAATATCCGTGGTTCTAATCCCAGCTATGGCATTGAATTTTTCAGTCTGACTCTACCCTTTCATAGTGCGTCCTACACACGGCTAGTGTGAAAGAACAATTAATTTCCAATATGTTTTGTTATTCGATAGATTAGATAGATTTGTATTCAGCGAGTTCACCAGTAGCCATAAAGACCTGTGAACATTGGGCATGTCAAAGTGCATATATACTTATATACTGAAAAAAAAAATAAACCCACAGGAAATTTGAAAAACAAGATGGGGTTATATGATACAAAATCCAACACTTTTCTCCAGTTAGAAAGCTAGCATATATGTATATACATGCTTCATTATTTATTTATTTATTTATTTATTTATTTATTTATTTATTTATTTAAACTTTCACTTGACTTTTGCCAGCACGTCCACATTTTGCATTGGATTTGCAATGGATAGCATTTGTCAGTTCAACACATTAAAACAGCTTTTGAAGCGGCATCAAAGGAAAATTGGCAATGATTTTTCATTCAAAAAGCTAGATTCTACTTTCAGAGTTATATCAGGATAACTTGTCAATCAGAAAATCTTGTACAGAATAAAATAATATTGAACTTAGGTACTGCAGCAATTTTAAAAACACTGAAATTATGATTTTTTCCTTTAATATCATTAGAAAGAGCATTATATATTTTGATGGTTAGAGACTTTTGTACTTTAATTCAACAAATTACGTGCTCTACAAATTACAGTATTTGGTTGTATGGTTACATATGTATTGTTAAGTCAACAAAGGGCATTTTCAACTGCTCGAGCACTTTCTGTGGCTTTGGTATTACAATTAAACAGCTGATATGGAAAATGCTCACTGCTCTTTATGAAAGCTAGATACCATTTTGTATCGAACAACATTCAGCGCATGTCATTTTGCGGGCAGCGGACTAACCCATTATGACGCTAATAGGCATGTCAATCAGTCGCAGAAAATGCTATGAGCGCAGTTTTACTCCTTTGCACTAATGCAATTTAAACAGAAATTGAGAAATTTGGACCAACAATTTACGTTTTGGAAATTAATTGTTCTTTCACACTAGCCGTGTGTAGGACGCACTATGAAAGGGTAGAGCCAGACTGAAAAATTCAATGCCATAGCCGGGATTTGAACCACGGATCTTCTGGTTTCTGTCCAGCCGCTCTAACCATTTGAGCTACTATGGCCAACATGCCGACATGACATTAAATTCTCCAACTGGCTCGTGTCACTCCCGGTAAACCACTAGGAGTTCTCATAAACACATGAGACAACTGCCTTAATGGCGACTTACTATGCTGTAAGAACTTTAAGGCCCGGGCTTTATAGTTTCGAACCACTATTAGGTACAATTAATGCAAATTTTTCTTTCACACTAGCCGTGTGAAATATTTTTCCATTACAATAAATTTGTCTATCAGAAAATGGTGTAAAATGCATTCCTTTGAAAATACTTGAATTAAATTTTTATAAAGTGTGCGACAGATTTCAAGATTGGATTCATTTTCCTCTGATTCCTTCCTGGTTCATTGCTTGCAATGTTTAACTGTAAAAGTTCTTGCTAAGCCACTTTAGGTGAATTTTCACTTTTGCAAAATAAAATGCAAGAATTAGAAATAACCAACACTATCTATATGCAACGAATTTTGATTTATTCTAATATAATCAGCGGTAGCCGGCCTCGGTAGCGTAGATGGTAGCATGTCTGCCTCACGTTCAAGAGGTCCCGAGTTCGAATCTCGGTCAGGGTGAGTTACCTAGATAAGGTTTTTCCGGGGTTTTCCCTTATCCTTCAAGATGAATGTTGGGTAACTAAGCTCAATGGACCCTGGACTCATTTGAGCATCATTTCACCCAATTCATTCACCGTTCGATTTAACTTAACGTTGGGGCGGACGTAAATGAAAAAAAAAAATAATCAGCGGTAGTTTCTAGTTCATAAAATATTATATAAAATACTATGGAATAAAAAAGTGTAAGATGTTAAAATTTAGGATCACTTCACGATATATCTTATCCCCATATCTGTGATAAACACACACGCCGGTGAGCTATATGGTTGCGCAGTATTCATTTAAAGATCAAATCGGTAGGTAATTATGAAGCAGTTATCAGCACTTGGTATCACAAAGTAATTTTACTGAATTACTGGGTACCCATATTTACTTTATGATCATAATTACAGTACATTTATATGGAATTTATTACACCCCCTGTGGCGCTGAACTGTTGCTTATACTAAACTGCACTAAAGTTAACCCACGTGATAAATCCCCTTGCATTTTATTTCCGTTTCGAATATACTGTTGCGCATATTTCCAGCCCAAGAAAATGGTACGCAAATGTTCTAAAGAAATTAAGTACATTATGGACTTTAAACCTAGTTAAATAATGCATTCCTTTTTCTGTTTTGCTTTACGAATAACTTCACTTTGATTCTATGCACTCCAGAGTAAACGGGTAGCTCAATTGTATTGAAGGAGATAAATTTATCATTCTGCAAATTTTCTTCTCAGAGGAACTCCGGTACATGTATGCACATCCAATGAAGGTCTTTGGTTTTATGTTGACAACCGTTTCTTTGGTGATCTTTAACTCGAATGCTGGCAGGTAACCGATCTGATCGTACAGTTCGATGTCTTTACAATTTAAGTATTGTGGCTCAGCCAGATAAATCAAAAGGATTGATTTACTTTCCGATGCAAATGAATGTAGTGTGTACGCCAAGTTTTCAAGTGCCCTCGAGATTTCGGATCTCCCCCCCCCCTTCAGTTTACGTCCCCCAACGTCAAGTCATATCGGACGATGAATGAAATGGGCGAAATGATGCTCAAACGAGTCCGCTGTCCATGGAGCTTAGAGTTACCCGACATTCGACTATCAGGATAAGGGGAAACCCCGGAAAAACCTTATCCAAGTAACTCACCCTGACCGAGATTCGAACTCGGGACCTGTTGAACTTGAGGTTAGACACTACCATCTACGCTACCGAGGCGGACCGAGATTTTGGATCATGTGCGAGTACTTCAGTTTTGATAGGCGAGAGAATTAATTCTAAGTCAAAACGGCAATTAAGAACTTTTGGCCGAAAATTAAGAGATAAACTGAATGTTTACAAGTTGCGAAGATCTAAGTGAGTAGAAGAGCATTTCCTTTAAGTCCAGGCCTCTTCCCCTTGTGCTCCTTATCCACTACACCTTAAAACATTCCTTTTGCACATATTTTTGTTTTGGCTTCTGTCTCAGACATTATATGCATGATCCATAAAGGTTGCAGCAATTTTCCACAATCATATGTCCCGTTGTAATGGAGATAAATTAATAATTTGACATGCAAACTAATCGGAAACTCCTCGAGTTACCTTTACATGTACCTATAATCCGCTCTTGACTTTCAGCCGATGCGCAGAACGAGTGCTCGAGCGTGCTCGGTTGTTTCACAATTTCCTATACGCTTCCACACTTTGCCATGTAGTACTTACCGATTACTATGAACACACAATCGTCATTAGTTGTGTATTGATCGTCCATGAATGGTACAGATCAGATTGTGTTACACTACAAATCAGACTTTTGTACGAGTTAAGTGTTTATTACGTCATTATATAAAATATTAAAAATTAAAACTGGTTCTTCACAGTAAATAATCCAACAAAATCAAACTTTCACAGTATCAGTTCTGTAAAAATGGAGTAAGGCTTTTTCTTTGTGGTTTCATGAAGTACTTCAGCTTTTCAGCTTTAATATCCTGGTGCAATAGCAGTACCCACCAACACACTCATCCTCCCCTTGCCAACTAACGGCATGGGGAGGTGAAGGATTCTCTCGGTTGATCACCACTGGAAAGGAACGACGTAGGGCCTCTCTCCCTTTCTCTCCCTTTGGAGGGTTAAAAAATAACCGTGGTAGAAATGGCTCAATGCCAGCGTTCTGTGTTTGAAGCTTGGTACGATTACTCGCGAAGTGGGTTGGAATCCAGCGAACCGCACAGGATCTTTTAGCACATTTATACCAATGTATTTCATGTTCTATAAGACAACGTTCACTATAAGATGAAATACATTTATGTTTTCAGAAACCAGAAAACAAAAAGAAACCTGGCAACCTGATCTTTGATCACTTTAAAATGTAACAAAACGCTAATAAAACAGGAAAAAAGGACAAAATTTTGTGGTTCGTCATTTTATATTACTGCCCTCAATATTCCGGGCATGGAATCTACCAACGTTTTGAAATAAGGTTAATACTGTCCACCCAACAAGAAGCTAATGCAAGCCAAAGTTTGCCTGCCGGACTTTTTTTTTTAATTTACTTCCTCCAACGTTCAAGTCATATCGGACGATGTATGAAATTGGTGAAATGATGCTCAAATAAGTCCGGGGTCCATGGAGCTTAAAGCTACCCGACATTCGTCTTTAAGGATAAGGGGAAAACGCCGGAAAAACCTTATCCAGGTAACTCACCCTGACCGAGATTCGAACTCGGGACCTCTTGAACGTGAGGCAGACATGCTACCATCTACGCTACCGAAGCGGGCCCTGCAGGATATATGAATGCTAGATTCATCTAAAATAGTTTTGCCACAACTCATCCACGCATTATACCTATCACTGCAGTTCCTGAAACGAGCATTAGATTTGGCAACATGGGTGACTCATTCATTCTCATACTCATTTTGTAGTAAACAGATCCACTACCAGAGTAGATAAACATTCAAATCCCTCTCCCTCTTCAGGTTCCACTTGCCTTCTTGTCGTGGGTAGACTAATTCCCAAGCGTCTTTCTCACAGCACACCGGAATTATGCAGTAATAGTCCAGAAAACCACTGTTTGTCTTTCACCAAACATGTTTTGTTGTGCTAAAATTTGCTAATTTCGAAGACCATAACATCTGCGTATCCCAAGTTATCCGCGTGCACCCGCAACAACTTTTGAGCCTTGGCTGATCTGTGATGCTTTGGAACACAATAATACCTCCAGGATTACTGACAAACTGGGGCAGATCATGCTCCAGAAGATGGAGAATGTCTCCCCGTTTAGGTTTTCATGACCACGTTCCAGCATACCATACCCAAAACCAAGCAATAACGCTAGTTTCACACGAACAGCCAGTCAAAAAGCTTTCATAGCGAGTCGCACTGGGCTCGTAAACATAAAATTTTATTCGCACTTCCAGTACAAAACGGAACTTCGAGAAAATTACTTCTCTGCAATTGAAGTTTTTTGACTGTCAGCAAATGCGAACCTTTGAATTTCGTGGACTACTTCGGAATAAAGACAAAGCCTTATATTCAACCTCTTCCAAGAGGCAATCCAATAAGCATAGACTATAAACATTACGCGAAAGCAAAACTGGTTGAATGAACTTTTTCAATGGAATGTGAACATTACCTCCTGATCCCCCCCCCCCAGCCTGAAACGTAAGGTACCATTACCTCAAAACTAAGGAAAACTAATGAACACAGCTTTAGAAAAACGCAGTTCATTTTCGACGTGATACATATGTTTCACCATGCTAAAGTCACATGTGTTCTAAATCTGATGTGCGACTCCCGCACAACTACAGGCAGAAGGACTCCCCATTTATTTCTATTCTATATTTTATGTCGACTTGTGTAAAGGTTTGTATTGAACGATAACCATCGCGAGGGGTATGGCTTAGGTAACTTGCAAGATACGGAAATTTGCAAACATTTACGCATGAAAAAAAATTTATATTAGTAATAAGTTCTTGTCGATAAAAACAAATGACACTCAAATACATTACAGAGGCATCAAAATTACGTAGGAAAATCTAAAATCAATATGGGAAATAGCTTATGCCCCCCCCCTTTGTTCCATTTACACCCCGCCATTAACTGCAATGGTCATATCGGCGGCCGTTAGCCTTTGGAACATATCGAAGGGATTAAGTCGTATTCGTTGGGCTTTAATCATTAGATCACGCACTCATTCGCACTCTCATTCATACTTCCATACTCCAGAGAAGATGAGGAATTATCTTGGTCGGAGAAAGATCCCCATCCCCGGGAATCGAACCCGGGACCCCTAGCATGGCAGGCAGGTGCTCTACTGGCTGAGCTACGGGGCCAGCCAAGCTAATGTTTTGAAGGTTTATACAGCATAAACATTTTAATAAGCCAAAAAACTTTCTGAAATAGCTACCATGTCTCAGATTTTCATTTTTTTTAAAACGTGAAGAGGATTTGGGAGATTAAACTCACTCTCACTCACTCTCTCTCTCTCTCTCTCTCTCTCTCTCTCTCTCTCTCTCTCTCTCTCTCTCTCTCTGTGCGTGTGCATGTGCATGTTTTTTGCACATTTTTATTCATACTGAGCGATTTAGGCTTGTATAAATATCTAAGCCGATCCAGCACATCTTTTTTTGTAAATATTAAGTACGGTAAACCTTCATTAGGCAGTACCTATGTGTCCATTAACACCTTAAAGTTTGTTTAGGACAGGGCATCTTACTGTCGCAGTTACTCTCGTGTATGCAAGTGTCATTTTGGTGAAAAAGAGTGGAAAATGGAGCATAAAATAGATATTTTGGGAAGGTAGAATCAGACTTGAAAATGCAATGCTATGCCTGGAAGTGGAACCAAGGATCTTAGGATGCTCGTGCTAATACTTTACTACTGCATTAAGACGTCGAAATGACAATCGATATTAATCTGTATGTTCATATAATGGTTTCATGGCGAACACTTATTCCAAAATATGTTTCCAAAATTTAAGTGATTTTCTTTCCTTAAATGCCTAAGTTTGTTGCGAAAGGAAGAACACTTATCGATGCTAAGTTGTTCTAATATACAAATTGTAAACAGGAAACGGGCTCATGTCATTCACCTTCCTCAGGGGTGTACCAAGGTAGCAAAGCGAACAAGTAGATTCCTCAGGTATTTCCATTCACCTCCTGTACGGTTACATATTTGGTGTGTTATGTACTAAAGAACAAACGGTTGGACAGTTGCCTCCTTAGTTTTATCTCGTCAAGTGTTATATGGTAATTTATGAACATGTTACCGGCTTTTGAAGTAATTTAAAAAGCTAAAGTTTCTTAACAAAGTTAGTGACAATAAGCAATGAAAAATCGAAGGTGCGAAATTACACTTATGATATCGGTTTTAAAAGAAACCTTAAGTTACAATTTTTAAAATAAATAGCTCTGATGTTCTTTTTAGCTTTTTAAGGACCAAAATGTCTGATTAGAAAAACCAATATACCTTCAAATCTCTATCTATATGCACAATTATTTTCTCTTAGTGTCTTAATATAATGCAATTCAAACAATTACAGCTACTATTAATGGGAATAACTTAAGTTTATGATATCCTTCGCTTAAAAGTAAATTTATAGGAAAATTGGAAATTGCAAATCCTTGCTTTCGATATAACGCTCATTGTTTATCTCACAACGGAGTATTTTCTAAATAAAATTATTGCCCTATTTTCTTCGGGTTTTCAGACACATTTCTATTATATGTTATGCTCAGTTTTGTTTAATTTTCTGTAAATTTATATAAACATACTTTAAAAACACGATAAAAAGGTCAACTTTTAATAAGTTCAAAACAAAACACAGCAAGAAAATATGGCAATATCTTTAAGGCAATCTTTCCACAAAACTAATGTACCAACACTATTTTGAAAAACTCTTAAGTGAATTTTTCTCTGAAGTGTTAAAATCATTCCCAATTAATAAGTTAAAAAGCAATAGATGAAATGGCAGATATGAAGGTTCAAGTAAGTTCTTCTAAGGAACAGCGTGTAGATCAGTTTTAGCTACTAATTGTAAGATAAATGTCTAAAAGTTTATGCAGACTGTTTGCTAACAAATGAGAGCCAAAGATAGAAAATTGCCTTCATATACCTTTTAATTTAATAGCTCTTTAAATATAGTCTTCCAAAGTAAAAGTAAGCAGATTCATTACAACAATACTCACATGTGGCACTTCCTCATCGTCAAGTGATTCACCAGAAGAACTGTAATCGTACCGAAGACTTCGAGGCCGTTTGTTGTCCAGATATACGCTCTGGTTCATTTTGTTGGTGTTGTCGGGGGATTACTTCCGGTAGCAAAGGTAGCGCTCCTAGATGGAATCTGTTTGCTGCAACAAATATTCATCTTTATCAATAGTTTGGCTAATTCGTATTAGCAGCATTGCTCATGAACAGTGGGGAGGTGTGACTTTCAAAGCGAGGGAGGAGAGAATAATGACTAAGAACTAAGGCTACTCTTCAGCACCCTTTCTAATGTCACACGTAGACCCTTCTTGCATTGCAAGACTGGTTACACTACAAGCTTATGTCTGCTACCTCTACACTCTGACCTTATTTTTTCCTAGAGGTGGCCCATAACGCCTAACTGTTGGCCTAAAATGGAGAAAGCATGCAATTTCAAACATGACGAAATACCAATCTACGTAAAATACTATTGCTAATGCTATTTAAATATACTTACTGTTGTATTTAAAAACTATTGATTAAAAACTATTTTTAAAAAGTTGCAGTATAATTAACCCTTCTGTAGGATCCATGTGTTATTCTTCTCGTTGCTCACTCAATCGTTTTAATAAAACCAATGAGAAAATAGTAAATATGCGTTTGGAAGAGAGAATTCATAAAGGTCTTACACTTATATTCTTAAACTTGTTGCACATTTAATCTGGCTTCAGGTGTGTGAATTCTGTTTACTGACACTGATGACTGTCTTTTTGTGCTTCGGGGAACTTCCAACTTTCATTGCTGCAAAGTGTTCAGAATGAAGTTCTGGACCAAATGCAGTAGTTCATAAGAAATAACATGTCCCCATATTTTATGTAAATAATTGGTTAATGCATTCAACTTCTGCTATATTAAACGTAACCCATGGCGTAACAGCCCAAAGTGGCCTGAGCCTGCCACCCCGACTGCCGGTCTCACGCCCACATACGCAAGGCAGAGTTGGGATCATCCAACGGATACGAAGAGATGTGGTCAGCATCTCGGCTTCCCCCAGTCGGAAAGTTGGCTTTCTAGACCAGGTATGACTACCTGGCGTAGCTCTTCAAATACCTCACGATACCTACTAAGTGGGCACCGGTCTTGTACCGCAATTCCTAGGGGTGGGATCGATCCCGGGAGCATTCCGGGTGCAGGGAATCAAAGCACAACACTAGGCCGCTACATCATGGTCTGCTATATTAATTTTTACAGAAATGATCACCGTTAGCGGTTTCACATTCAATTAAATGCGTTTTCATAGTAGCACTGCTATTTCCACGTATTAATCTTACATATTTTAAACTCCCTGTACATTTTAATTCTGGGGGTGTTACTTGCGAGTTCTAGTGTAAGATACTTTCCCCGTTTTGAAAGGGTCTTTTTGAATTAACATTTAAAGTACAATAATATAAGTAAAAGTGATATGTCGTGGAATGCCTCATGTTAGTCCGAAGAGAGGTTGTAGGTCCAAGTCCTTCCCTTTATAAACCAAGGGACTGAAATCTACATCCAGTTTTAATAATTCTTATGACGTGTTGTTGCTGCATTTTAAAGGTTTTAAAATTTCGTGCATTAAGAGTTTAATGCTAACCTGAAACTGCATTAAGTTAGTAGTAGCATTTGGGGTAGATTCAGATTACAAAAGTGAAAATATTAAACCAAAAAATACAAAAATTAAAGAAAATAAATCGAATTATAAAGAAATGCAAGCAAACTCAGCAAGCATTGATTAATACAGTTGTGGCGCTGTTCGAAAGCAAGTATCGCACTAGAAACTTCAAGTAAACCTCAAGGACATCACAATGACTAATTACCAGAGAAACTTTGCGATAGGCAATTGTTTCCTAAAACGGTAATTAAATTGTTAGACGTTAAGTGCGGAATAGTGATAACACTGTCTGAGGAAATACTTGTGCTTCACCACAACACTAATGTCAATTAACGATATGATATCGCAGTATCTTATGTGCTATGGGCTGCCTATATTTGACTTTTTTATTCACCCCGATAGTTACTTTCTTGCCAGTTGCATATAAGACTTTCCTTTCGGACCCCAGCAGTTTAAACCTATTTGGTTGGAGTTTATCTTCAGTACTCTCGATGTATATCAAATAGAACTCAAAGTAATTGCTACGTGCATTTAATTCTTCGGACAGAACGACCATTCCGGGAAGAGACTAAATTAAAATGTGGGGCTCAAGTTCTAAAAATTGATTTAAATGTCAATGTTTAATTCAATGAGGGATTTGTTAACGTATTTATTAAAATATATAAATTATACATAAATATAACAAAGAAATATACAGCCATGCAAATATCAAATGTATGGTATAACAAATTGTCAATTGTCACTTTCGCACCAACCCATGCACACGCACTTTATATTCAGGATTATTAAAATATGTTTCCATATCACCTCGACACCTAATTTATGTGAGGAATAGAATACTTTCTCTAACGTGGGAAAGTAAAAAACAGCTCACAGGAAGAAATGGCGATAACGTCCTCTAAACAGCCAGTCTTAGTCAGCCGTGTTGACTAGTGGGGAAAACAAGTGACGATAACAATGAACCTGTTTTCTCAGTGTTCAGCCATCAAACCCTACCACAGCATGATTCTGGCTATGAAGTGCTCTTATATTTATTAACAATGCAAGATGAACAGTTTGATGCAGACAAATTTGTCTGCAGAATGAGACAGATGTTCCTTATGATGTATTCTACAATGTAAACAATATGCCTTCTATTTAGGGATGGGTGATACTCGATCCGTCATGTCTACTCAGTTTCAATACAATACAAAATAGAAGGTTGGGAGAACCGTGTAATAACAATGAAATTAGGTACACATTTAATGAGAATTTAAAACCATCAGTGTTCTTATTTTTAAACTGTAAATTAGAAATTTAGAAGTGAAATGCGTCTTGAAAGTACTCAATTTTATAAGTTTTTGTTCAAAAATACTAGTATTTCTCACTTCCTGGGTCAAATCTACTTTTTCTGTCACACGAGTCCTGCTGTGCTTAAGTCTTTTAGAGAAAATTCTTGCAACTGGAATACACAAATACTTTTTTTTTTTTTTTTTTTTTTTTTTTTTTTTTTTTTTTTTTTTTTTTTTTAGTTTTGTAAATTTGGAATTTTCCTGTAATTCAGTGCACTAAAAAAGAAGTGACCAATCGTTGAGACTATGCGACGATTTCTTCTTGAGAACTTAGCCGGGAGTGATTCTGTCACGATTTATTCGATTTATTTTCTTGCGTAATGTTACCACTGTACATTACTCGCAATTTCTCGGGCTTTGCAGCAGGTAACAAAGTAAAGAAACGTTTGTAAACTGATCTATTTTTAAGAATGTGTGTGTGGTGGGGGGGGGGGGACAGGAAGTTGGAGGTTCATCGATTGCTTTTGCTTGTTGTAACTGCCAACAGCAGACTGAACATTTTCTAGGAGAGTGCCATACATTTGTCGCTTTCTAATTGGTTAACATTTTGTTCTCATTGGGTACATGTTCTTTTAAAATGTTCTACTTGCGGAAATAAAATAAAAATTGGATAATACCATCGAAATATCTAAAAAAAAGCACTAAGCGAATTCTCTGAAGTATCCTTCAATGTCTATACCATACAAGTATCGTTTCAGTATCGAGGTATCAAGTATCAAGGATCCATACCTACTTCTATTTCATTTTGGAAAAAAGGAGAAAACTTGCTCATTCATATGGTCTTGTATTGCACTATATTTTATTTTTACATACGATTAGTTCGTAAACTGCTCTCAAAAAAACAGTTTACACATTTGTTACAGATACAAATTTAACATCAATATCTAAATTTTAATACTACTTTCACGTGGATTTCTCTGCCTACTATTGTTAATTTTACATACTTAGTCGAGCAGGCTTTTATAACCTCATTCTCTTATTACAAATTAACCGAGATCAACATTTGCTTAACTAGTTTAATTACAAATGTGAACAGAGATGAACACGTTATTGATCAAATGTTTAAATATAGATCACTAAATACTCTCTTTGTAATTCCGTATTTTCAAGACATCTCAAGAAGCCAAAAATTGGCAAGCGACGAAACTACTGAAAAAGCTCAAACCATTAAAACCGATATCTAGGAATTCCTAATGTCATTTGAAACATAACTTTTGATATAAATTGCGTCTTTTGGATTTACATTGTTGGCTCAATCTAAGTTATGTAAAATTATACATTTCTTCGGAATGAAGAGTGCTTAAACTATTCCAGAAAATTTAAGCTACACGTTTTATTTTTAATGCAAATATGTTAAATATGCGATTTTAATAAAAATACTAAGCAATGTTTTAGAGTATTTAAAATAATAGAAAGCTTTTCATTTAAAGAGATAGTTGTTGGGAAATTGTCTCAAATCTTTCTCTCGCTTTGGAAGATACTGAACTATTAGAAAATTGTTTTTCCAACTTTTAGCTTTTCTCTATCTCGGACACGCAGCCTGATACTAAATATCCCTTACTATTTATATCCAGATGTCCTAAAACGTGAGTTTCCCTTAAAATTTTTGAAATATTTTGGTGTAATACAGTGCACTTTCTCTCCAATAGGAACATATTAACAGAAAAAGATACATAAAAACTCTAGTTATGGCTGAAATGTTTTCTTCTAATACCTACTTCACTTCAAGTCCCTAAAAAGTTTGCTGCAAGCTCTAACTTTCAAGAGTTTCGTCATAATTACCTAAGTTCTACATGCTTTTAATTTATTTTTAAAAGGGATTCATGTGAAATTAGCATTCTAGGAATAAGAAGAAATCACTTGCACCATATCTCCAAAAGTTCTAGAACAAACTATGAAATCAAAGGTTTGATGGTTTTCCATGGATACACTGCTAAACATTCGAAATGCTCCAGATCAGGGCCTGGAATAGACAAAGGAAAACAAGTGCTAAACAGAGTACTGCTTAACTTTCAAAGTATTTTACTAATAAACATCTAAAAGAGGAACATCTTACTCTTCATCTATTCTTCACCTTAGAAGGCCAAGAGCACTTTTTGTGAAGGAAGCACGCTCGCAAAATAAAATGGGGCATCATTTCGCTTGTGTGCAACATTTTAACTCAGGACCTTATGCCGAAGCCCCGTTTCTGTTTTAGATATTCGATTACGTACTTTACGGGATGAGGTCTTTTTTTATGTCTTTAACCTTAAGTGCCAAAATTCTACGCCTTTGATTTTAGGAAATAATTTGAACGTTTATTCACAAACTGGAGTATTAATGCGCTATTAAATGAATGGTTTGTTGTATTATAAACCATTTCATCATTAGTGCTAACCATTTATAGTGGTGTGAGGCAATACCGATATTCCATGTTATAGTTATATGAAATACAATATGTGCGAGATGTTCCCAAACGCCACGTGCTGCATGTCACCACTTGGCAGTCTATAAAGACACGAGAATAAACGTTTTTTTCATGTTTTGTTTTGCCGTTTGGTGCGTTTAATTAGAGAACATTGCCCTGCCACACCCATTTAAAAATAAGTGAAACACAAAACGTTCTAGAAAAGGGTGGAGTTAAGCATTTTAAGTAGAACTTCGTAGGGAATAACAGCAAAAATTAAAGATTTTGTTTTAACAAAAAGGTTTAAATCAGAATCCCCGAAAGTAACCCACAACTATATAAGCAATCTATAAGGTTGAGGTAGCTACATAGCAAAGTAATTCAGTTACCTTTGGTTGCTCCGTTCAACTTGCTACCCCGACTAGCACTGGCTACTGACCAGGACGATTGAATACACCACCCCGAGCTGGTCTAAGCACTACGTAACTCATTATTACTTTCATTTACCTGGTTATTATATACATTCTACCACATAAAGTCTTCTTATGGGGACACTACACCATAAATATGGCATTCTAACGTGTTTAGCCAATTAAGGTGCACATTTATTTTCATATAAGCATTAGATAGTTTCAAATTCCAATGTCTATCTCTTTTAGTTTTCGAAATATTACATTATAAAGCTGAATTGTGTTGTTCTATGCCATATGTTCCACATCTGCTTAAAAAATTGTTTATAAATTTCTGATTTTAACGCCCAAAGCTGTCATGTAATTGTGTTTTGCTATCCTTAGTTCAAATGAAAATAGTTGTTAAATTCTGTCATTTGAAATTTCTAGTTGTTTTAAAGCTTTAAATAGCTTTAACCTTTAATAAATAAAACAAAAGATTAAAGACTTAGTTACTTCTGTTTTGGGAATATCCACAGCAAATTTCAGAAACATTGAATAAAACCTGCGACGTCTGCAACGTTTTAAAAAGACGAATTTGTTTGTTTTTCTTTCTCAAAACTGTACAACTGAAAATAAAAGAAGCGTTTTGTTCTGGAGTTTTAACCTATATTACATACATGTAAATATTAATAACACAAGAAAATAAATTACCATTTTAATGTATGGGCCCTAAGTATTTTACAGTCGTGGTATACAAATATGAATTTTTAAGAGAGTTATTGTATTAAATTTTAGTGCAGTATCCCTTAAAGAAAATCATGCATGTTCAGTGCAAACTCTGCCATAAAAGAGATTACTGATGTTCACAGTACAGCCAAAACCCTTTGAATTATAAAGTCTAGGCTACCTAATGTTCCACAAATTTTACACGAAATTGTTACATTTGGTCGTCTGAGGTTTAATTACTCCAAGATACATTTGTACATACCTGCACGTCCTTTAAAGATACACATTTCTGATATTTAATGAATGTTCTTACATTCTCTTATATTCAACAACTTGCATATTTTTCATTCAAAAAGTTTCAAGGACAAATCAAATAAAAAGGAATAGAGAATTAGTCATACGATTTTATATTATTCCAGGTATCTGTATTTCAGTTTAATATATCCTGAAAATAATATCTGCAACGATTTTAGCATTATTTAGAAACATCAACAGCAGTGTCAAAATAATTCATACGACTGGTTTATTTGCTTTAACCATCAGTTAGATTCTGAAAATTGTTATGTTATTAAAAGTTCCATCTCTGCTTTGATTGAAAAATATGTATACAATATCTTAAATATGATATTGACGAGTTTGCCTTACTAAGGAATTGAAAATCACCTGAACACACACGAAAATATAATTAGCACTAAAAAGATTTTAAAAAACATATTTTAAGTTACCACTGTTAACATTATAAGAACTGTAGAGTACATAGAATAAAGAATCATAACTGAGCGGGATGACGCACTATGGCTCGCATTTGGAGGCGCGGTTTCGATTCCCGTGGCCGACCTACCTGATCCATGGGTCTTTTTCTTGGGTCTTTTCCCCGGATAGTCAGGCGAATGTTGGGTAGGTTAATTACATCCCCAGAATTTCCTATTCCGCCATTTCATCTGTATTATCATTTCATATCATCTCATATGGTGGTGTCTTTCAGGGTAGAAGTGCCGGTGGGTGTCTCGGCGTTACATGGCAGGATGATATCCTCTGGTAGGACGGTCTCCGGTCTCCAAACCCGGTCTGGTGGAGTCGTTTCCAGACCGCAGTAGTGTGGGGTGCCGGTTGTATTGGCCTACCGGGGAGTTTCCAACTGGTAAAGTGTAGGAGCCCTGCCCTCTGCACTGTCATTGCTCCTTGGGACGGTCGCCCTCTGTCTCCTCTTGTCTCATCCTTCCTCCGTGTGATGCCCCACTTGGGGTATAGGTACAATAGACCAAGACTGGTCGCAGTGCCAAATCCCCTCGTACGATTCTGTCCTGTCCTGACCCTCCGTGACACCTTTAAAGCAATGAAGATTTACTGGGAGATCCGGGGTTCAAATACAAGCTATGACATTGCATTTTTCAATCTGACTCTACCTATCCGAAAATATTGCATTGCTGTTTTATTTTTAAACGTAATATACGAGAAGAAAGAAAAAATAATGCATACAAGTATCAAAGTCTACTGATTCATATGATGAAATTCTTATAGGAAATAGAAGATGTGTAGATACGGTAGAAGACAAATTTGTTTGTTTTTTCCGGTCTGTAAAGAGAATCCAAATACTGAACTGTTCTGTAAAATATAAGACAGATGGTTGTCTTAATTACATTGTCCTCCTTATAGTGAAAGATAAGGGTAAATCTAAACTCCATGGACCGTGGGCTCATTTACGACTTAACTTTTCTTCAAGCAATTTCAATATGTTTAATTAGAGGTTATATATCTTTGAGATTTTTGGAGGACTTAAATTAAGCAAAAATTACATTGTTGTTATCACCTTCACCTTAATAATTATTCTGATGAATGTATTTGCATAGAAATTATTTCAACTGTGCTATATCACCTTTGTTTCACATCGGTCTACGCAACGAGAATAACATTTTTATTTTAGGTACATTATGACAATAGTGTTCAGGATTAGGATTAAGACAGAGAGGATTCGGCACCGAATCTGTGGTTTATTGTACTACGCCCCAAATGGGGCATCCCCGGGATGGAGGACGAGGCGAGAGGAGAAAGAGGGCGCCCGACCCACGGAGCCACGAGAGTACAGAGGGTAGGGTCCCTACAGTTTACTAGATAGAGGCTTCCCCCGAACAGGCCAGGACAACGAACCCGCTCCCCTGCAGCGGGACGGCAACGTACCTAGCAGCCGAGCCCTAATGGTCCTAGGCAGGCGATCCGAGCCCCAAAGGTCCCTGACTGGCGGTTCCGAAATGATCCCAGCAGAGGAGCGGAGACCGGAAATCGACCTACCGGAGGAGGAAGTAGTTTTCCTCAGAGCATATCATCCTACCATGCACCGCCGAGACACCCGCCGACACTTCTACCCTGAAAGAGTCCACCAGATCAGAGATGATATGAAATGATAATGGTGATGAAATGGAGGGACAGGAAATTCGGGGATGTAACTAACCTACCCAGCATTCGCCTAGAGACCTGGGGCAGCCCCGTAAAGACCCATGGGTCAGGTAGGTCAGCCATGGGAATCGAACCCAGTCCTCCCGAATGAGGGCCACAGACAAAACCGCCTGAGCCATCCCGCTCGGTCTGACGACTCGGAAAACTCTCGTAAAAACTCATGGGTCAGGCAGGTGGCCCACGGGAATCGAACCCAGTCCTCCCGAATGAGGGCCACAGACAAAACCGCCTGAGCCATCCCGCTCGGTCTGACGACTCGGAAAACTCTCGTAAAAACTCATGGGTCAGGCAGGTGGCCCACGGGAATCGAACCCAGTCCTCCCGAATGAGGGTCACAGACGAAACCGCCTGAGTCATCCCGCTCTGTTACAAAAGTATTTTCAAGGAGAGTGTTCTGTTAATTCTTCCTGTTATTTCTTTGAATTTCCAAGTAACTTAATCAAGGCCCATTTGTAACGTTAAGTGTGGTATTTTTTATTTCAAATCAGCATATGCAAAATAAGCAACATTTCAATTCCTAGTACCATATTATGCTAAGGCGAACGATCGGTGAAGTGGAGTTTAAGAGACCGTCGACGGCTAGGTCATTTGGTCCCGACTGAACGCTGAACTATCTCCCGCACCTGCATTCATCACAAAACTATCTTCACGTACCACGATATCACCCCTCCACACCAAACCGTTTTCATTTGAAGTATTTTCTTCTCTCACTAGAAATGCCGTGTTCTTCAGATGACCTGTTTGAAATGCCTCGCCAATATTTTCTTAGAGTAGGAGCACGTAATTTGAGAGCTGTGGGATACTGCAGTCATACGTTTTCGTTCCCAGAATCACTTAAGGAGAATTTCCAATCTGCTAAAAGAACTGGCCAGCAGAAAGCTTTACACCAGATGCTGTAAGTCCATCCCTCTGTCTACTCCATACTACTCATACCGCCAAGAGATGTTCCTTAGAGTAGAGAAAGACGGATATTAAATAAATTCCCGGACATATGGTCTTTTATTTGAGTTTTATAGCTATGCAGTCATATACAGTTTATATCGATGTGTGTAATAGATTCCAAAGCTAAATATAAGAGGATCGGGCGTTAAACACTAAAAAACAAATATGATAAAAGTTCGAAGAAAAAAAAACAACTGACATACTTATGATTCTTTGGGTTGGATTCGATTCCGCTACGGAGGGGATTCGGCACCGAAACCTGTGGTTTATTGTATTTAAGGAGGGAAGTCAATGCCCAAAGACAATGTAACATTACACAAGAAGCCACTGCAAAAAGAAGGAAATTATAAATATCTGGGAATAACGTTAGAGACAACAGCGGCGTCCTTTGGTATACACATTCGGGAAAGAGCAGCAGCAGCAATCAGGGGCCCGTACAACATACCAAACATAGCAAACTTATCAACTTGCACGCCGATGAGACTATTCAAGAGTAGCGCCAGGGATAGCATATGGAATTGAGATTGTGTGGGGAAAGCTGAAGATCGGAGACCTGAGCAGAATGGAAAGAATAAAAGAAATGTTCATGAAGAGGATTACCCGAGTTGGAAAAACAGCGCCATTCCGGATGGTATGTGAAATGATGAGGGAGACGTACTTAATAGAAGACATACGAGCACAGTTCTACTTACAATCAACAGAAGCAAGCAGGGCCCTAGTAAACATCAGGAAAAAGAAGAAAATTGAAATCGACCTCGACTTCTACACCTCACCAGCTATGATGGACGACAGATGGACTAGACACTAGAGAGTGCAACACGCAGTGCTACGTCACAACACGACTCTTCATCCAGGGATTTCACAACCAGATATGTGTAAACGAGAAGTTCTAACCTGCCTCGGTAGCTTAGACGGTAGGGCGTCTGCCTCGCGTTCAAGAGGTTCCGAGTTCGAATCTCGATTAGGGTGAGTTACCTGGATAAGGTTTTTCCGGGGTTTTCCCTTATCCTGATAGATGAATGTCGGGTAGCTCTAAGCTCCATGGACCCCGGACTCATTTGAGCATCATCCTCCGATATAACTTAACGTTGGAGGACGTAAATTACAACAAAAAAGTTCTACGAGGCAGACGAAGACTGCAAGTGTATATTGTGCGGGCAGAAGTGTAATAGATATCACATCATAACATGCTCGAAAAGGACCAGGACAATTACAGACTATGGAAAAGACTGAAATGTGAAAATAACCTAATGCTCAAACTTGAGTGTACATTTCTCTATTATTATTGTAACTAAGCCCAAAGTGGGACATCCCTGGGTGGAATGATGAGACGAGAAGCGACAGAGGGCGGCGATCCTCGGAGTCACGACAGTGCAGCGGGCAGGGCCTCTATTGTTTACCAGTTGGAAACTCCCCCAGCAGGCCAGAACAACCGACATCCCTTTCGCCGTGTTCTATAAACGGCCCACCACGTCAGCCCGGAGACCGGTAACCGTCTTACCAAAGGAGGAAGGATTTACCCGGAGTATATCAACCTGCCGTGCAGCGCCGTGGACGAAATGTTGGACCACTCGACTCTCACTAAAGCGGTCCGCGTTCAATTCCAGGCTACCCCTAGTGATGTTTGTGGGGGACAATGCAGTGCAGGGTCCTCCAGAACCCGGACCTCCCGAATGCGAACGATACCGCCTGAGCCATTCCTCTCGGTGACAGCATTAAATTTGCGGTATCTAAAAAGTGAATTTGCAGCGGTTTCAAGCAGTGTGGTTGTGAGAACAGGTTAGCGCGAAGAGTTTCTCAGCTGACGCTATGCTACGTCAGGCACAAAATTGCCTTCCAACACTCAATTCATCACTTCTTGCTTTACGCGGATCATAGCTAAGGTTCCTTTGTTTCTTTGGTCATTATCTTGCTTCAATGAGCAACGATGAAGCTCCAGAGAGGAATGTGAGAGAGCTTATTCATGGGAAACAAAGGGATTACAAAGGTTTTCCAAAATATAAAACGTACACCTACTCCTGCCTGCTCTTACGCTTACTTATGGCAGAAGAATTGCTCCATTTCAGTTAGAAATCCGATATCTACATTTAACTGGAAATGCAGACTTTGAGTGGGGAGCAAAAATTTATCCAATGTTTAGATACCATGATTAGAGTCATGGTATTCTGTACAAAGGGTACATATTGTGAATTCAATTAAAATACATGTTTTGAGGTACCCTTAAGGGTGCCTCTCTTTTGAAGAAGAAAATGGCCTGTTGTAGTGTGTGTGTGTGGGGGGGGGTGAGTTTCGGATGGATAGCTGGTTGATTAAATTATAAATTAAAATTACGATTCTTCCCGTATTCGATACTAATGTCAGACAACTTGTAAGCATTCTAGAAGAAGATCTGCATTTAACTGCTCCCGATCTTAAATACCTTTATACACAAAACGTGTTCGCTATTTTCTCAAAAATGATTCATGGAAATCATATAATTTAGATAAATTGCTATGACAAACAAATGTTACACTCAAGTTTATTATAATGCTTTGCGAAACAGGAAAAGCAAACATCACATTAAAACATAGATGTACACCAAAGTGCTTTTTCGCAGCATTAACCACTTCTGAAGTATTCGTCATTTTATGTCCATGTTTTCTGGTTTCGATTACTTTATTACGATAAGTAATGCCATGGAAAATATATTCTCCTTTACATAAATTTATTAGGTAACAGATGTATACTTGTAATAAAGACATGATTTTTGTTGAATTTTCCATGTAACTATAGCTATATTCCCAAATTTGAAAAAAAAAAAAATTCTGGAGAAACACTGATCGTGATTGGCGTTTAGTAGTGAACAGAACTTGTTTGATATAGGAAGAATTATGGGCCATAATGTCAGCGTAATGTTGCCAGCTGCAGGTTTTTTTTTTATTTTTATTTCTTTATTATTATATTTTGTTGTAATTTACGTCCTCCAACATTGTCATCGGACGATGAATGAAATGGGTGAAATGATACTCAAATGAGTCCGGGTTCCATGAAGCTTAGAGCTACCTGACATTCGTCTATCATGATAAGGGAAAACACCGGAAAAACCTTATCCAGGTAACTCACCCTAACCAAAATTGAACTCGGGACCTCTTGAACGTGAGGCAGACACGCTACCATCTACGCTACCGAGGCGGGTTGCTAGCGGGTTTGATGACCTTAATTACTATATATACCTGACAGTCGAATGATAGAAATAGGTGCATTGTAACTACATTATCAGATTATTAGGAATTGGCGTGTATCTATGTGTGTGCTTTTTTATTTGTTACATTTGTTATTTTTAAAATGTACGTCTTCCAACGTTAAGTCATATAGGACGATGAATGAAATAATGCTCAAATGAGCCTAGACTCCATGGACCTTAAAGTTATTCAACAGTCATCTATCAGGATAAGGGATAACCCCGGAAAAACCTTATCGAGAAAACTCACCCTGACCGGGATTTCAACCTCTTGAATGTAAGGCTGGCATGGTGCCGTCTACGCTACAGAGGTGCGTGCATTCCATTCCTAATAAATTAGGAGGGTTTATTGTTTTAGTAATATCTATTGCAGTTTTACTGACCTCGACCCGTAATTGGATCTTTTATGCATATACCCCCGGGAGGAACGGATGAAATAAGAGAACAGCAGGAGAATTATGGGCTACGGGAACGGACAACGTAAACGGCAACAATACTACGACGGCAACAATAAAGGGTAATACTAAATGGAATGTAAAAAAAGAGACGCGCAGAGTTCCCTGAACAGTAAAGTCTGTCTAGTCAACGCGTGTGCAGTTCGGACTCAAAGGAACCTCACCCTACCGCCCACTAATGACCGTCATAAATCTATTTTCACACTTCAGAAATGGAACACTGTCGTTGAAGACCAATAGCAACTCTAATTTTCTAGAAATGACAGTCGCTTGTTTACACCACGTGGAGTCTCAGTTGCCAAAGTTCCAACTTCCAGTTGATCTGTTTCATTACGTGCAGAAATTCGTTGTGTGTCAGGATGTGGAGACCGTAAGAGGGAAATGCAGTGGTAAATGCAATTGAAGTAGTAGATAACTTTCAGTCACGTGAAAATAATCAAAGTGATGACAATAGTGTGAATAACTGGGCCGAGTTATATTACTGGAAAAGCCTCAAAAAACAAAGTTATAACGGGAACTGCTTGTACGAAAATCCAAGGGCTTGTTTAGAACACATATAAATAGGCGCCGAAAAATAATCTTGTTAAGGGGTCATGCAATGAACCTGGTGATAAATTCTGGGTTTTCACAGAAATACAGTAAGAAATATTGTGACGAAAGGAATACCAAAGACGCCGATCAAGTGTGAAAAAAAGGAAGCGTTTCTCTAAAGTACATAATTTCACATGCGATTTAATTCGTCGAGAAATTTATAGATTCTATGCAAAAGGGAGAGCGCCCACCTTAGACGAATTGGTTGCACATTTGCAAGAAATTTGTGATTTTCCTTATGGGCACCGAGTATCTGGGTTTCAAATACCGGACTTTCAATAAGATAAGGGTTATTATGGAATCCAGTAGAATTGTATTTGTCAAAACTAAGGAAGTTTTGCAGTAATGGACATAAGATAATTTAGACGAAACCTCATACGATACCCATGACGTATCGAGAAAGGTGGCAACCTTGCAGAAAGGACTAGGAGAAGGAGGGCCGGTGTTGTAAAACGATTATAAGGTTTCGTCAAAGGAGTCGGCCGACGTGTACACGAGTTAACTAAACAACTTTAATAGCTTAACCGTCTGGTTGGAGGCCTTCGATGGCGATTCATCCAAAACCTTGGAGGGTGGCTCTCAGAGGTCCACACCAGAGTAAACCGGAGTAAGCTCGACCCACCATTTGCGACTCGAATGGTCTCCCTGGATGAAGCCAAGAAGTCCAAATCGCAACCCTGGACGCCATCTGCCCACTGTCGACCAACAAACCCCGTTGTCACTCTGTTGAATGAAGCGAAATTAGACAGAGGAGAAGCACAGCACTGCATCATTCGCCTTGTCGACCAGGAAAAAAACACGAAAAATCTCTAATGTGAGCGGCTACTAGGGGTCGAATCCGGCACCTGACAACTGCGAATCTCGAAGGTTACTGCGGAGCCATCGCGCTGAGTTCCTTTTCAGTAAATGTTATTTTATTTCTAGGTAACGACAAGTAATTAAATGAAAATGTGCAACAAAAATATGTATGTAGATCAGTAAAATGTAACATTTTTGTCGAGTAGATTTTTTTTTTTTTTTCCCTTGTCATTTGGCTTTTCCGGAATCTTCGTTGTAGTGCTTGACATTTCCCCAGTCTTAAACTGTCGTGCCATCTTATGGAAATTCTTTAAGATTATGGATTTTCTGTTTATTCCACATTAGCACATTAGTAACAAAACCTCACAAGTGACACAATTGAGTGTTGTTTTCGCATTACCTATAGGTACCTAGACCGTTTTGTGTAATTGGAAATTTGTATGTAAACCTTTAACTTTAAGTGCATAAAGGAATAAGTTTCTCTTTGGATTATACCATCTAGCAGTCCACGAATTGGCATGCTAACTGTTATGCCAGAGGAGATTTGGAGTTAGAGTGTTAAAATCTATAAAAGTAATCGTGTTGCACCAGAAGACAGGATATCACACCCCATTTAGCGGTAAGTACTTGCCAGTCTGCTGCTAATGTGGCCCGACTAAACGGTTCAAGTTCTACTCGAACTTCAAGCTGCTCCTCTACTCTCGTTATATACTCCATTTTATAATTTAGACTGACTTAGCAACTAAGATGTTCACGGCATTAAAGTGGAACCAGCACCTATCACGTGATATATTCCTTGCGGTCGCATCCTTCATTGACAGGAATAGAGTTTGTTATCCCGCTTCCATACAGAAAGAATTGATTTATGTCTAACTTTAGCGAACCAGAGATATCAGAATATCTTCCCCAAGGGAGTAAATTACGTGATAGCAGTTAGTTCCACTTTACTATTAGGAAAACGTTAGTTGCTATATCATTGTTATTAACCTTTGTGCTCTGCACGAGATATGGGGTAGGTACAGCAGCAATATATTGACCTCCGATTAACTCAGATAAATATATCTCATTGACATTTCAATAATTTTTCTCACATATTGCAATTCTAGGCCAGTGGTTGCCACATTTTTCTAAGAGACGTCCTCTTTATAAACTCCACATTTCGTATATCTTCTTTCGCTTATTATCAGGTCTAGGATATGACTTTATTATGTATCTCAAATGGGATGATGTATGTCCTTGAGCGCTACTAGGTGAGCAACCAATCGGAGTACTGCGGTGTTGCATTCCCCCTAAGTGGCGTGTGACGAGCGCCAAACTAATCAGTCTCTAATAAATACTATTCGCGCTAAGACAAAAATTCACATTTTGCCAGAACTGATCCACGTGGAAACAGAAAGTAATGTATTTAACATAACCGTAAAGACCCCATATTTTTAGCTCTAATAGTTTTCCTAATACAAATAAATAAAGTAGATACCGTTATATTATAACAATGCATTGCGACGTAAGCATTGTAATGAACATCATTGTTGATTGGCATGTATGCGTGAACGTATATTTGAAATTACTCAGAGCTGAAACGTAAACATTTGACATTACGTGGTGAAAGAAATATGTACTTTGAATAAGCCAAAGTGTTTGTTAAATTCGATGAGAGGCAACAACACACTTCCTGCTGGTCTGGCAGAACTTGTCTGGTCACACTGTATCTTTGTTTATGAATGGTTCGTAATCTCTATTTACTCTAATGAGTTCAAAGCAGTACTATTCAATTACTCTTCCATGAAAAGTGTATCAGTTGGATCAATGAGATACGATCCACCTTCCCGCTTACTACTGCCATAACAATCCAATTTAGTTAATGTGGGCTCAAATTATGTTGCAAACAGAAATAATATTTTTAAACTGACTGAAGTTGAACGACTTATTCACGAATAAATTAACCAGGAACACGACAAGACTGGGAAAACTGCGTGAGATAAATTACAAGAAGACGACTTTTGGAAAGAAATAGCACGTAATGAAATTTTGGAACCTATCATCATAAATTTGCAGTACTTAGACGATGAAGACAATGACATTGACGAATTATCTCTTAACGTAAGTAACATTCACAGCTATACGGATGCACCGCTGGTATTTTCATTGGATTAGAAAAATAAGTAATTCATAAACTATAATTAATTTTAAACTAAACATTTTTACCATTTGCGTAATTACGAATATCCACGTTGCAATTGTGATTTCAAAGAGTGTATTATTATAAAACTTTGGAAAATTCTGTTTGCGTTAGCGCCAAGAACACTCGCAAGTGTGCGAGCGAGAGAGAGAGAGAGAGAGAGAGAGAGAGAGAGAGAGAGAGAGAGAGAGAGAGAGAGAGAGAGAGAGAGAGAGAGAGAGAGAGAGAGAGAGAGAGAGAGATAAAAAGAGTGGGGATAACGAGGTGGCAACGCTGATGACTCTTAACGCATCTGATTCGCTACAGGCGAGAACTCTTCCCATTTGAAACACATAACAGGTTAACTTGTATTATATTGCTACGTTGTTTACAAGGAAGCGGAGAGAAGAGAGGCACCAGTCTCGTCGCTACTGATAACCGGCAAAGCTTGCGGAGAGGGAGGTCACAGTGAAATCCTATGCGCACAGGTAACTTTTCCAGCCAAAGTACAACCAAACGGGAACCGTGTCCGAAGCCTTGTTATTACAAATATTTCTTTCAAAATCTCTTATATTCAAAACAAATAGAATGAGCAAGAAGGCTTCAGTCTTCACGGTAGCACGGCCCCTGATATTAACAACAATATACGATAGCTAAAATATATAAAATCGTAAGCTATAAAATGAATAATGTATAATTAGCACTTTCAAGCTATTGCTTCAAATCGTAAATGTTGGCTTTAGAAGAAATGTCTTTAAACACTCAACTAACTAAATAATTCAGTAACTGACTGACTGGTCCAGAGCGATGACCGAATAAGTGAATGAATTAGTTTACATAAGAAAAAATGAAAGACCAATTTCCATTCATTTGCTCAATAAATTATTCATATAAAAAGGAAATATTCTTACGACACAAACGAATGTATAGTGTACAGCTCTGTTTAGCGAGTAAATTTCGAATTAATGTGTACTTCAAATCCACTTTAAAATAATTTGTATATTGAAAATCTAAGAGTACAAGAGTTGAAGTATTTATTAACTGTCATCCTTCCTTTTAAAAGCAGAGCTAACATAAATAACAAGTGACCTTCAACTGTTAAATGCGATATGTTGTATGTTTAGTTAAATTAAATATTGTTTAATTTATATTTTATTTTATGCATCGGTATATTTTAATAAGTCCTCCGCCGTGGCGCAGTGAGACCGTTGTGCTTTGATTACCTGCCACAGGATGCACCCGGGGTTGATCGATGTGCGTTTTAAATACTGGGTATAGGACCGATGCCCACTCAGTATCGTGAGGAAATTGAGGAACTACGCTAGATAGCGAACCTTGGTCTAGAAAGCCAACTTCCCGGCTGGGGTGCCGAGATGCTGATCACTTCTCCTCCCCGCATCCCTCCTCTGCCTTACGTATGTAGGCGTGAGGCCGGCAGTCGAGTTGGCAGACTCAGGCCCACATTGGGCTTTTACGTCATGGGTTACTTTATCTTCTGATAAGTATATAGACCAAAACTTTGTAGCACCAGAGTAGTGCGGCTTCTTTCAAGTTATAGTTTCTGTCATGTCTTTGGTTTAGCGTCTAACTTCTAAAGCGAGCACTAATAATTTACAATATTGCTTGAAATTACGTTTATTTGTGTAAACTTAAGTGACGTAAGGGAAAATGAATAAACAAATACAAAGCCCGCCTCGGTAGCGTAGATGGTAGCGTGTCTGCCTCACGTTCAAGAGGCCCCGAGTTCGAATCTCGGTCAGGGTGCGTTATCTGGATAAGGTTTTTCCAGGGGTTTCCCTTATCCTTAAAGGCGAATGTCGGGTAGCTCTAAGCTCCATGGACCCCGGGCTCATTTGAGCATCATTTCACCCATTTCATTCATCGTCCGATATGGCTTAACGTTGGAGGACGTAAAATTTAAAGAAAAGTTACAAATAATCAGTATTTTAGAGGACTCATCATTTTTAGTTCCAATTATTATCTGTACTAAGCATGCAATATTTATTTGGCAGTGATGAAGATAGAGCATTTTGATTATAAACTTTGTTCTTTCTGATTTTTTCAAATGAAGCAGTTGAACCTGGTCCTACGGACTGTGACCTATTCACCATTTTATCTGCCAAATAGAGCTCGGAATGTCCAAAACATGAAATGTTCCAATTATTTGCTTGAATGTCACAATTAAATCTAGGGATTTTAAAAAATTGGCGCAGGATAAAAAGAACAGACACGACAAAATTAAGGGTATAAAACGTTAGTAGAAAGCTATAAACTCAACTGCAAGACAACAGCATAAGTGTTCAAAATTTCTGAGAATTTACTTAGCATGCTGTCTTTCTGTACTCGAAGATATTCCTTATGTCAGTGTGAGATAAACAGAAGGGCCTACAGTAACTGGAGCACAGCTTTCTACCAGCCGGTTCTTTTAGCAGATTGAAAATCCTCTTTAAGTGGTTCTGAGAGCGAAAACGTACTGCTGTAATGTCCCTCATCCTTCAAAATTCTCGCTCCTAGTCTTAATCTAAAATGCCGTGGAGGCATTTGAAACAGGCCAGCTGAATAACACGGCATTTGTAGTGAGAAAAGAATATACTTCAGATGAAAATGGTATGGGATGGAGGGGGCATATTGTGGTATATGTAGGGGGCTCTGTAATGGTTACCCACTTCGTAATTTTAAATGGAAGTATATGTCGTATTTTGAACCATTTACTAGTACATAGAAAAAGGTTGCAGCAATTTAAAAAAAAAATATATAGCTCAGGAAGTATTTGAGATACTAAAAACTATTTTCTGTTCAATTCAACTCAAAAGGTTCTTTTTTTATCGTAGAATGTTTCTATGTGACTCCATTGGTTGCTCTAGAAACACCAAACCGATAATCGATTTCGATCTAATAGCGCACTACACGTTTACCTTAGGAGAACCTCTGTCATATTAAAAAATACATTTAATTCAGTTCAGTTCATCAACTCAAAATTTTTTTTTTCCTTACCTTAAAATGTTTCTATGTGCGCTCCATTTTTTTATGACCCACCGCCTATGGTGACGTATATATTAGGATTTAATTGCGGAGGGGTTCGGTACGTAGACTACCATGCTGGGCCCATTGTTCCTATGCCCCCAAGTGGGGCACCTCCGGGAGGAAGGATGAGGCGAAGGAGACAGAGAGCGGCCGACCCAATGAGCCAGGACAGTAATGAGGGCAGGGTCCCTAAAGTTTACTTGGATAGAGACTTCCTCCGACAGGCCAGGACAACGATCTCACTCCCCTACAGCGGGACGGCAACGAGCCCAGCACCGGAGCCCTAAAGGTCCCTGGCTGGCGGTCCCGAAATGGTCCTAGTAGAGGGGTGGAGACTGGCAACCGACCTACCGGAGGAGGAAGTAGTTTTCCTCAGAGCGTATCATCCTGCCATGCACCTCCGAGACACCCGCCCACACCTCTACCCTGAAAGGGACTACGAGATGAGAGATAATATGAAATGATAATGGAGATAAAATGGAGGGACAGGAAATTCGGGGGATGTAATGAACCTACCCAGCATTCGGCTAGTGACCCGGGAATACCCCGAAAAAACCATGGGTCAGATAGATCGGCCACGGGAATCGAACCTGGGCCTCCCGATTGCGGACCACAGACGAAACCGCCTGACCATCCGGCTCGGTGACGTATGTATTAAGAAAGGTGTTAAACTGTAGTATATATATATATATATATATATATATATATATATATATATATATATACCTTATGTTTAACGTTTTTTATTGTTTCCGTTTGTTTACTGTCTGCTTTTTTATTTTTACATATATACACTATACACATGCCCAAAGTGGGACTCGGTCCTGCGATACTCTACGTGTCGGACGCTAGAGATGTACACACTAACGACCACGGCTACGAGGGTCGGCCCATTTGCTGCTTTGCAAACATCAAGTCGATAATCGATTTCGGTCCAACAGCGCACCACACGTTTACTTTTGGAGAACCTCCGTCATACTCAAACATTTCATTGGATGGTTCAGATCCCCAAATTCTACAATTGTGTGGGTTGGCACAACCATTGACATGGAATGTAGCTTTAGCTGTGAAAATTACATGTTTTGAAAAACATTCTTCATATTTAATTTTGTCGACCCGTAACTTACTTTTTGTGATGTCTGAGCTAAATGTTGTAGGCGTGCATTTTGAATTGTTAACTTAGGTAATCGCTTCGCAATGGACTTTTTTTTTGGCGAGGGGTGGGGAGGTACTTCGAACACAACTCTGCCGTGTACGCTCCACTGTTTCGTCACTCGCTCTAGGGCGTCCGGGGGACTTCTGCACGTCAACGCTGCCAATTTCCTGAAGCTGTTCATACCACCGTCATTAACATGAGGGGGATCACCACCATAAACACATCGGAAAGCGCGCTGAACAGTTATAACATATTTAAATTTCGCAAACCACATCATGCACTGTGCTTTCTGCTGAACTGTCGCCATTGCAGTCGCACTCTGCTAAAACTGTGACGTGACCGCTCTCGCTCTACATATCAGCTGAAGATCATGGGCGGAGTACTGTCACAGCTCAAAAACCTCGGTGAGTTTCTGATTAGTGTGCATGTGAAGTTATTCATTTAACTCAATTACAGCAGAAGATACGGCTTTGTGAAAATGCTGCAACCTTTTTCGATGAACCTAAGTGTTGATAGCCATTAAAGATAATTGAAGGTTAATTATGAACAATTTATGTTAAATACAATGGAAATCATTTCCGTGACTTACTTAAAACTAGTGCTGCGTGATTTAATCGATTAACCGAAACGATTAATCGATTAATTATTTATTTTAGATAAAGATTAAAATTTAATCGATTAATCGAGTCGATTAAAATAAATACACTACAATAAATATTAATCAAAACTCATTCAGTCAAATTTGGCCATCTTTGTTTTGATGTATTGCTTCCAACCTAAACAGCCTTTCCAACGCATCAAACTTTCACTAGATACGTAATATTTTTTGAACTTTGAAATAATATAACTCCTGATAGCTAAAAGAAATCACTCTGAACCCGAGAGAGTCTAAATAACACTTCTGTTGTGAAATATTCTAAAAGGTACATGACTACATACAGATGCTGACAGAGAGGTTTCTTTCCTTACAGCTTGTGTGTGACTACATATCGTATACAACTGATTTTTTGTCGTTTGCTAGCATAAACTGAACTGTACAACCTTGAACCGAACACTTCGATTACGCAGCTATGGAAACAATAGCTGTTCCCTCTTTTCAGGGCTGATGGTAGTGTAACTTCGCTGTTAACTGCAGTAAGCCACAAACACAAATTTTGAATCTAAATATATAAAAGTTCCATAAGCAATGAAATGCACAGAGTATTGAAATAGTTTATATAATACTTGCATCTAATTTTTAACAGATAATATCTCGAGTAATCGAAAGATCGATTAAAGGAACACGGTTTATCGATTAAAAATTTAGATCGATCTACAGCACTGCTTAAAACATATGGTGTCCTTGAGTATCGGTACAAAATGTAAAGATTCTGTTAGGAAAACAGTGCAGTTTGAAGTTCCTCACAGCCTATCGTCGGGCATGATCGTATTATATGGTCTTTCATGTTTTCGGGATTGGTATTTCTTGGTTCACTTCTTGTTTCAATTTACGCCACAGATAAACGTTTATTAATATTAAGTTTAGTGAACGTGCACGCCAATCTGTGTGTTCAAACCGACCAATTCAGTGATCTTCAGATATCTTGTAAACTACCGCTGTCATTATCCTTGCAGAATGGGCTGGAAATCCATCGTGGTGGTAACACGTGGAATGCCGTATATGTAGCGAAATGTTTTCTCTTAAATGTGAGAACAATTGTGTTAAGAACCGGGAATATTTGTTACAATCTAATACTCCGCATAAAATGGGTGGACTGTTTACTTCAAAAGCCGCATCACATATCCACAGACCAAAGCCTCTGTGCATCTAATTCTCTCAGGAAATGTGCATTTTCAGTTGATCAGTAGTGCATGTTGCGAAGGTTAACTTGGCCATGGTTGGTATATACGTAACTAAAACCTTCATCAGGAGCATGTAATCAATTTTTAGTTGAGTAATTTTTACTGCAATTCCAAGAATTGTAATCGATTTATGGAATTCACAGCCAAGAAGTTACTGATAAAGTGGCAGGTGAATACGATGATAGGAAAGGTCGTATGGTATCGGACAGAGCCTGATTTCGGACAGTTCATTTGTTCCCACTACACAAACATGTGGCAGAACCTATCGAATGACAAGAAAGTCCCTCTGAATCCAGTGGAGAGACAGTGTTTGTTATTGGTCATGCTTTTTGTTGTTTGAGTATTATGAAGACCGGCACAGAGTTAACTTTGCTGGCAAATTACTGGAGCAAATTTAAGCTGAATAAAATGACAGATACATCATCTCGCATTATCTAAATTGTAGAATTGAACTAACTTTAATTCAAACACGCATAATTGTCTTCTTCGTAAGCGTTTTTGGGTGGGTTGGGACAGTAAACTGGTGGTTGGTTTTGGACAGCCAAAATCTAATGTGTAAAAATTTTTAATGAAAACATAAACATAAGTTAATAAATTAAAGCAATAAAAATATATATGCCCTTCCTTATTGGATTACTGAGGAAGTATTAGGCGTATCTCTCTAATAATGAGTCTGTCCTTCGTTCTATATAAAATGGGTAAAAAGAGAGGAAATTGGGAAGAAGGCGATGGTGTTCTTTGTAAATAAAATAAGAAGCAAGAATCTCACCGCTCCCGAGCAATAGCAGTGCAAAATTCTACATTCGAAAGAGGTGTCGAGAACGGAGTGAAATGTTGACTTTAGCCCCATAACGTAATCCATGGCGTAAAGCCCCAAGTGGGCCTGAGCCTACCAACCCGACTGCCGGCCTCACGCCCACTTATGCATGGCAGAGGTGGGCGATCATCCAACCGATACAGGGAGGAGATGTGGTCGCAGCTCGGCATCCCCCAACCGGAACGTTGGTTTTCGTGACCAGGGCCGCTTACATACCTTAAGCTCCTCACTTTCCTCACGATGCTGAGTGTGCACATGTCGTATACCCGGGGCCTAAAATCCCCACGGCATGGGTGGGATCGAACCCGGGCCGCTTTCCGTGGCCAGGGACCAAGGCATGCTGCCTTAGCCTGCTACGCCACGGCGCAGGACACTTTAGCTCCATATAAAGTCCAAATTGTCGAAAAGCGAACACCTTTGTAATTAAGGATTAGCATTACGATTTCACTACAGAGGGGATTCGGCACGTAGGCCACCATGCTGGACTCATTGCGCCTGTGCCCCCAAGTAGGGCACCCCAGGAGGAAGGATGAGGTGAGAGGAGACAGAGGGAAGCCATCCCAAGGAGCCACGATAATGCAGAGTGCAGGGTCCCTACAGTTTACTTGGATAGAGACTTGCCCCGACAGGCCAGGACAACGGAGCCCGCCTCGGTAGTGCGGTGCTAGCATGTCTGCCTCACTTTCAAGAGGTCCCGAGTTCGAATCTCGGTCAGGGTGAGTTACCTGGATAAGGTTTTTTCCGTGGTTTTCCCTTATCCTCAAAGGCGAATATCGGGTAACTCACCTCTATGGACCCTGGGCTCATTTGAGCATCATTTCACCCATTCCATTCAACGTCCGATATGACTTAACGTTGGAGGACGTAAAAAAATGGACAACGGACACGATCTCCTACTTCGGGACGGCAACGAGCCCAGCAACCGAGCCTCAAAGGTCCCTGGCTGGCGATCCCGAAATGGTCCCAGCAGAGGCGCGGGGAACGGCAACCGACCTACCGGAGGAGGAAGTAGTTTTTGTCAGAGTATATCATCCTGCCATGCACCGCCGAGACACCCGTCGACATTCCTACCCTGAAAGAGACCACCAGATGAGAGATTATATGAAATGATAATGGAGATGAAATGGAGGGACAGGAAATTGGCGGGATGTAGTTAACTTACCCAGCATTCACCCGGCGACCCGGGAAAACCCCCGAAAGAACCCATGGGTCATGTAGGTAGGCCACGGGAATCGAACTCGGACACCCCGAAAGCGGGCCAAAGACGAAACCCCCTGAGGCATCCCGCTTGGTTTTAAAAGGAAGAGAAAAAAAACAAACAACCAAAACTAAGACCAGTAAAACTGCAAAAAAGTCAAAAATGTTAAAGAGAACACGAAATTTGATCAGAATGAAGTAGGTGAAAAAGAAAAAAAAAAAAAAAAACAAATGTATTACTTGTGGAGAATAGTTCAGTGAAGACGGATTAATGTTGTATATTCCAAATTTGGACTCACAAAAATTCCAGCAATTTTGAAGGGAATGTCCTATTCTAATGTGTGATCATTGCAAAGAAAAGTATATGTAAATGTAATTCAGAAATGTGTTATATGATAAAAATAATTACTGTCCGATACCACACTCCAATTTTAAAAATTTCGAAAGTGTAGAGACACGCTTAACATTAAATATAATTTTATTTTGAAGTATAATTTTGTAAGTGTTCTAATATGGAATTAAAGGTTTCCAAAAATGATACTTTGTTTTCAAAGTAAGAAATTACTAATTTAAGAAAAACCTAAGGTGTCCGATACCATACGACCTTCCCCTATATATTGCCATATAGTATACCTCGGCCGTTCTATCTGCGGCTCTGACATTTCTCGAGAGGGGGAAGCAGGCTATTGCCAGTTCTTGAGCGGGAATTTCAAGCAGAGGAACAATGCGTATCTTAAATATTTCATGTATTTGCATATTTCACGAACCAGTAGCCATATTATTATAATAGCGATAATAATAGGACTTACGAACACTAAACATCGGAGTTCACGCACGAAAATTATACCAAAGAAAGTTCACCAGCGCAAGCCGCTATTAGGCCACGTGGCTCAAACAAATTTAAGCTGGCAACACGGTGTTGGGTTCGGGAGCCACGCCTACCAGCGACAACGCTGATTGGCGCTGGCAGACAGTTTTAGCTTCCTGACCACGACACCGGATGTTCAGACTCCCAGTACCAGCAACAGAAGCAGTTGGTGTGCGTGAAAGGTGTGAACGAAATATTTGAATAGAGTGATGTTGTAAAGAATATCTTGCATGATAATGAAATTACAAGTTGTATTTCAATGTTTTGAAGCTAATAGATTCCTATACTCTCATTATAAAGATAATTCTGACGATATGTTTTCAATTACTCATTATTATATGTTGGTACTAGTAACCTTCCCCCTCCACCTCCTGCAGCCACTAAATGTCAGGGCCGGAGATACAGCGGCCGGACAGTAGTTGCAGAGCACTTCGGTGGCTGACACCATGCTCACGTTCAATCTGTGTCATGTTGATATGAGGACTGTATGTGTCACAGCTGCTAAAATGTTAATAAATTACGCTTAACGATTACAGTTTTGCGCCGTTAACGTAACTTCTTGTCCACGCTTCTAGTGTCTTTAAGGTGAACATAGATAGTACAGTTGTCTGATGATCTACATATCTTTCAGTAAACAGTCACACTGCTGCTCTCGTAAATTGACGACATTCACCATAAATAATCACCATATTGATTTTCTCGGTTTTCGTACAGCGCGTTGTGAAAAACCAATTAACTTCAGGAAGAAGTCGTCTGATCGGATCTCTAGCACACTAGAGACTAATGGTCGTCATGCACGCACGCGGACACACACATACACATACACATACACGCACATGAAGGAAACGGTACAAAGGGTAGAGTGATAATTTACACCGATTAGCTCGGTTCAAACTGTACAATGTGGCAACCCAGTAACACATAGGTTCAGTGAAGTAAACTAATTCTTCATAATATTTGACCTTCAATTAATCATCAGTGAACATAAAAAATACGGTTATAAGCAGACATCAGATCCCATGCACCTTTAAAGAGATACGAAGTTTACGAGTCTCGCAGTATACAACTGCTGATGTTAGTCCCGGGGACAACACGCAGGGATAGTCCGATTCGCAACGCGTAGCTTTAGTTTCATTACAACTACTGCTCGCCAAGCAGGTAGATCTGTCTTCCAGGGAGTACAAGGTGTTTGACATATTGTGTTAATACTTTCACAACAATTATTGCGCAATCTCCATTTGATAAATCAAAAGTTTTTGGTATTATCAACAACCATTAAGCCCGCCTCGGTAGCGTAGGTGGTACCATGTCTGCCTCACGTTCAAGAGATCCCGAGTTCGAATCTCGCTCAGGGAGAGGTACCTGGATAAGGGTTTTTCCGGGGTTTTCCCTTATCCTGAAAGACGAATGTCGAGTAACTCTAAGCTCTATGGTCCTCGGGCTCATTTAAGCATCATTTCACCCATTGCGTTCATCGTCCGATATGACTTAACGTTGGAGGACGTAAATTACACAAGAAAGCCATTAAACAGCTTGAAGAATGTAATTTCGAGCTGTCTAAAAGCAGTTGAGGAGGTATCTGTAAAAATCAACAATATACAGAATGCACCACCTACCAAATGAGGAAAACAATGTAAATAATTTGTCCAGTATTCTACACAAAAATACTTGATTTTCAGTGCTGCGTAATATAGGAAATAAACTAAGTCTTGGACAAACACATGAAAATCATTTGTACTACTCATATGCACCATTAGGGTATTTGACATTGCCCAAACTTTCTACCAATATTTTTATATTGTTTCAGCGAGAGGCACAGAAAATTAACACTCGACAATTTACGAATGTGCAAGGTTGTTCACTGTAATCCCCGCATAGAAAGCAATGAGGATGGCACGTTGTAACGTAGGTTACACGTTATATCCATACCGGACTGCACACACACACACACACACACACACACACACACACACACACACACACACACAAACACACACACAACGCATCGGTATACTTGTTGACACGGACGTTTGTTGATGTCCCGCTTGGCCTTGTATAGTACCTGTGTGCGTACATTGATTGCTAAGGTGTATGCGATCCGATGTCTGGCTATAAGCTTCTTGAAATACACTATTAAATAGTGCATAATAACTATGAATCCTTTTAAAACAATGATGTTGTTAATTGTCCTGCATTCATCACAAAACTAGTCATTTCTGTACAAAATGTATTATGATGATCCAGCAAAGAGGCTAGCATTTTGTGAGAATTTTATGGTCATGGTCGAAGAGGATGAGGTTTGCTGGAACGAATCATAATGAGCGAAGAAACGACATATGTATCTGGAAAAGTCAACAGATATAGTTGCCGGTTATGAGGATCTGGGAACCCTTCATGGTGAGATTCAGATAGAACAGTGCTGCCCGATCTTTAGCGAAAGAGAGGAGGAGGGATTTACCACCACCCACTGTTTTGCTTGGCGACAGACAAAAACCTCTCTACCTCTGACATCGCTTTGATTAGTTGCGGTGGCTTTAGTAATGTTATTGTTGTATAGAATGTCAAAAAGGCTTCTTATTAGTGATTTGACTGCGCTGTTTGCTTGCAACGAGATCATCAGTGTTTGCCACCGAGTTTGAAAACAGTCTTATAAGGCATACCAAATGATCCTGTCCATTCGTATAGTACGATACTTGCTTTGTATATGATTCATTTTCGAGAACATCTACTCACAAATCTATGTAGCATCAAATACTAAAAGTAACTTTAGAGAAAAATTCGCAAGCTGGGAAATGTTTCATTGGGAAGATAAATCCCAACCTTTTTCCTGATAATATTTCATGGCTGTCGAACTCTGTAAAGCAATTCGTTCCATTAGGAAATCGTGAGGAGAGTCTTGCTTTCAAGTCTCGGAAATTGGACTCGAAAGTTTCGTAGAGCTCATGTCGACAGAACCGTCATTGAATGAATGAAGGGGAAGTGCTTCCTACAGATGCTATGCCCCAAACTAAGGAAGTAGGGTAACGTGTCCAGGTGACGTCAGTTGCTCATTAGAGAACAGGATGGGCACTTCTGAGATAGAACGTGACAATCCAAATGCAGACACGTTATATGCTGTTTTCTAAAAGAGTATGTTCGGACTATTTGTTTTCTCGAAGGCGCTAACACGGAAACGTTTATCTGGATATGTTGCAAAATAAATTAATACCATAACTCATGGAGAAAGATGAGCAGGGATTCATTTTCCAACAAGAGAGGACCCCTCCAAATTGGCATACGATTATCCGAGGGTACCTGAATCGACACCTGCAAGGTACATGTATTGGTCTTGGAACAGCCGTATACAACACCTTCATACGGTCACCCCAAACTTACACCATATTATTTCTTCCTGTGGAGTTACATCCAAGATAGTGTTTACATCCCTCCCCTTCCTACGATATTGAAGGGGCATCACCACAGCTATCGATATTATCACCAAAATATGTGTCTGCCGTATTATATATACGTGCTACTCACATTGAGTTCATTTAAGGTGAATACAAAACCTCAAATGCCTCCCTTTTAAGTGGCGGCATGGTGATTTGTGTATGTTAAGTTTTGATGAAAATACAGACATGAATTCGTCCAATAATTTGCAGACATCGTATATTTTAAAGCGCTTCCACGGACGCGGTTAGTGTATCTACTTGTAATCTCTGCTAGAGATTGACTCTGGCAAGTTTTGGAAGGACTAACACCTTGACCTATGGAAGGCCTTTTGTACCTATGCCCCTGACGCGGCGTCCCGTGGGAGGGAATGGTGAGGTGAGAAGATACTAAGGGTGGCCTAACCTAAAGAGAGATGTCAGCAGAGGGTAGTTACACATTGAAACTTCCTGGTAGCGGCTCATACAACCGATCCCCTGCAGGTGTGCATATGTCCTTAGGGGCTGGGACGTGAAGACTTCTCCCGATTCGGAGAATTTGTATTTACAGGGAGAACATTTTCGCGTCATGTACCTACGCCGAAACTCTCTCCGACTCTTAGAAACCTGAAGTAACCAACAGGATGAAAGGTGAAGTAAAAGAAGAGGTGGGATGAAACGGAAGGACAGTTAGGATAGGATCAGTCTTGACCAGTCTTGATCTGTTGTACCTATGCCCCAAGTGGGGCTTCCCCCGGGGGAAGATGAGGCGAGAGGAGACAAAGGGCGGCCGATCCAAGGAGTCACGACAGTGCAGTAACATTGTAAGCACGATCCCTCCAATTGACCAGTTGGTAACTCCCCGGCAGGCCAGTACAACCTGTATCACAGCCATCGGGGTCTTGAAACGGCCCACTAAGCCGGCCGGAGACCATCCTACTGGAGGAGATGTTTCCCAGGAGCGTGTCATCGTGCCATGCAGCGCTGAGACTCACGGCGACACTGAAATGACAATGGAGATGAAATGGAGGGACGGGAAATTCGGGGGATGTAATTAACCTACCCCTGGACCCGGGAAATCCGCGGAAAAAAGACCAAGGGTCATATAGACCTGCCACGGGAATCGAACGCGGACCTTCCAAATACGGGCCGCAGTCGCTTGAGCCCCGCTCAGTGAGCAACAGGAATCTTGGGAAATGTAATTATCCTTCCCAGCACTTGCCGAGCAACCTGGTAAACCCGAAGAAACAATCGATCAGCATGGTTGGCTACGAGAATCGCACCCTCGACTTCCGAATGCGTGCCATAGGCGCCACCGTCAGAGCCATCTTTCTCTATCAGCTGGAGTTAATTACGTCAGTAGTTTTCTTGTGGGATTCTGCGTTATCCTAAAAAGAGGAATATCAAGCAACTTGTAGCTGCATGTACCACGGACTCATTTCACCAATTTCAATATGACGTTTTTACTCTTAGATTTAAGGCATATGCCGCCTTTACTGCAAGTTTGAGCTACTAGGAAACAGTGGGGCTTTACCAAATAATTAAATAAATAAGTAAATAAACAATCCTTCCGTTCACTTTTACTTACTATCGAAGAAACGTGCGTATCGAAACGTTTACTGTTCTTGGAGTTTACGGGTAAGGGGACGGGTTTTATTACCCTTAATTTGGGTAATATCGAAGTATAGGGTTTTTCAAAAGCCACTTCGCACTTGAAACCGTTATAAATATAATATTTGTGACTGGAAAGAGACAAAAGAAGTCACATACTGGACGAACAACTGGTTTTTGTAAAACTTTACGAAGTATTGCTACATTCTTTTGTTCAACGTACACCATACTTTTTACAAATTATACGCTGCATTTTGCAGATGATGTCTGGTAATATTAGCAATTAATTGCGAGATAGCATCTTTCTGTTTTGTTTGTTGCTGTCATTTACGTCCTCCAACGTTAAGTCATATCGGACAATGAATGGATTGGGTGAAATGATGCTCAAATGAGTCCAGGGTCCATGGAGCTTAGAGTTACCCGACATTCGTCTTGCAGGATAAGCGAAAACCACGGAAAAAGCTTATCTAGGTAACTCGCCCTGACCGAGATTAGAACTTGGGACCTCCTAAACGTGAGGCAGACACGCTACCATCTATGCTACCGAGGCAGGCTCTTTCTAGGTTGCTGCTGGTTTGTGAGATGCCATGAAAACTCGCCATTAAAGGTAACCCCATAAACATAATGTCGGTAGGATTGTGATATGGAGATCACGTGGTCACTTTGTTGCAAAGTGTCTACTTTTTTTTTCTTGGAACCAGTAGACAAGCACATTTTGAAACAATCTGTAGTATTACTTTTTTAAAATATATATATATATATATATATATATATATATATATATATATATATATATATATATACATATATATATATTTATTTTTGTACATTTGTTTCAAATCCTAATCTTTACATTTGTTTCACATTCTGATATTTACATTTTGGACAAAAACAAATGAGAGAACAAACTTGTTTGACAGTAAAACGAGATTGCTAGAAGCACTAAATAACTACTGAAATATTTATCTTCGTTCAAAAGAGAATTGATATGCCTTATAAAACTTGGCAGATTTTCTATCACCAAGGAGCTTAGCATGTTCTGCTTTCAGATAACTCACATAGTCAAAGGGTTCATATATTCCGAATGTTGCAGTACATAATACACTGTATGAGCTAGTAACCACACACAAAACCGATGTCTGGCAGGCGGAGTGATCACAAAGTTCGGTTCAAGAAGAATTTGTAGGGTACACCAGGCATATCGGGTCAAACAGAGTTGCTGTAGATAATCCATGAGGCGTCCCTTAATCGGCGCCACAACTGGGCATTCATAAAGTCTATGCTGTAGTGTATCCTCCCCATCACATTTCAGACACTTACTTGAAGCTGAGAGCCGTATCCATTGTAATCGACTGCGGGTGGCCAGGATCAAACCATAGGGATCGGAGTCTAGCCGACAGATGTTGGACAACATAGCGGAACAGTCAGTGTCCGCTGTCCAATTCCGGGATAAGCGCATAGCAGGAGCCTTACATTGAAGCATAAACAGCTCATAGATTTTCTTAGACGTGTAGTCAGTGGTGGTCATAGATAACTTCGATCATGCATATAGCTGCGCATGTAGTCTAAGGTTGTCGGAATCCGTCTAAGATCTAGTGGGATGTCGAATCCCACGGACTGATGACACCAGTAGCGAGGCGTGACTTCAAAGCAAGGGAAGCTCCAAGTAATAATTTTTATTAGAACAACAGAGAACACCGACTCAAAGAAGTAAAACTGCTCTTCTGTACTCTTTCTATTGTACACTCACGCGTAGGTCCTTCTTGCATTGCAAGACTGGTCACACTACAATCAGACATATTCCTGCTTCCCCTCTCCACTCAGACGTTCCAGTTTTTCCTATAGCTGGCCCACACCGCGTGAACTGTGAACTGTTAACCACCATGACCACGACGTGCTGGCTGGCTGTATATAGCCAGAAGGTTTTTGCTGCGTGCCCACCCTTTAAGGGTTTTACCGCAGGTAAGGTATTTGAGCGGGATTTTGTAGGATGGATATGGTGTAGGTTTTCAGATTTGAAGAATTTTGTGAGGTTACAATTTGTACCTTCGGGATGAAAGGACAGGATGCAATTCCCTGCACCCTTGTGTTTTTATTTATTTTTGGGTTGGGGTGAAATTTTGTTGCCAAACAACTTAGGAGATTATGTGGAGCTCAGCTTTAGCTGCTGTTATGATTAGCTCCTGGGTTATCTGGGGTGCCCACATGCCATGCGGGGGACCCGATGTTGTCTAGATCGGCGTCTAGTGGGGTCATAATCTCCCAATGATCTAACAAGGGCGCTTCTATGAGTTGGTAAAGTTGCGTAGAATTTTGATGCCCGGCGCCTAGCTTCGTCCTCCACATATGGAAGTCCCGGGGCTTCGTGAAGCAAACTGTTAACCTAAAACGGAGAAAGTATGCAATTCACACATTTTTGCTAATTACTTAAAACTTCACAAGGATTCCTATTTGTCGGCACTAAGTACCAATCTAAGTAAAACACTATTGACCAAGATATTGAAATATACTTACTGTTGTACTTAAAAGCACGATATAAAACAACAACAAAGACTTTACTTCACACGCTACAGAGACTTCACGTGAGAAAAATTTGTTAGTGCTTCCTATCTATCGAAGAGTCGCGATTGCTTCCGTAAATCTATGAAACATGGTATCCAATGTTACGAATGCATAAATTCAGAATTATTCAGTATTGAATCAACTCACGCAACTGGTCACTTAAGCAGCTGTCAAACTGTGCGCAGCACTGCGGATGTTCGCGAATAAGTTTTGAAAATATATCCAGAGAAAATAAAATATTGTCTGGCATGAATTATTTGTATTTCTTCCCTTTTTTCTAAAATTCTTGGGGAAGCGGCGCTTCCAGCACTGCATTGAACGCTTCGCCACTGGGTATAGTAGTCCTCAACCCAGAAAACTGAGTAGAGACCGAAGGGATAACCTTGGCGACCTTTATGTAAAGTATACTAATAGATTAAGAAATACAAATTAAGCACATGCATTTACAAGGATGCGATAGCATATTAAATGATTCAAACTTTCCAGTCAAATGAAGCATCTGCAAAAAATAAGGATTTAAAAACCATTATTACCTTTTAACTTTAATATAAAATACTCTAAAATTCCGTTGCAAGTTTTTATTTATTTCTGGAAAGTAGTTATTGGATATTTTTATTGAAGCATTTCTAAAATGCCACCACCTGTAATTAAAACCTATCCACATAGTCAAATAATTATTATTTTCACTACATATGAACTCTTGTTACAATAAAATTCAAGAGCAAGACTTTCTTAAAGAATATTAAAATTTTACAACGTTGTGATTACTTAATAGCTTTTTAAAAACGGGAAGAAACTTAATATGGTTGTGTCCGCGTCAGAGCTGTGTCCAATATGAAAATTAATTGTTCGGTCACATTATCCGTGAGTAGGGCAAGGCTTGGAAAGGTAGAGTCAAACTGAAATAGCCGGGATTTAAACTGTGGACCTCGCTGTCTCTGTCCGGTTGCCATTAACCATTGAGCTATCATGGCAAGGTGCCAGCATGATAAACTGTGTCATATTTTTTATTGGATGATCTAGAATTACATCGTGTCGAATATTTTGAATCTTTAATGATATAATTTAAGCTAACGATTTAGAACATGTTATTAAATGCTGCAGAGTATAAATAATAAATACATGGCAATTGTTCCAAGAGAACGCAATATCATTCCAATGTTAAAATATGGCATGTGTGTAAGAGTGCGAACATCAAATGTGTAATTCAGCTGTAGATTTTGGAACGTTTCCAAGATTTATGAAATAACTTTAGAATTTACAGTGTAAATTGTGTGTGTGTGTGTGTGTGTGTGTGTGTGTGTGTGTGTGTGTGTGTGTGTGTGCGTGAGCGCGCGTGAGTGAGTGAGGTAACAGAATTTAGGAAGCAACCTGTAGACAAAAGTTGGACCGTTGAACCGCAGTGCAGCGACGCGACATCCTGCCGAACCTTGACATTCACTTGCACGGGGAGCGATGACCGTTACGAGCATGCGTATCACTTCCGCAGTGAGCGGAAAGAGACGCCTCGTGCGTGTCAGCGTCTTGAGTTGACCAAGTTAGTCGCCGTCTTCCTCACTCTGGGCTGATCAATAACAGATATATCCAAACTGCAGACTCTTTTCCCCCATCTTCACTGCAGCTAAAACAGTTTGTCTTAGTTTCCTGTGTCTGTATTTATAAAGCCCAAAAAAAGAAGCAGGAGTCGTTACCCTAATCTGAAGTACGTGTGTGCAGCTTCCTAGAATACACATTTTGTACCGTCTTCTAGTTTCAAAACAAAACAGATAGTTAGCAGAAATGTATAATGCCATTGAAATTAATTAGGTACACATATCTCTCTATCTTCTTTACCTTATCCTTAGTAGACCACCTTACCGGATATAAATGTCAAATGGTTGGAGAGGATCTATACGGCAGTAGTAGAAAATAGAATGTTACATGGATCAGAGGTTTGGGGAATAGATGAGGCTTGGAGAGAGACTGGTAGAGTGCATAGATCCTTTTGTAAATACATATTGGGATTACCAATAGCATCACCTAATGGGGCAGCACAATTAGAACTAGGCAGGCATTCTACTAAAATTAAAATCTTGTCAAGGGCAATGAAATATCTATACAGAATCACTAACTTGGAAGATGGCAATATAATTAAAGAATGTTTTCATATTCAAAAGAGAAGTAACTGGGATGGCTCTTGGGCACATAAAATGTATGACTTGTTGAAGCAGATAGGTATGGGTCATTCTTGGATAAATGCAGAGTATGGGTATAGAGGCTTCTGGAAAGAGGTTAAGCTAAGATTAGAAGATATTGACAGACAAGATATTTTCGCCAATATAAGTGACAAAAGCTCACTAAGATTATACAGAGAAATAAAAATAACCTGGGGGAGGGAAGGATATATAGATATATGTAGTAAGTTAGGGCGAGAAGGTTTTGCTTGGGCGAGAACAGGAGTGAGAAACTTGAAAGGTATAGGTCAAGAGAGGGAGCTAGATAAATGTCCATTGTGTGGAGAAGAGAATGCAGATTTCCATTGTATATTAAATTGTAGTCAAACAAAGATATGGAGAGAGCAGGCTTGGCTACATAAATGGGACAGTTTGGGGAATGAAGTAGTAATTAGAAAAATGTTGTCAGTAAAAGGAGAAATATAGGGAATTATTTAGGGAAAGTTAAAGAGAGATGGCTAAGAACAATTAAGAGAAAAATGTAGAGTGGGATAGGTGAAATGGCAGAAAGTGTAAAAAGGAGCAGAGGGCCTCCATTACACAAAAACCTAGGGTTAGGTGTATGGGGGCTGAATTACTATTCAATGGTGGGCAACATGATAACATGATAGGATTTTCAGGATTTAGGAATATATGGCATATTTCAGTATGGATGTTATAATTGTAATCTTGATTTTGTATTTCCATTTGTTGATGTAAAAGGAAATAAATTACTATTACTATTACTAGTAGACCACTTATCGTGGTGTTAGGGGATTCTCGTTCCTCTACCCCTTACGGTCGGGCCTGAGGAACCGAAGCTTTGGATCCGATACATAACCCGATGCCTGGTGTGAGGTTGAGAGAAGTGGATGATACATGAGGGCGGAAAGGGTCATAGTGAAGGTGATAATGGAGCAATTGGTGAAATGATGGCGGGGAAACCAGAGATCTCGGAGAAAACCGTCCCAGCGCCGTGTTCTCCACCACAAATCTCACTTTGTGGCCGCCTGGGATCGAACCTGGGCCGCCTTGGCGAAAGTCGAGCGGTCTAACCACTCATGTCCCACACTTATTTAATAAGACATTTAAAATCATCTTATTTTTAAACTCCACATTCGACATTTAAAACAAAATGCGTTTTTGAAACAGTCCACTTTTATAAGTCTTTGTTAAAAAATAATAACATTTTCACTCTTTCGGTGTCAAGTCTACTTCTTTTTCTGTCACATGAGTTCTGCTGTGCAAATAATCTTTCAGAGAAAACTGCTGCAGGTGGAATACACAATATCACTGGGCAACAATGAAAATGTTTCGGGCTTAAAAATAGTGAATTTACATTCATTTTCTTCTCGGCCAGCCAGCCAGGTGAACAGATGATTAAATATCAACGTTTCGGGAGTGTGCATCTCTCCCATCATCAGGATATTTATAAAATGTTATAACCACAAATGAAATACTGGATATAACACAACCATAAACAAATACAAAACACTATCAAAATTCGCATTACTGAACAAAAGACTATTTTCAGTAAATTAAATGCCAGGTCAGGAGATGGCGTGAGTATAGAAAATTGTGTCAAAGAAACGTAACTACTTAACTTGATTATCAAGCTGTATTGATCTTTGCTTCTTAATTCTACGGATTAATAGTGAATTCACATGTTTTTCTATCGGCTGAATTAAAAACTCACCATAAAAATGATAGATTAGCTCTTGTTTTGAAGATAAAGTGACATTTCATTTTTTAGAGTGAAGATTTTAAATTTAGGGTAATTTTTTGGGGAGTTGGCACACTGTCAAATAACAAAATACAATCAGAGAGAAATTTTAGAATGTAAGTGATGCAAAAGTTAAGAAAGGCATTTTTGTGGACCACAAATAAGAGAACTTGTAAAGGACCAAGTTTTGGAGGGGAAAGAAAAGGAAGCTTGGGAAGCCTTCAAGGGTGTTGTTCATGGATTTTTAGGCAACAAAATAGATGACAACTACAAGCATTTGGTGACAATGCTCCTGCAAAAATACCGTAACCATGGATGCAACGTGTCCCTTAAGATCCATTTTCTCCACTACCACCTACACGTTTTCCCTCCTAGTTGTGGAGCCGTTAGTGATGAACATGGGAAGAGATTCCATCAGGACATTTCTGTTATGGAACAAAGATATCAGGGCCGTTGGAATGAAGTAATGCTTGCGGATTACTGTTGGTCTTTGTATAGGGATTCTGCGGAACTCCATCACAAGAGGCAAGCTAAAAGACGACGGAGTCAATAGGCCACCACATGATTCTCTTCAGACACGACTATCTACGAAGTATTTTTCCAGGAAGATAGAACTCTTAGCATGTAATTACCAGTTTAAAAAATCAAATGCACTTTCATTGTTGTTAGCATGTACGTAATTAAAATGTATCCTTTTCTCTCAATCTATTAATATGTAATACTTCCCCTAATTAAAATTTTTCATTGTCATATATGTTTTTCTCAACCCAAGATTAGTAGGAATTGCCTCACGAAGTGCTCGAAACGTTCAAAAATTATTTTTTTTGGTTGCTCAGTGTATTTTGCTGCTAATTTTCCTTAGTTTTGAAAAATTTAAATTTTTTTCAAGCAATCTAGTGCATCAGAAAGGGGAGGTGACACCGTTGTTGAGATATGCAGTGATTTGTTCTTGGAAACTTGGTAGCGAATTTGACACACGAGTATTTTCTTGCATATTACTGTACAGGTACCACATTCCTCGCAATTTCTCGGGCTTTGTAATGTTCTACTTGCGGTAATGATATTTTGTGATTTTAAAATAAAATAAAAATTGCAGAATCACCGCCGAAGTATCGAAAAAATGCCGAGCGAATTTTTTTAATTATCGTTCGATGTCGGTGTGTCCTCGATATTTGCGATACCTGCATGGTATCTACATCGAACGATAATTCAGAAATAGTTGTATCAGCTAACGGTGTTGAGATATTTGTATGACAACCTATAGCGGAACTGTTGAGTCTCACGGGACGCGGAAAGCCGTATAAGGATGTTCCTTAGAGCAAGACAGGGAAGTAATAGGTAGCTATAGAGCAAAGGATTTCCTTTTCTTGGTAGGAATAACCTCAACCTTGTGCTTCTAATATCGCAAGGTCATGTGTCTGATAGTGCAACGTGTTTAGAATTGACGGAGGATAATACAGATGTATATAAATGAATATCGGGCTTTTACTCTTTATAATGTTTATTACTAGGGTCCGGAAGCTGCTGACCTAAAAATTCTCTAAAAATGAGCTATAAAATGCCCTTAAAATATTTAAAAAATGCACATATTATTATAATAGTAAATTAGAACTGTCACAGACAAATAATGAATATATGGTTCGATGAACCACATTTTAAAATTAACTTTCTTAGTAAATAATGCAATCATTGCTACTAAATAATAAATAAATTCAAAATTCATCAGGTCATTTTCAATTTCATAAAATATATGTTTCCGCCAAACTCTGAAACAGACTGTTTCAAACTAGACGCCGTTGACTGTTTTCGTTTCGGCATTTCAACTCCACAACACAAGTTTACACACCTCACAAACTACTCTCCTTACTGCGACACTTCTCGCTCCTGAGGTCCTGACTTCAGCAATCCACACTTATTGTATGATGTAGGTAATCGGCGATTCCTGCGCCATAAATTCACCAGTACTGTTAGGACGCTGACATGTGTTAATCACATGTTTACCACACTTACAAAGTTACTATTTCATAAAAGATTATGATATAAATGAACTTTTAATCACACATTATTTTAAAAAGAACCAGAAAGCCCATGGGTCATTGTCAGGTCGGCCACGGGAATTGAACCGGGGTCTCCCGAATGTGAGCTACAGATGAAAATGCCCAATAAATTCGTGAAAAAGAAAGAAAATGGCGGGAAAATGCATCTAAATATTAAGAAATGACTTTATTATAAAAATGTGGAAAAAATGCATTTTGATGACCTATAAAAACCATATATATCTAATGTATTTGTTCCAGAATGCACTTAATTTCCAATAAGCATCGTCTGTGACTACTCAGAAAAAAGATGACTTTACATCAAAATCCAGGCCCTATTTATTACATTCAACTTACAGTTATACATGATATGTCAAATGAAAAAGCAACTCAAACAGTTCTACCATGAACCTTATAAATGTTCAATGTGACTACCCTTTGTCACACTGCACACATCAAGTCCATAGCCGGGTTCTTACCAAACGTTGATAAGTGTGTATTCAGTAACTGTAGCAACAGTTGCTTCAATCCGGTTTCTTAATTCAGGGAGGTCAGCTGGTAGTGAAGGCACGTACACGCGATCCTTGATGAAGTCCCAAAGGTAAACATCGCATGGCGTTAGGTCAGGAGAACATGGAGGCCATGCATAGCAAGCCCTGTTATTGGGGCCCTTGCGGCCCATCCAGCGCTCGAGTACAGTGAAGTTCAACCAATCGCGTATTTGGTTATGCCAGTGAGGTGGCACACCATCTTGCTCGAAAATGAAGTTCTCTGGCTCATTTTCTTCCAACTGAGGGAAGAGCCATTGCTCTAGTGTATTAAGGTAAGAAGTGCCAGTTACAGTAGATTCACCAAAAAAGATAGGCCCATAAACTTTTTTCCGGGATACGGCACAAAAAACATTCACTTTAGAGGAATGCCGTTGCATTTGTACCATCTCGTGAGGATTTTCTGAGCCCCAGATGAGCACATTATGAGTGTTAACATGTCCACTAAGGTGAAAGGTCGATTCATCACTTAAGACAACACGATCCATAAAATCGTCATCGTCATGAAACAACATGTCGTTTGCGAAGTTGGCACGTAATCCGTGGTCTGTCGGGTTTAGAGCCTGTAGTAACTGTAAACGGTAAGGACATAGTCGTAAGCGCTTTATTACAACTTTCCAAACAGTCGACACCGGAAATTGTAATTCACGACTAGCCTTCCGGACTACGAGTGAACGACTCTTTCACTCGCTCAACAGTCTCTTCACTTACTCTTGGTCGTCCCGTGCTCTTCCCTTTACAAAGGCAGCCAGTATCTTCAAACTGATGATACCATCTACGAATGCTATTGTCACTAGGAGGATCACAACCGAAGTTAATGCGGAACGCACGTTGCTCAGTAACTACAGATTCGGCCTTTGCAAACTGCAAAACACAAGACGCTTTCTGTTTACTAGTCGCCATCTTTGCTACTTCCGCTGTCTAGCGGATTGCGGCAGAAACATTGCATGCACCTGCGCACTGGTGCCAACAAACAAAACTGTTTGAGTTGCTTTTTCATTTGACATATTTATAACTGTAAGTTCAAAGTAATAAATATTATAAAGAGTTAAAACCCCGATTTTCATTTATATACACCCTATATTATCAGTTATTACACCAGCCTGTTTCTGCATTCATACTTGTGACATTACAAACAACTATTTTAGAGTTTGTAAGTTTGTATCACACTTGCAATTTGGATGGATTTCAAGTGATTCTTTATAAGTTTTCATTAGAAATGACGTGATATTTAATTTTTTTGTTCCATTTATACCCCGCCTTTAACTGCAGTGGTAATATCGGCGACCGTTCTCCTTTGGAACATATCGATGGGTTAACTGCTAAACGTTGGGTTGTATCATTGGATCACGCACACATTCGTACTCTCATTCATACTTCCAGACTCTGAGGAAGATGGGGAATCATCTTGGCTGGAAAAAAAGCCCCACCCCCAGCCGGGAATCGAACCCGGGGCCCCATATCAAGGCAGGCAGGTGCTCTACCGACTGAGCTACGTGGCCAGAATATTTAGAATGTATCTACCAGTTCACTTTCGGTGGCAAGACGTGACTTCCAAAGCGAAGGAGGCTCCAAGTAACAATTTTCATTAAAATAAGAGCCATCTAAAATAGCAAGCATTGCCAAGAAAACAATTTTCGCAATCTATGACACCCACGTGACCATGGAGCTGTATCATACATATGTTCATTAAAGTGATGCATAAATGTTTTAACACGTTTGCTGTGCATGCTATCATAGTTAACAAGTATTTTTGTCATAATTATATTTAGTTCTTCCTCATAACTTAAACTGAAGTTACTCTTCAGTACTCTTTCTACTATGCAATCACACTTAGGCCCTTCTTGCATTTCAGTACTGCTCACGCTACAAGCCGATATATTTCTGCTTCCCATCTCCACTCAGACGTTCCAATTTTTCCCAGAGCTGGTCCACACCGCATGAACAGTTAGCCTGAAATAGAGAAAGTATGTACTTCACATGCTTTTGCTAATAACTTAAAACTTCACAAGAATTTCCTATTTTTCACCACTAAATACCAATCTACGTAAAATACTATTGCTAATGCTATTGGGTCAAAAAGTAATGCCTCCTGTTGTTTTTCTCCTTTAATTACCGAGAAAATTGAATCCAATTTACATAGCTTGAAAACTACAACATTGACGATTAATTTGTCACTATTCGATATAATTTCACTCCTTTTCCACAGTTTTGGTCCACCTTTTAACTAGGGCATGTATTCCAGTGTGGTAAAACACACGGTCTTGCTTCTTAAGCCATTGACGCACGGACGTTTTCACAGCCTCCTCATCTTCAAAATGAATCCCACGATGAGCTTCCTTTAGTGGCCCGAACAGATGGAAGTCTGATGGTGCCAGGTCAGGGCTGTGTGGGGGGTAAGGTAAGACTTGCCATCCCAGTTTCTCAATTTCAGCAGTGGTATAACGGCTGGTGTGTGGTCTTGCATTGTCATGCAAAAGAAGAACATTCGCCATAGTTTTTGTTGGGCGAACTCGCCGAAGACGTGCTTTCAGCTTTTTGAGAGTCCTGACGTATTGGACAGAATTTATTGTGCATCCCTGCTCCAAAAAATCAATCATAAGTACACCCTCTGCATCCCAAAACACTGTTGCCACAACTTTCCGTGCCGACCGCTGAGTTTTAAATTTTTTTTTCTTCTGTGACGTTGTGTGATGCCATTCCATTGACTGTCTCTTTGATTCAGGCTCAAAAAGATGAACCCACGTTTCGTTTCCACTAACAATTTTTTCCAGATACTCCTCTCCCTCCAAACTGAAGCGCTGCAAGTGTTCGGAGGCTATTGTTTTCCTTGTTTCTTTGTTTTCGGCTGTTAACATTCTTGGTACCCAACGGAAACAAACTTTTGAGTAACCCAGTTGTTGAATAATCGTCATCACACTGACTTTACTGAGGGAGGTAATGCTACACAATTCACCGGCGATCACCACGACTGATGTCATCTACTCGCTGAATGTTGCGTGGAGTCACTGCAGTCACCAGCCTACCGCTTCGCTTTTCGTCTGTCAATGGTGTTTGCCCTTCAGCTTGGTTACAGCGACGAACCCATCGTCTAACAGCGCTGACATCCACCGTTGCATCACCATACACATTTTTTAGCCTTTTGTGAATGCGAATTGGCGTTTCACCTTCCTCAGTCAAAAATTCAATCACAGAACGCTGTCTAATACGAATGTCGATGTCAGCCATTATGCAAGAGGATGTAGTGCTGTCACCTGTTGACTTAGGAAGTTACTGCTGCAGGTAATTGGAGAAGAAGGTTTGAGGAATGGCGCCAAATTCAAAGTTTTCACATAACTTACTTATTTAAGGAAAAAATAGGAGGCGTTACTTTTTGACCTACCCTCGTACTTAAAGTTCTATTTAAAAACGCCACATAAAACACAAAAACAAACTTTTCTTCGCGCGCTACAGAGAGTTCACGTGACAAAATCTGTCAGTACTTTCTAACTGTGGAAGAGTTGCGATTGCTTCCGGAAACCTATGAAAAATGCTATTAAAGGATACGAATGCGTAAATACAGAAATAATCAGTATTGAATGAGCTCGTGGAACTGGTCAGTCGAATCTATGCAGCAGTCAAATTGTCCGTGGCATGGCGGATGTTCGTGAATAAATTTTGAAAAGGTATCCAGAGAAAATAAAATGTTGTTTAGCATGAAAGTTCTCGTCTTTCTTCTTTTTCCTTCTGGAATTCTTCATTGCACGTTTCGCCAGTGATTATATTGGTATCCCTGATACTTCTTTTTAAACAGTTGATCTCCACAGGCTATCGGACAACAATTTCATTCCTAAAGCACGCTACTCCTTGATGGTGGGATTATAGCGTTTCAATATCTCGATGTTTTGCTTTCATTGAACCATAAATTAAATATATACAGCAAATTTTCGAGTTTTCAAGCAATTAAATGACTTTTTCCCCATTGAGGCAGCTGGTTTCTTATTCTCAGCATTAATACAATCATGGTCTCATCTACCAGATGGTTCCAACGAGATGTCAAAAGTCAGAGGGCTATAAACACACGTCACGGCTTTAAATGGACAAGATGAAAAAACTATTGAAGCTTCAGCAGTTTTGTCCAAAATGTGCAATTGCATGGCACAGGTTATTTACGCCACTCATCAAATTTTATGAAAAGAAGGGTGTATTAGCATCTGGTACTGATTTTATAGACTTTGGCAGTTTATTCCCAACTGCAGGAATCGGGACATTTCATCACACTATATTGTATTTAATCCTGTTGTTCGATTGTTGGCAAACAGGACATTCTGCGGATGCTATGTCTGGCTGGATCAGATATTCTAGGTACATTTTTTCTTCTTTCCTGCTTTTCCTGGACATAACCCGGAGGAACGAACTTTCCGATAGATTTAATCATCAGTAGAGTCATAATTTTATGTAATAACAATTTAAGAAATGTGTACATAAATATGTAACTAAATATGTAATCAAATAATTATATGTTAAATCAAAAATGTTATTTCTTTGCTATAAAAATAAGTCCACATAGTCATATTTTTAAATTAATTTTTAATCAATTCACTTCACCTAAAAGTACCTACAATACTGAAGTACAAGTGTCAACCTTTGAAGAATTTAAGCCATATTGTCCACACACATCCAAATGTTCTGGTGTCTTATGTCTGACAATATGTTTTTGTAAATTGAAAAAGATCGCTCAACCTCGCAAGAAGTCAACGGTGCATATTTATGCAAGGAATAACATTTTCATGGGGCTCTACATTTTCACCATTAAATAAGCGAGAAAGGGTAAATAGAGTTGGGTATCCAGGGTTCGTTTTTTAGCACAGACTGCAGTTTAGTGGAAACGACCCGTTTCGCCTGGTACAGCACTGACTTTTTGAACTGCATCTTCCATTATTTCCACAGCTTCTTGAAGAGACATACCTGAAGTTTCCAGTTTTTTGATACTGTCCGGAAACCAGCTGAATTGCCCGCCTCGGTAGCGTAGATGGTAGCGTGTCTGCCTCACGTAAAAGATGTCCCGAGTTCTAATCTGGGTAAGGTCGAGTTACCTGGATAAGATTTTTCCGGGGCTATCCCTTATCCTAAAAGACGAATGTCGGGTAGCTCTAAGCTCCATGGACCCCGTACTCATTTGAGCATCATTTCATTCATCGTCCGATATGACTTAAAGTTGGAGGACGTAAATTAAAAACAAAAACAGCTGAAGTGACTTGCGATGTATGAAACTAAACTGAGCACTTTAGAACTGTTGAATGCTGACAGGGATTCACTCACACACTGCAGGATCAGAAGAGAAGTTCTCAATCGCTGACTTCACAGCTTCAAAGTGCTTACTGTAGAAAAATTATAGCTTCGATCCATGTTGCCCACCTTGCTATTACTGGCTTTGGAGGAGTCTGTCTACTGAACGCGAGTGCAGTTTGTCCCTCAACGGAAACTCACCCTCCCGCCCACTAATGACCGTCATTAATCTATCTCCACACTTCAGAAATGGAACACTGTCGTTTAGGACCTATAGCAACCCTGATTTTCTGGAAATGACAGTTGCATGTTTACTGCACGTGGAGTCTCAGTTGCCAAAGTTCCAACTTCCAGTTGATCTGTTTCATTACGTGCAGAAATCCGTTGTGTGTCACGATGTGGAGACCGTGGGAGGGAAATGCAGTGGTAAATGCAGATGAAGTAGTAGATAACTTTCAGTCAAGTGAAAATAATCAAAGTATTGACAATAGTGTGAATAACTGGGCCGAGTTATATTACTGGAAAAACCTCAAAAAAAAAAAAAAAAGTTATAACGGGAACTATTTCTAAGCAAATTCAGGCACTTGTTTTGATGTGCTGACAAATAATCTTGGTAAGTGGTCATGCAATGAACCTGATGGTAAATTCTGGGTATTCACAGAAATACAGTAAGAAATATTGTGACGAAAGGACTACCAAAGAGGCCGATCAAGTGTGAAAACAAAAGGAAACGTTTCTCTAAAATAGATAATTTCACATGCGATTTAATTCACCGAGAAAGTTATAGAATCTATGCAAAAGGGAGAGCGCCCACCTTAGAGGAATTGGTTGCACATTTGCAAGAAATTTGTGATTGCCTTATGGGCACTGCACTTTGCGCGGTCTGCTAAAGGAGCTGGGTTTCAAATACCGCACTATATATATGTCAAAACTAAGGAAGTTTCGCAGTACTATATATATGTCAAAACTAAGGAAGTTTCGCAGTAATGGACATAAGATGATTTATTTAGACGAAACCACGTACGATACCCGAGAAAGGTGGCAACCTTGCAGAAAGGACTGCGAGAAGGAGGGCCGGGGTTGTAAAACGATTATAAGGGTTCGTGAAAGGCAGAGGATCCCTTAATGAATGTCATAAATAGGGAGCGGATTTATATGCACTATAAATGTTGGAAATAGGCAGGCAAAAAGCACTAAAAATGGGCAAAATAGGCACTAAAAATTTGCTAAGTAAATACTTAGAAATACACAATTTTAGTAAACTGGTTCCTAAAATGCACAATAACAAAATGACAATCATCGTAATATATGCTGCAATAAATTCGCTAAACATATACTATTTTGTGGTTCTCTCAGCGAATCTACATTTATTCCAAATTTCATAAACGACTCCACAGCAAGTTAAAATAACAGATATTGTCGTTAAATTAAAATACCTATAAATCCACTTAACTAAGTAAGAACCATAATGTGCAGACAGGTGTGAAGTAATTAACTGTCAAAAAAACAAAAACATGGGTTTAAGAGTGGGGGCTTACGGTTGAAAACTGAAATATCTGAAGCTTTTGTTAGATTTGTTTCAAATTTATACAATTTATTTTTGTGATCGATCAAGAATGGAATAATAGCAAGTTTCAGCTTTCTAGTTACAATAGTTTCTCAGGAATTAACAATTTATGTCTAAATTACAGGCGATTTTCAAACTGTCGCACATATTGTAATTTTAAATATTAATGCTTGGGGTATAAGTTGCTACACTCATTTTAACCTATTAATAACCTGTACCTATGTGAAATATATGTCTTCGCCATATCAACGAAAGGAAAAAAATAATCATATTTATTTAACAATTTTTATTTTTCTAAGTGTTTTCAGTAAGATGTAAGCATTATAACCCTTTCAATACAAATAACAAAAAGCACAAAAACTGTAACTGGGTACACTTAATATGCAGTTGTCCTTACAGTCATGTTTAGAATTTCATACAGATTAAGAGAAAACTGCATCCTGTGGAACATTTTGAAGTTAGGAAAATGTAGAAAATATGGAATCTGAGAAATCTGAGGTTAAAATTACGTAATAGCAGCTACGATACAGCTGTAAGGTTATTTAAATAGTCATGTGACGTCTGCTGTACTGCCGCTGGAAAAAAAAATAACTTTATGTTATTGAAGTATGTCTATATTAATTTTTTTTTAAAAAAGGTAAATTTGGTATTTTTGTAAGTTTTGGGCCAATTTGCACAGATTTGTCTCCTTAATATACCCCTTGTATACCAAATGTGCTGCAGTAAGAAATTTCTCTTCCCCGAAAACGTCGCGTTGAAACCAACAAATGCAAAAGCTGTTGTCACGAATTACAAGCAGAAGAAATTGGCTAAAAAGGCAGTTTTAAGCACTAATTTAGCAGAATAGGCACAAACGTATGAAATAGGCATTTATAGGCACTATGAAACTAAGAAATTAGGCTAACATTGTAGCAAACGTGCTTATAACTTAAAAGCCTGCGTTTCTGAACGAATGAATAAAATAGGCAAATATGGCAAAATCCGCCCCAGTCATAAATCTATCTTCACAACCCAGTTAACGGAAAATTTCAATCCTTGTCACTGAAAACCAATAGCAATCCTAAATTTAAGGAAGTGATAAACACATGTTAATTCCGCCCACCTCGGTAGCGTAGATGGTAGCGTGTCTGCCTCACGTTCAAGAGGTACCGAGTTCGAATCTCGGTCAGGGTGCGCTACCTGGATAAGGTTTATTCGTCTTCAAGGATAAGGGAAACTAATGTAACTCTAAGCTCCATGAACCCTGGACACATTTGAGCATCATTTCACCCATTTCATTTACCGTCCGATATGACTTAACGTTGGAGGAGTAAATCACACACACACACACACACACACACACACACACACACACACACACACACACACACACACACACACACACACACACACACACACACACACACAGAACATGTTAATTCCAGTTTACGTTCTCAGTTGCCAAAGTTCCAATTTTCATTGTTTTGTTCTGTTTTATGAGCAACTTTCATTCATTCTATGTGTAGGTCACGTCAGTACGGTGGAGGCTAATTTTGTGCATTTTCTTTTTATTGTGCTATTTTATATCAGTATGCATTTATCTTTTTTGTGTTATTCAGTATGCTTTAGTCTGTATTAGCTTGTTCTGTATTTTTGTGTATTGCTTTAACCTATATTAGTGTAAAATAAATTGACGTTTTATGCCCTTTTAACTCACTGTCATTAATAACCCTCCATAAATGTGTTTTAAATCGCTTATAATTAGTTAATATTCATTATTTAAAAAATTAACTCAAATTGAACTTTTTTTTTTTCAAAAAATGCTAAATATCACTATCCCTATATATTAGTATGCAATACCGAGCGGGATGGTTCAGGCGGTTTCGCTGTGGCCCGCATTCAGGAGGCGCGACGCCGACTTTTTGAATGGCTTTTGTGGAATTTGAGTATTATCGAGCTGGCAACACTGGTATCCTGTTTAGTTAGAACGGACTACTCCCAGAAAATTCATCATATACTTTATATTTGTCGTGTACATATGTTAAATTTGTGTGTGTGTGTTAATGTAATAAAAACAGGTAGATTCGTTTTAATAAAACAAAAAAATAACGAAATATTTTCTACATAAAGCGTAGTTTGATGTGGGGGTGTCGCATCTTTCGAAGCTGTGGAGCTTAAATACGAATTACCTATGTCATTTATCCAACATTTCGCTGATTAGTAAATGCTCTAGGCTGATTCCGTAGTCCGTAGCTCAGTCGGTAGAGCACCTGCCTGCCGTACATGGGGTCCCGATTCGATTCCCGGCTGGGGGTGGTGATTTTTCTCCAACCGAGATGATTCCCCATCTTCCCCAGAGTCTGGAAGTATGAATGACAGTTCGAATGTGCGCGTGATCTTAATGATACAACCCATCGTTTACGAGGTAACACCTTCGATATGTTCCAAAGGAGAACGGCCGCCGATATGGCCACTGCAGTTAAAGACGGGGTATAAATGGAACAGAAAAAGTGCTATGCGCACACAAAACATATGAAACTGTATTACATTTTTTATTTTTCAATTCAGGTTACCTCAAAACATCTTCCGTGAAAGAACCCCGGTGCTATGCAATACTTCCTCTACTTTATAGCCACCTAGGTGGCAGCGAAAGTAAAATGAACCGCTCACATTTGCCGCTAGTTTGATCCAGCCAGTGTTTGTACATCTGGCTGCGCATGGTTGCGTGCGCACATCGCTACAGCAGAGGCATCGGGTGGCAGAACGGAGCAAATTGCTGCGCGTATGTTTCTCCGCTAGCAGACGAGTCGAGCTCTCACCTCTGTGGTGTTGTCGTATAGCTCAGGAGTGCAGGGAAGGGTTTGGCTGGGCACCATCATATTGATGGGAACACGAAGTAAAGTGTGTTAATATTATTGTGCTTTTTGATTCGAGTGAGCTATGTGCATTTAAGCTACTCATAACGGAACAGTAGTGGAGATTAAACTAACCTCATCTTTGGAACTAATACATTCAAGTACAAATCATGAGCACCCCAGTAAAAAAGGTCCCGATTCATCTGCAGGTAACGTAGAACAAAGTTTTCCTAGCATGTTTTAAAAGCAGAAACAAGTTATAGAACTCAGTGTAATAAAGCCGCGTTCTGTTTGTGCTATGATTTTATATATAAATTTTTGTAAAATTCACTTTGTGTCGTCTACCTCTATATAAACGCTTTTTGGTTTTGGTCCAAAAAACTGAAAGGAAGGAATTTCTGTAATCGTAACAGCTGCCAGTGCACAAAATAACACGAGAAAAACAAATTAACGATGTAGGTTGTCAACCGGCAAATAGCGTTTACTGGTTAAAGTTTTCGAAAAAAAAAAAAAATCATTATAGACTTGAGGTTAGATGTAAATGTTATCTGTGGATTAATATCCTGAAATCGCGAAATTCTCAAGCTTTAGTGACCATTAGCCGTACGGAACTGTGATGAGTTGATATATTTTGATTCAATTTTGTTTTATTTGGAATTAGTGAATTTAAACAGCTGTTCACATGTATTTAGAATTTTCTGTAACGTTTGTTGAAGTTTATAGGTGCAAGATCGTGAGAATGAGTTTTTCATAGGAAATTGTCTTACAGTGTTCAGTAAAACATCCAAAACGCCACTTTAAGTTGTTCAATAATGTGCGCAAACTTCGGAAGCAATGTTACTAGGGTTACCAACGCTGCAGTTTCCAAGCCGGCTTTTCCAGTATTGACAATTCCAGTTCAAGATGAGGGTTGGTGAGTTTCCACCTACAGCTTCTTTTTGGACTAGGTAATGACAGGAATTTGACATTTACGGAAAAGAATAAACGATTGAAAGAAAAGATATTCCCTCGGAAGCTATTTAGTTTTCTTAAATTCGGTTTTTAATTACTCAATTTTTTTTCTGCCACAAATAGAAAGCATTACTGGAGATAAAAGTTTATATTAGGTTCAGTTAAAAAAAGTAATATGCTTGGAAACGAAAATAAACAGGAGTGTTACTGTGGTTATTTGTGTGTGAAATATGGCATATGACACTGCGATATATCGATTAGAGGCTTAATATTTTTGAAATGCAGTAATAAAACTGCAGTAATGTAGTTTTTTAAATAGAAAAATGGTCCAGTGAGGATATGTGAGATTAGGGAGTGGTCAGTAACGCAGGGCGCATGAAAAATGGACTACAGTTGCATGTCGTCAGAGCACCTGCTTCTCAACCCCTCATGTATATCATTAAATTTGAAGTGAGCGCCTTATGATAGTCTTCTGAACTTAAAACTTTGTTCGATCGAAGCAAAAGCCAATTTTGATAGGAAAATTTATTTCTAGGTCAGCAGAAAATTAGAGCTGTTTCAACTACAGTGAAACCTCACTTATACGTTTTTCAAGGGAGACTACTAAAAATAATGTATAAATGAGAAGACGTGTAATTGCTTTTCTCATCTGGTATGGAAATACGTATTAATTACATAAATAAAATTAGTGTATACACTGTGCACTTCACATGGCTTTAAAAAATCTTCAATTTTTGTCTGCTTTTTGGATTTTTCCGTGCAGGCACACACTAGTTGTTTATAATCACTATTGGCCTCTCCACAAATTCTCCGGCCACTTATGTCGTATCTTTTCTTAAACTTTTGGAGCCAGCCAACAGAGGCTCTCAAGTCATCCGTTTTGCTTCGCAAAATCTAGTGCCTTCTCTTCTAACATTTTTCCATCGATGGGAACGTTCTTCTCACGATGTTGATTGAACCAGACTATAAGACATTTTTATAAATCGGCAAAACGCCGGTATTCTCTTTACATTTTGATAGTTACATCCAGGCTGTGATACGTTCCGTATATCTTCAATTTTTTGTTAGGGTTTTCAGTGTCGAGTAAGGTAGGCCCAAACGCTCATCCAGAATGCTTAATTTTTCACCAAGAGTTAAGGATTTTCTTTTCTTCCGTGTTGGTTGATAATTCACACATGTTTCTTCTGCTGTTTGTAACTCGAAACTCCACTTGAAATACATAAGTGGTAAGCAATAATGAAAACCGCTAACCAGGCAGTTCCGAAGCTATCCAAAGCAAGCATACCACCGTACGCTGTTTCAAAAAAAAAAAAAAAAAAAAAAAAAAGGTATAATGGGTATATTTTGTGTATGGAGATCATGAAAAAGTGACGAATTACCGAGAAAACGTATAATTGAGCAAAATTTTAATGGAGAACGATTGGTCTCTAAAAATTTAGCGTGTATGTGCGAAAAATGTAGAGGTGAATACCGTATAAACGAGTTTTAACTGTAGTTTTAGCGCATTATGCAAAATATTATACAAAAAGCCCTTTAAATTTATATCGTTCAGTACAGAAATGTTTGACAATCTGGAGTTGATACTGATGTCATGATTTCCATTTGTTCCTGTTGTCACAACGGAGCTATACTTAAAGTGCAAAAGGTGTACTCCTGATAAAATATGTGTAAATATCAAAACAAACGCTGTGTGAAAATGACCAGAGGTTAGAATGAATGCAGGCAGATACAATAGTTGTCATTCTCGGGCACCGACCACCCTCTTTATGTGCTCTCCCTGACCCCTGAAGTTGTTCAACTAGTTTTAAAAGTCATTAAAAAAAACTATCTAAACATTCACAACAATACAGTAGCTAATGTGAATAAAATTGTAGAATATGTTTTTGAAATTTAATCTCAGTATATAAACATTATATTTTAAGCAATTATCAGAAGCCTGTATATGCGATTAAATTAACAAGTAACCAAATAAATGCTCACTTGAAAATATTTAAAGATATTAGTTAAAAAAAAAAATTAAAAAATTAACACTTCTCGCTCTTAGCAGCCATTTGCTTTTTCTTTTTTTACGTAACATCCTCTTATCAAAAAGTAATAAAGAATACAAAGCTAACATGATAACGTGTTATGTTTAATTATGCTAGCTTCTGCCAAGTTCATTACATCACTGATGTGCCGGCATTTTATCTTACACGAGCTCTTGTAAATGCCTGTATATCTGATGTGACTCGATCTCATGACCTTAAGCAGCTAAAAACCTTAACGCACCCTAATGCTGACAACTAACTGAAATTCATGCATACTATGCAATCGGTAAACGTATCATGCATTCTGCCCGCCTCGGTAGCGTGGTGGTAGCGTGTCTGCCTGACGTTCAAGAGGTCCCGAGTTCGATTCTCGGTCAAGGTGAGTTTCCTGGATAAGACTTTTCCGGGGTCTTCCCTTATCCTGAAAGGTGAATGTCGGGTAACTGTAAGATCTATGGACCCGGGGATCATTTGAGCATCATTTCACCCATTCCATTCATCGTCCGATATGACTTGACGTTGGGGAAAATAGAAAATCCATTTTCTATTTATTTTTAAATGTTTGTAACTTCTCATTCCTTCTACCGCCCGGCTCGTGTCTGCCTCACGTTCAAGAGGTCCCGAGTTCGAATCTCGGTCACGGTGAGTTACCTGGATAAGATTTTCCCTTATCCTGAAAGACGATTGTCGGGTAGCTCTAAGCTCCATGGATCCCGGACTCATTTGAGCATCATTTCACCCATTTCATTCATCGTCCGATATGAGTTAACGTTGGACGACGTAAATTAAAAAAGAAATGTCCGCATGGGTAGCGTAGACGGTAGCGTGTCTGCCTCACGTTCAAGAGGTCCCGAGTTCTAATTTCGGTTAGGGTGAGTTATCTGGATAAGGTTTTTTCCGGGTTTTCTCTTATCCTGAAAGTTCATTCATCGTCTGATACGACTTAACCCCGGAGGACGTTTAAAAAATAATATAAAGCTATTTAATCCGAGACAGAGATGAAGAAAAACTGAGTATCATTGTGGAAGCTCAGGAAAAATTATTGTCATTGCAGACTTTGATATTATTACTCCGTCAGATAGAAACCTTCTACTTTCATTGTTACAGTTCACCTTTTAAATAAACTTAGCCTGTACTAAAGGCACGGAAACAAACTCTAGAGGCATACATAAAACATTTGAAAAACTGTTCCAAGTTTAAAAAATTATAGTCATAAAATGAAAAAACTTCATCTCCGAAACACGGAAATTGTAATATCATTGTAATATGTATCGCGATTATTTCAACGCGTTAAAAGTATACCTTTGCGCTTGCGTGGGTGCTTTTATAGAAATACTTATTTTAAGTTCAGGAGGCCCGAAAAATAAAATTTCTCGTGAATTTTATTTTCGAGTAAAATACTTCTACTTAGATTATTTAGCGCAGAGAGCAGTTTTTTGTGCTGGAATAAGATCTTTAAAGTTCCAATTAGTAACATGTTTAAAAAATTAATTCTTTGACAGTTTTCACCGTGTAAGCGTGTTCTATTCTTAAATATTTGTATTTGAGTGATTCTTTTTTGTTGCTAAATAATGTATTTAATAAACCGTACTGCAGCATCTCTGTCTAAAATCTACTGGGGGGACCACTTAGGTGCTGTCTTCGGACGGTAAGGGGTTAAATGTGTCTTCTGCGAGAATCGAAGATGTTTCAGCAGTTGTTTCTTAAAGTGATGCAGAGAGTGTGTTTGCGCAGTTGAAGCTTTCCAATAATCCTAAAAAAAAAAAAAAAAAAAAAAAAAAAAAAAAAAAAAAAAACGTAAACGTAACGCTTGAGCCTGCTAACCCGTCTGCCGGCGTCACGCCCACATACACAAGGCAAAGGTGGGATATCAACCAACCGATACGGGGAGGAGATGTGATCAGCATCTTGGCACCCCCAGATGGAAAGTTGGCTTCCTAGACGAGGGTTCGCTACCTAGCGTAGCTCCTTAATTTGCTCACGAAGCTGAGTGGGCGGGCACCAATCCTGTACCCCGGATTTAAAATCTTCAGGGGTGGGATCGATATCAGGCGCACTCCGTGGCAGGGAACCAAAGTACAATGCTCTAGCCCACTACGCCACGGTGGAGGACAGTTTAGATACGTGGTTTTGCAAAATTTGCTCCACGTATGTTAATCAGTTCTTAAATTATGTGCTTAAAGTAAAAGTGTACATATTTAAAATAAAATACCTAAGCAGTATTTCGGGCCAGTTTTTATTGAGACATTTTCAGTTGCGTCTTTCTCATTTGTAAATTTTAGACATTTTATATTGTTTAACATGCTGGTTAGGAGAGAATTTCTAAGTTAAAGGAGTGAAATACGGAAAATAATTTTCGCAGCACATGCTAATTAAACCTACCATATTATAAACCAAATGTTAAAACAGGCTAATGTGTTAAGCCACCAAGGTGTTCCGAATAAAAAAATGCCAAAGCCGAAAGTCATTTGTCCAACATTATTTTTCAGTGAATTTAGATATGCATTTCTTAGCAAAACGATCTTCATATTCAGTAAGGAAGTATAATTATGAATTGCTGATTAAAATTTATTAATATTGTAATGCAAGGAAAGTATTTTTGTTATAACAAATCTTTGGAACTACATTTCTTAATTCAAACATAAGAAGTAACAAAAAATTCAGGGTACTCGTGGTAGGTATGTTTTAGGTTTTGGAAAATTAACAGATCGCTTCCGTAAGTTGTATGTCCACAGCTGTCAATAAACACTTGAGAATACTGCAGCGTAATAGAGCAATAGCTAAAGTAAATACATATCTACCTTTTTTAAGCACTTATTAGTGACTAAACAGAAGTTCATGATGACCTTAAAGCTACGTTGGCAGTTCTTGTGCCACAAGCATCAGTGACAATATTTCTCACTTACTCCTAAGATATCGTCTCTATTAAGGGTTTATATCTCCGGAAATGCAAATGTTAGTTGTAACTGACCTAAGTTAAATATGCAGTGGGAATCATCCAGTGGCGAAGCGTGACTTTCAAAGCGAGGGAAGTTCGACATAATAATTTTCATTATTATAAGAGAGACTAGTGACTCAAAGAACTAAGGATACTCTTTGGCACCATTGTACAGCCACAAGTAGGCCCTTCCAGCATGGCAAGACTGGTCACAATACAAGCAGACATGTTGCGGTCTGTCCTCTCCACTCAGACGTTCCAATTTTTCCTATAGCTAGCCCACACCGCATGAACTGTTAGCCTAAAACGGAGAAAATGTGCAATTCACACACTTTTTATAATAACTTAAAACTTTACAAGAATTTCCTATTTGTCACCACTAAATATCAATCTACATGAAATGGTATTTATAATAGTATTGAAATATACTTAGTTATATTTAAAAGTGCCACATAAAACAAAACAAGGTAAACGTTTCTTCACATACTACAGAGACGTTTCTTGACAAAATCTGTCAGTGTTTCGTAGCTATCGAAGAGTCACGATTGCTTCCGGAAACCTACGGAGCATGGTATTCAAGATTACGAATGCGTAAATACAGAAATATTCAGTATTGAATGAGCTCGCGGAACTAGTCACTGGAATCTAGACACTCAGATTGTCAGCAGCACCGTGGATGTTCGTGAATAAATTTTGAAAAAAGTATCCAGAGCAAATAAAATATTGTTTGGCATCAATTTTCTTGCTTTTTTCCTTTTTCTCCATATATTCTTGGGGAAGCAGCGCTTTCAGCACTTCTTTGCACGCTTCGCCACTGCTGTCCTGGTACAATAAGCGACCCCGTTACGCAGCCTCAAGATAGTATGAAATTTACACCTTTAATAGTGATACAGCATATTTTTATCGAATTTAATTAAAATAATCCCATTCATCACATTGTATTCTGACATCTAAAACGTTAAATTTATTGGTTTTACATTCCATTCCAAATGTTGATTGATCTTATCATCGTTTGTAGTTTATTGCAGGTTCCTAATGAATATCAGTCATGCTGATCAAAGTAATCCGGACCTTTTTTGATCAATTAGTTGGAAATATATTGTGAGCAATTTATTACAACAGAATCGAGGAATAGTTTGAAAAGAAGAAATTAAGTCGAGTCTTTTCTATTTCCAAGATTCTGTTATGCATTTCACACTTTTATTACTAACTATTTTTGCAAAATGGCGTATTTTGTTCTTCTTATCAATGAATCACAAGGTGCTTCCTCACAATAAGTAAATATACTCAATTCTTTAAAAGTTACAGTCCTAATTTCAAATTCGGATAGTTCATATAGATAGTGCACTTGTGTAACAGTGAACATTTTAAAGCACCTAAAACTTATAGATATTTGCTAATGATGATGATGATGATAATGATAAGCACCATCTTTAGTATGTACCTCTATATCATAGCTGATATAGAGGCGCCAGAAATTATTTTCGGAGTCCCAACTTGTTTCCGACCACAGGGCACAGGGGGTTCTCAAACATTTCTCGGAGGTTCAGCTTAGCGCATCCCAATCTAGGTTATACAGATCATAACGTCCCATTTGGTAATTAACTGGCAGAGGGGACTACACAGGATGTCTACGTTCTTCCCGTACAGTGTCTCTGGAGCCACAACCTATTCCAGTCTCTTCCTGAAACACAAATTCTGTAACAGAACACAGTAAATGCTCTTTCATTACGAAAACAGGTGAATATTGAAGGAAAATGAATGAAGTTGTTTGCTAAATTGAAATCGAAAATCTGTAATAATTGATCTTGTGGAATATAGCCTCCGTTTTTAGTTTCGCTATCGCTTAGGTATGTTAGGCGAAGGAATTGTGTGTTCTATCCAGAAATTATAAGCTAAACTGACCGAAAAATTCAGTTAAAGGAAAGCTTAGTCCCAGAAAATACTCATATCCCAAAATACTTTAAATGGGGGAAAAAAATATTCTGAAAAAATAGCTTGATTTGTATCAAAATATATGTTTGGAACATTGGAATGGCAAATAAACCAAGAACTTTCTGAAATAGTACCTTTTGAATGTTACATAATTGGGAAAACGTATGCAAATGACAGGCCAAAATTAACCCAGGAAAAATGTAGAAGCTTATTATACCGATTATGATGCTATTATAAGCTTTTTGAAATATATATTTTAATCAATTTAAGGTTCAGTGCTGAGCTGCAAGAATCAACGTGTGCGATTAATTCCTTGTTTCTTATTAGTACTTTGTTAGGAAAAACCGGGTTGTGAAATGCAGTTGTCTGGAATGCACATTGCACCCAACGAAATCCATGTCCATATGAAACTATTTATGGTTAAACGTATATCTTCATAATATACTTATAAGAATGCAATTCATTATGATGCCACAGTTATGTAGCACGTAATAGATATTATGAATTTGTACTGTGAGAGAGACTTCGGCGTGTTCTATTTCAAATCTCCTAAATCATAATTCTATGTTGACAGCGTGTTTTATCTTTAAAGTAGCAGAAGGGTTCCTTCCATAAGCAGCATAATTAGGATTACCACGGAGGAGATTTGGCCAAAAAAACTGTGGTTTATTGTACCTAAGCCCTAAGAAGTCACGACAATGCAGAGGGCAGAGTCCCTGCTATTTACCTGGCATCCCACCCGCCGTGGTCCTGAAACAGCCCATCAGGTCGGTCCGGAGATCGGTAACCGTTCTACCGAAGAAGGAAGTGTTTACCAGGAGTATATCATCCTGCTATGCAGCGCCGTAACTCCCGCCGACACTTCTACCCTGAAAGAGACCACTAGATGAGAGATGATGTGAAATAATAATGGAGATGAAGGGACAGGAAATTGGGGGATGTAATCAAACCAACGAACATTCGCCTGGCGACCCGGGAATTCCCCGAAAAATCTCATGGGTCCGGTAGATCGACCACGGGAATCGAACCCGAGCCTTCCGAATGCGAGTCACAGACTAAACCGCCTGTGTCATCCCGTCTAGTATAAGCTGCATTTAAATGACATTCTAGTTAAAATAATGACTTAATACTACTGGTAGACACTTCTAAACTACACAACAAACGATGCACAACTGAAGCTGTTTCCAATGAGGTTGGGCAATTTTCTTTATCCAGGATTACTCCCCAGCCTAGTATCTGGAACCACGAGTGAGATGTGTACTAAATGTTTAAACGAAACCCCCTCCAAAAAAGTAAAAAATTCAAAGATTAACAGGATAATAAAGGGAGTGAACATCATTGCCGATGAGCAGTTGTTCCCAAGGTAAAGCCGTTTTTATGACAGACGTTAAAGGCGGTATATAAACGGAAGAAGAAGCAGAAGACATTTACTCATGAATTGTCGTGTATTACATAACTAATTTAAAAGCAGCTGGTAAATATGACTTCAAGTTTCGTCATCTTTCTGTTGAATATATTAGTAGCTTGCAGCCAGCAATTTATTCACTGTGAAGCAAACAGCAACGTCTTTTTTATTTTATTTAAGCAGATATAATTGAAAATCGAAGCATTGTTAAATGACAAACATATTTTGTAATTTGCATTATTCCGTATCTGTTAACCTGATTTTTCATACACTATGTGGAGTACCTCTTGTAGTTGACGTCCTAAACTGCCCAAGAGGCAGCAAAGTTGATTCCGTATTCAGAAGGATGAAATGAAATAAAATCAGATTTTTTGGACATTTAAATTAACGTCCTGCAACGTTAAGTCATATCCGACGATGAATAAAATGGGTGAAATGATGCTCAAATGAGCTCAGGGTCCATGGAGCTTGGAGTTATTCAACATTTGTCTTTCAGAATGAGGGAGAAACCCGGAAAAAACCTCATCTAGGTAACTTGCCTTGACTGAGATTGGAACTCCGGACCTATTGAACGTGAGGCAGACACGCTACTACCTACGCAAAATAAAATCGGAGTATACTATTCTCATAGGACTGCAGATTTTTCATTTTGCAATAATAAAAGCTAAAATAGGTTACGAGCATATTTAATGTCATTTCTGAAAGCAGTTTTTATATTTAAATCGTTTTAAATTAAAAGTATTTATCTCCATACTGTTCGTAAGCTAATATTTAACCAGACTGCCGTAGCTCTCAGGCATAAAATACTGAAGTGTTTGCAATAGTCTGGAATGGAAATGCAAAAAAGGCTTTCCAGAGTGAAAAACTTGAAGTACTTCCTAAGGAAGTACTTACTTGAAACAACTACTTACTTGAAACAACTCCCTCTGCGGGGTAGAGGTGGTGGAGCTTAAGCTGTTACGATAAAGGAATTGGCTGGACTCTTGTTTAAGGTACCCAAATCACGAGGTTGGTTTGTCGACAAAAGTGACATGACTAAACTTTTTAATAGTGATATTAGAAAATTTACAAAATAAATTTCAGAAATAGCGCAAGCTTGAAATGATTTTGCTGGGAATTCGATTAGTCGGTCACAGTGGCGAGGCGTGCCTTTCAAAGCGAAGGAAGCTGCAAATAATAAGTTTCATTAATATAAAAGAGAATAGTGACTTAAAGAACTAAAACTAACTAAACCAGTACTCTTCCTATTGTACAGTCACACTTTGGCCTTTCTTGTATTACAAAACTGGCCACATAAGCAGACACATTCCTGCTTCCTCTCTTCACTCAAACGTTCCAATTTTTTCTACAGCTGGCCCACACCGCGTGAACAACATGGAGAAAATATGCAATTCATACCGTTTTGCTAATAACACTGGTCAACAATGAAAATATTTCGGGCTTAAAAATAGTGAATTTACATGTGTTTCCATCTGCTGAATTAAAAAAAATCACCATAAAAGTGATAGATTAGCTCTTGTTTTGAAGATAAAGTGACATTTCATTTTTTAGAGTGAAGATTTTAAATTTGGAGAAATTTTGTTGGAGGAATTGGCACACCTGTCAAAATACCCTAGATGGCAACTACAAGCATTTGGTGACAGTGCTCCTGCAAAAATACCGTAACCTTGGATGCAACATGTCCCTTAAGATCCATTTTCTCCACTCCCACCTAGACATTTTCCCTCCTAGTTGTGGAGCTGTTAGTGATGAACACGGAAAGAGATTCCATCAGGACATTTCTGTTATAGAACAAAGATATCAGGGTCGTTGGAGTGAAGTAATGCTTGCGGATTACTGTTGGTCTTTGTATAGGGTTTCTGCGGAACTCCATCACAAGAGGCAAGCTAAAAGACGACGAAGTCAATAGGCCATCACATGATTCTCTTCAGACACGACTATCTACGAAGTATTTTTCCAGCAATCTAGAACTCATAGCATGTAATTACCAGCTAAAATAATCAAATGCACTTTCATTGTTGTTAGCATGTATGTAATTAAAAGTATGCTTTTCTCTCAATCCGTTAATATGTAAGGAAGGCCGCCGTCTGTCTCCTCACGCCTCATCCTTTCTCCCGGGGATGCCTCACTTAGGTCATAGGTACAGCAAGACTGGTCGCAGTGCCGAATCCCCTCCTGTCCTTCGTAGATCTACGTGGAAATATAATCCTATGTTTCTGATTGGCTAAAGTTAGATATGAATCGATTCTTGCTGGATGGAGGCGGGACAACGAAGTCTACTCCGTCCAGTGAAGGATGCGGTGGCTACTCCGCTTCGATCCAGTGGGAATCCGTTCGTATCCAAGCTTAGCGAATCAGCAACACCAAAATATCCTCTCACGTGGAGTAAATAACGTGATAGGATTTGGTTCTGCGTTGCTGCTGTGGACAGCTTAGTTGCGGTGTCAGTCTACTTATAAAATGCTTGTTAAGATGACATAAAAAGGAAGCAAATGTTTTATATATTGAACGCCAGACCCAGCAACAGAACGTGGGAGCTACTTACTGGGTGCAGCTGCGGACACAGGCGGGGGCGCAAACTAAGTTATACAGGAGGTAATCTCAATAGCCCGGTGGGTAGAGCCCGTTCCTTTATCGGGGCTACTTCCCACTCCGTCGCGGTCGTAGTTGTTTGAAAGAGTTAGTTCAGTTCAATTCCAAGAAACCGTAGTTGTTTCCATTCATGGAAGTAATTCCTTTGCAGGACTACCAGTTTTTTTTTTTTTCTTTTCACTTCCGAGTGCTCCCGGAACTGTTTTCACCACTGTAACATCATTCCTACTTCATGCTTGAGTAGGCATACGCATAATATAACCAACCAGGACACAGCAATATTGGTTTAATACTGAAGCTTAGAGATATTTCGTAAAATACTGTTTTATTGGAAGTTAAAAATTAACGAACCTCATAAAGAAACTCTTAACCTCTTAGAGCTGTGTTTTAATGTGACTAAAACGAAAAATTTGGGGGTGTTCATAAAAAATGGCGTGCTCTGTTTCTGTGTTCACTGTAACACTCTGAAAGGGTGTCTATTAGGCAGTCCAACAGGCTAATTCCAAAGTTAGCACACACATTGTGTGAAAAACTCCTGGCAGCAAATAATGCTTCTTAAAAAATTGTTCCCCATTTATTATATTTGAAGGAAACTAATGTTAAATTTGCTGTGTCTCTCTCTAGGCGGATTTCCAACAACGAAGTGGGTAAGGATAGTGCATTACACAGCACCAACATGTCCGCATATTAGGGAAATTGGAATTAAAATGTATTAACTGATTTTAAATGTATGTTAGTATACGGTAACTCATGTAGATTGTGTTTGTAGCTTCGTATCGCGTATACTTTAGCTTGAATGCTTTTCTTGCTATCTTCAAGTTATCCTTTTCTTCAAAATGCCACATTAGCAAATAAGAGTAGAGTAGTGTTCTACAAAAATTGGCCGGCGGGCTAAAAACAGGTGGAAGACCTGTTTGGACGCGCGAGTTCTACATCCGTTGTAACGTCCGTCCGTCTTCTGTTCTGGTCTAGTTCACACGTGAATAACATTAGAAGTGTTTAATTTTGCTTGAAGTGTCTTCAGAATGCCTCGATCCAGTGTACAGTACAACAATGGTGTTTAAATATATGTTTACATCATTTTGTAAGGCATTTTGAAACTAAATTTTCGGGCGTGCGTATTCTGAGTAGAGAGGCCGTTCGTTTGTTTGTAAATAAACTCAGGGATACAGGATCAATTCAAGATAGGAAAATAAAGGTAAAAAAGGCGAGTGCTTACGGAAGACAAATGAAATCGAAAAAAAAAAAAAGTTAGAACGGTCACCTGGAAGATCTCTTAGGCGCCTTGCAGAAGAAACTGACATTTCGAAAACTTCAGCATGGAAAACAACAATTGTAAAACAAGGTTATTGGTGTCCAGGAATGGGTGCCACGTAATCACCAGAGTCCGGTAAAATTCTGAATTGGATTTTGAGGAATGTTAATGATGGAGCAATCGTTCTCGTTCAGTGGCGAAGCATCATTTCATTTACATAGCCATGTGTCATCGCAACACAACTGATACTGTGCTACAGACAAACATTTATAAAACTCCCTTACATGATCAAAAAGTTTGAACATGGTGCGCAGTAGATGGATACAGAGTAATGGGTGCTTTGAGTGTACCATAAATCCAGAAAGATACAGATATATTTTGTCACCATGTTATAAAGAGTTGACGGACATTGGATGTCGGTCTGGATATTGCCAGCAGGATTCTGCCAATGCTGCAGACAGTTTTGAGAAAAGAATCATTAGTTCGAGGGCTGTTCAATAAAGAATGATCGTAATTTTTTTACGGTCATATTTTTTTCGCACTGAAATTCAACCTTATTATATTCTGTTAGCTTAATGTGAAACAAGCACGCCGTAGTAGTTTCATTATTGGTACTCCTGGTTCCCGCCTTTGAGAACCAGACAAGTTCAGACATGTTCAGTATCGCCTACCGCTGCAATGGAGGTAACATGCAGTTAAAGTTGATGTTAGAGGAAGATCAGGAGTTTCTTTCAAACGTAATCACTGTTGATGAAACTTGGCTACATCATTTTGATCCTGAGAGCAAACAGCAAAGTTCAGTGTGGAAATCTCCATCACCAACCCCCCAAAAAGCAAAAGTGATTGCTTCTGCTGGGAAAGTTATGATCATATCATTCTTTGATATTCATGGAATGGTTTATCAACATGTTGTACCTGCACACACATCAGTAACTGGACAATACTACAGGGATCTCCTGAAAACACTGCAAGTCTATATCAGGCGCAAAAGACCACATTTCCGTGAAGCAGGCTGGATGCTGCACCATGATAATGCACGGCCGCGTATTGCTAATGTTGTTGCTGAATATCTTGCAAAAATTAATGTGAAGTGCGTCCCTCACCCTCCCTATAGCTGGATTTAGCCCCATTTGTCTTTTTTCTATTCTCTAACTTGAAGAAACGCCTTCGTGGGAGGCATTATCCGCCATCAGAGGCAATGGTGAAGGCTGCGGAGACGATTTTGAAGGATATCTCAAAAATGGTTTCCAGCATGTCTTTGAAGACTGGCAGAAACGCTGGGACAAGTGCATCGCATTCAGGGGAGACTAGTTTGAGAAGGGCCATCAAAATTATGAGGATGAGTAAGGGTACGTTGTCAAAAAAAATGTGATCATTCTTTATTGAAAAGCCCTCGTAATTATAAATTGAGGCTTTCACGACCGGCGTCCAATTGAATTAATGAATTCCTGTATTTCCTTTTAAGTGGAACATAGAGCCTTCTGAACCGCGCAACCGCAGGATCCGCAGGCAACGGGTTGTGGATCAGAGATTTCCTGATCAGATAGATCCCGGGATGAGTGATCAGCCCATCGCCGGAAGTGAAAGTACGAGAGAGATGAGGTGATAGGAAAGATGATGGAGCAATCGTTGGAATGCTGGTGGGGGAAACCGGATGACTCGGAGAATACCCGCCCTAGCGCCATGTTGTGCACCATCTGGGTCGCCTGGGATCCAACCCGGGCCGCCCTGTTGAGAGCCAAGCGGTTCAACCATTCAACCATGGCGCGGCCGGCGTCCAATTAGCTGAGTTTCTATCTTTCGGGCTTGTAGGCGAAGATACTGATGTTTCGCCAAATACTGCGCTTGCTATCTTCAGTGTGAGATGATGCGTTGTGTGGTGAGAACGCGTTCTGAATAAACCTGGATTAGCTTCAAAGAGTAACGTCATGGAATGGAAAGCTACGGCACCCTAGAACATGTAAACAGAAACGATACAGTAAACGGTACCTGGATATTCCAGTTCTTTGCTAGAGCTTACCTAGTTCACTTCTACATAATATGTTTTAGTTCAAACTGTTGATTATTAAAATATGCTCCAGTTACAGAAAAGTGATGAATTACGTAGATACTGGAGTGAGGATGGCCTACTTTTTAATAACGAAATAAGCCGGTAGATAAGATAAAAGAAAAATTTCAATTCATACGTTTCGTAATTAAATGTAATTTTGTCAATGATCCTCTTTGCTGGTGTATTCAAGTTTAGGTTATGATCGATACAAAGAGGAATTTGAAGTGATGGATAAGGGGACGAGTGGGGCTGCAATCTTATCGGCAAGTTTATTTTCTCCAGTTTATTTAGTTAATGGGTAGAAGCAGTTTCGTTGAATGTATGGTTTTATATCAATTAGTCGATGTCCCAGAATCCTGAAGGTTAGCTTCTATATAGCGTCCGTAATTTATCAATGTCTACTAAATGACTGGAAGAAGGACGTCGCTCCCCATAACCAGCAATTTTATAATGAAATAATACTTCAGCTGTGCAGAGTGTATAACAGCCTCTCACAGTGGAACATGATCAGTAATTGCAAGACAAAGTGCAATAAATTAATTCATGGTCTGTCAGCAATGATCCTAATGAACAGTTGAGCTTTTCAGTTCTCTCTATTCTGACGAAGCTGTATTCTCTGGCACATAGACTAGAATTGTATTTACTGCGAATGACTCAGTTTTCTCTGCATGTGTGCTTTCGCCAAAACACGATGCTTTAGATGAGTCTTTTGTCCTCCTTCCACAAGTTTTACAATTTTCTTGTTTCAGACTAGTGAACCATCAAGAGAATAATTTAGGAATTATTGCTTTCTTTACAGTCTTTAAAGTTGTAACTAAAAGTGTGCCATTTTCTTTATGTAGGAAATGTATTGCCTAGCTAGCCGTGAAATTTCATGTCATTGCTAGATATAATGGAATGAAGATAGGACTGCAAAATAAGTGCTAAACAATTCAAACCGAAAACTTTTTGGGAATGACTGGTGCTTAAAATCAGGTTATTTCAAACAATTTGTACTTATTAAGAAATTCTCAAGCAGTGTAGTACTTGGATTGTTAAGTGGCACACAAGTATACAGAATTCCTTCCCAATTTATATATATATTACGTTCTCCAACGTTAAGTCATATCGGATGATGAATGACATGGGCGAAATAATGCTCAAATGAGTTCGGGATCCATGGAGCTTAGAGTTACCTGACATTGGTCTATCAGGATAAGGGAAACCCCCGGAAAAACCTTATCCAGGTAACTCACCCTGGCCGATGCTCGAACTCGGGACCTCTTGAACGTGAGGCAGACACGCTACCGAGGCAGGGTCCCAACAAACATGAGGACCTATCCCAGGAAAAGAAATACATATGTTATTGATCATATAAATAAATTGAATTGTATATAGTTTAATGAGAAACTGTAAAGAAATATATGAAACCAAATTTGTCTATATAAAGTGTAGTTTGGGGTGAAGGGTTGCTATTGAAAATGTTTGTGTCGCATGTTTAGAGGATACTGAACTTAAATTGTAGTTTGATATTTATAACGTATTGCGTTTTCAGATGTACCTACACACACCCTGCCCTTTTCCTTTAAGTACCAAGTTCATAGGACATGCATTTCTGGTGAGTTTGAGTTTTTGGGTGGTACCCAATCATTTCTCTATTTACTGGGTCCCTGGAAGATTACTACTACTACTACTAAACTATTATTATTATTATTATTATTATTATTATTATTATTATTATTATTATTATTATTATTATTATTATTATTATTATTATTATTATTATTATTATTATTATTATTATTATTATTATTATTATTATTATTATTATTATTATTATTATTATTATTATTATTATTATTATTATTATTATTATTATTATTATTTACGCCATCCTACGTTGTCATGTCGGACGGTGAGTAAAATGGGCGGAACGGTGCTCAAATGAGGCCAAGGTCCATTTTTTCGGGGAGGATTTGGCACTGCGACCAGTCTTGGTCTATTGTGACTTATGCCCTCAAGTGGGGGTATCACCGGGAGGAAGGATGAGGCGAGAGGACACAGAGGGTGGCCGTTCCAAGGAGACACAACAGTGCAGAGGGAAGGTTCCCTACATACTTAGATGACAACGGGCATTTCCCCGTACAGTGGTTCGAAGACATTATATATACACACACACTCGAGGGTATCTACCAGGGCAGATTCTCACAGAGTGAAGACTGACGCCCCCCCTCCTATGACGACCAGGTAGTTACCGAGCTGTCCCAAAAGGGCGCCCGGTGCCTCCGTGGGGCTTTCCATAGGGCAACACCTAGAGATTGGTCCTGTGGACTCAAGACGAGATGGAAGTGGATACCTACGCCATTTATCGCCAACCCCAAAGGGGAAGGCTACCGATATGACCTCGGTAGGGCTGCCTGGTGATCTAGCATACCTTCTACTAGCTATGCAGGCTAGTACGCGGGAATATTATGGCTTCCCTCAACCCGTCCGGAGACGTACCCGATCTCCCACTGGTATCGGGAACCACTGCCCCCTCGAGTCCAACCCAATCTGAACAACTCCCAATCAGGGAGGGGCTCGAATGTTCGGCCCGAGGTTCCTCTAGTAACGTCAGAGGTACCACGAGTGCTAGGGGTCCGCAGCGCCCGCACCACGGCAGCTGAAGGGGAGGGATGTCCTCCCCTACGGGTGGTTCGAAGACAGTCCCAGCAGTCAGTCCGGAGGCCAGCAACCGACCTACCAGAGGAGAAAGTGCTTCACTCAAAGCATATCATCCTGCCATGCACCGCCCAGACACCCGCCGATACTTCTACCCTGAAAGAGACCACCAGATGAGAGATACGATGAAATGGATGACAGGAAATTCGGGGGATGTAATTGACCTACCCAGCATTCATCTAGCGACCCAGGAAACCTCCCGAAAAAAAAAACCAGGGCTAGGGAGGTCGGCTACGGGAATGGAACGCGGGCCACAGACCAAACCACCTGAGCAATCCCGTTCGGTGCCTAGAATCCATAGTGCTTAGTTACCCGAGATGCATTTTTCAGCATAAGGAAAACCCCGTAAAAACCTTATCTAGATAACTCACCCTGACCGAGATTCGAACTCGGGAAGCAGATACGCTACCATGTACGCTACAGAGGCGGGCTTTCCCTAGTAGAGGAAGTAATTGTTTAGTTATTCCGATACGGAACTGTCCTGTAAAGTTTAGGTAGAAATAGTGTTGTAGCTATCCTTTCTACAGTTCAGAGTGTTCTGCAGGACATTCTTTTCACAAAAGTGTTGATGGTTACAGTGGTGTTTCGTCGGCTTATGTGGCAGCTGGAACTCGTACACTCTATGTTCGCAGAGTTGGTTGTTCACAGTTCCTTTAATTCAAAGGCATGTCTTTATAATGCAAATAACAATAGCTACCTGTCTTTGTTAGATACCAAGTGTCAGCTGGCTAAGTCCTTGTGACGTCTAGAGCACGTTTCTTTGAAAAGTCGACGAGAAATTTAGGTTAGGTAAGGCAAAAGGAATGACTAATTTACTGTTAGCGCAAAGAATAAAAGAGAAGATCTGCCCTTCTCATCTCAGGCATTAATTTGACTTGTGGGGAAGAAGGTATAAGAAATACTTTTCGCTATTATTTATTTTAAGAATGCTTTATTTTCGCGCTCATTATTAATTCTTAAGGAATTGCTGATGGAGTTTGAGGCATCGACATCGGTTTAGTCTCGGTTGTTCCTTGTCAAGAGCAAATCTATTTCTCTAAGTTCAATAACCAAAGTGCAAATAATGCATCTATGAGACGCAGTCACTTACAGAATTTGTGCGTAAATCGCATCTTTACTTGTACATATTCCATTCCAAAATTAAGGCAATGCCTCTATTGATCCTAAAATAGGTCATTACTTGCATGTCCACCTCAAATTTTGGCGTGGCCATTACAATTCAGTGAAAATGTGACATAAGTAACTCTACGTAAAACGTGTAGGAAGATATTCATTATTTATTAATAATTTTATCAAGATGTATTACGCGGTGATCCACTAGTCGTTTCCCACTCAAAATTTGCAGTAGATTGTAAGAAATTGGGGCTATTGAGGAATGCAAATTAGTTGTCTGCAAAGGTGTGCAAAATATCAGTGTAATCCTTTTGTCCTTAGATTCTTTCTCAGCAATTTTTAAATTCGTGCACAAGACTAAATCAACTTCTTTAATCGCAATGTAACTACTAATGGTTAAAATAATATTGCATCGCATAACATTTGCATTGAAAAAATAATAAAACATTTAACATTAAATCAAAATATTTGACATTCAGAAACTTAAAACAGCTGCATTATGCTTTAAATACTCTAATAATTCAGAAAACAAAAAAGCATTAGAACCTGTAAGACTCGGAAATGGGAAAACGTTAACAAATTCAGATTTTGCTACGTTAGGCAAATCTTATCGATATCTATCTTTTGAGACACAAAAATGAATTAAATAGTTTATAAAAATTTGACGCTTTTTTATTTTACTTGCCTTTTTGGCAATTTACGTTCGGACAATGAATGGAATGGATGAAATGATGCTCAAATAAGCCCAGGGTCCATAGAGCTTAGAGTTACCCGACATTTGTCTTTCAGGATAAGGGAAACCCCCGAATAAAACCTTATCCAGGTGACTCACCCTGACCGAGATTAGAACTCGGGGGACCTCTTGAACGTGAGGCAACCACGCTACCGAGGTGGGCAAAAAAAAATTGACGCTGAATATTATTTTGGTAATTGATAGTTTCTTAAAGTTTTGGGTTTTAGTCGGCGCTATGAAGGTGAAAATCATTTAGACTGTAGCAAATGGATATTATTTAAGGTTTTCCCCCTTCTAAATATCAAACTTCAAGCAGCGTGACTTTGTATTTTAACACAGGCACTATGCTATTTTCATATTCATTTGGAATATGCGTAATCGTTTATCCTTAATCTTGCATTGGATCGTAGAGGTTTTGTTTCAACGAATGGTTTGAAAATCAACGCAGAGTTTCTGACTCGTCACAATAAACATCCGTCATGTTGTTAAAGTGTTGAAAACTATTGTCAGGTCAGTCTGTCAAGGACACAGTTTGTATTTGTGGTGTCGGAGCTCTCAGATGGAACTAAGGATTGTATTGTGGCAATATTTGGCAACATGTAGCACAGTAACAACTTGTTACATTTTGTGGGATTTGGACAAGAATGTTCCAGGAAACAGGTGAATCTTTGTCTTCAGTTAGACTGCAATATAACCCTCTGTCAAATAAATCTCAACTAAATGGCTTTTATTTTTATTAGAATCCAAAAATGACGTAGAGAGCGTGATCAACATTGTTCACTCGTCATTCCCAGACTACTTGGTCATTGAGTACATAGGAGAATACTGCGACTACATACTGTTCTTTGTAGCACAACAAAGCTGCTTTGTATAAGTCACTTTTGATTCTTCGTGAGCGTTTATGCTCGCCATCGGATGTGAAGTGAATATTGCAGCGCCTGAAGGACTTGTATTACATTGTAACAAATGAGAAAATCAGTTACTGTTAGACAAACTTGTCACTTAAGGAGTTAGCGAAGCTCTAGCGTTAAACCTAAGTCACTGTTCCAAACACATTCAGAACAGACACAACTGGTCCGTAGAATAGTATCCCCACCGCACATGTACTGCTGTATCATAACCCGCGTTGTATTGCACTCGTCATTGTTCACTAAAGATTTGGTAACTGGCATACCGGCGAATGAACTTTCTTAACTCGACACATTAACTGACTGCCTGCATACCGCTCGCTCCTTATATAAGGGGCTGACAGACAATTCTAGCTCCCTGGTTAGATCGTTGAGGGATTATGATCCCACTAGACTCCGATTTAGGCTATTCCGGGTACCTCGAATAGCTTGCGGTCACCCGAGGTAACAACGGAACTAATCCACACAGCAGGTAAAGCTGAGCTCCACATAATCATTCAACCTGTTTGGCATCAAAATTTCACCCCAAATTAACCCAAATTAAATATATATATATATATAACAAAATACCAGGGTGCATAGGTTTTGCATCGTTTCCTCCACCCCCAGGAGCTTTACAGTTACCTCCTAAAACATTCTTCCCTAAAAACCGATAAATTCCTACACATTCCCATAAAAAAAACCTACATTTGATTAAACCCTTAAAGGATGAGGATGCAGAAAAACCTACTGGTTTTATACAACCTGCCAGCGCACGCCGGACGACGGAAACAATTCTAGACTAGTTAAAAGGTATAATCCAGAGGCAGCAGTACCGAGCACAATTGCAATAGTATTTCCTGACTTTTTGACATTTAGCATGAGAGTACCTACGTCGGACGGTGAACCGTCTTCTCTCCTTACCCAGGAGCTACTAAGCTGTACCCAAAGGGGTGTCGGGCGCACTCCGGGGTTCTTTCCAGTAGGGTAAGATCTAGAAGCTAACAAGACCCCCCCCCCATTAAGGGTGGAAGTGCATACACCACTTATGCACGTCAACCCATACGGGAAGACTACCGAATAACCTCAGTCGGGGCGCCTGGTGATCTAGCACACCGACTATTTGCTCTGCAGGCTAGTACTCGGAAACTTCAGGCTTCCCTCAATCACGTCTGACGACAAAGTTGTCCGACGTCCCCGATCTCCCACGCGAATCGGGAACCACTGCCCTACCGAGGCCTAACCAAACGAGCAACTCCCCTTCAGGGGGGGTTCGGATGCTCGATCCGGTGTACTTCTGGTAACGTCATAAGTATCATGAGTGCTAGAGATCCGCAGCGCTTGCACCACAGCAGCTGAAGGGGACGGATCCCCTCCCGTACAGAGTATTTCCTGACTATTGTTTGACAGCGGTATAGGTCATTAGCACAGATAGATAGTCGGAGCTGTAGCCCTGGTGTCAGTCCGGCCTGCCACCGCAGCCGCCGTGACGCTTTCTCCTTAGGGCTGGTAGTCACCCTCAGCATCCTCTACGCGGTAGACTACGCGTAGTATGGCCCTTGCTTTGGTTGCTGGAACTTAAGGCAGCTTCCCTTCTTCCAGGTAGGACCATGAATGTCATTCTGCTCGAAACCTCTGCTGGAGATTAGCCGGTCGTGACAGGTCTCCATGTATTCCTCCCTACATTGTGCACTTCGTGATTACGCTCTCGGGGCTCCCTGAGCACTGACCCTCCTGGTGCGCCTTTGGAATCACCTTGCATCCGATGGGACCAGCCGCAACCAATACCAGGCTTACCCTGTAGATCCCAAGAAGTTCTTCGGGGCTGTGAAGCATTGCTTCGTCTTCTCCGATTCGTAGGACCTTCCTACTAACTCGACCTTCATCTTCGGGCCCCCCTACCACTAAAAATCCTCCACCGGTGAGAATTCTAGTGAGGAAGTACAGTAGTACCGCTATTGCACCATGCAGATTCGGGATGAGAATATAATGACCAGGTGGGAAGTGGGCGCCAGGACGCATGTATGACCGAGGCCCTCCTTGCGCCCTTGGATATTCGGGTGTGGGCTCTGTCGAACTCTCGCTCCTTATATAGGTCCCAAACCTGGGCAGATAATTTTCGAAGTGGAATCTTCCACAGGGTCAGAAGGAATTTTCCAGCATTGTACAGCAGGGCAGGTCATTAGCACATGTGGGCTGTCGGTTCTATAGCTTTGGTTCCAGCCGCGTGACATTGTGCACTTTCACTGGTAGGGGGGCACGTGTTTAAGCACCTGAAATCGAAACTCGTTCGTGGAAGTAATTTTATTCTAAGTGATTAAGAGCAATTATAATGAAATTCTTTTTTTTTAATTTTTTATTTATTAGTTATTATTTTGCTGTATGAGTGAAGATGTTGCTATTAGTGTGACTGATGGGAAATGTGCTGAGAGATGCATTTGGACTTGGACGTATAGCAGAATTATGCGAATCTCACACTGACTGACTAAAGTACTATTTTTTACAAAAAACCGCAACAGAATTACGTAAAACGCTAACGTGTGCTTTCCGAAAGCGAGATACGGTATTCTGCATGACTCGCAATAAGATTGGGTTCTCAAATTGATGACACAAGATGAAACCTTATCAGAATCACATCACTCTAGGTTACCTTAGAGTGGAATTTAATAAGCGAACATACTGTCTACCCACCACATGAAGACAAGCAGGGCCAGAAGAGGGTGAGGGGTTTGAACTGATAATCTGCTCTAATAGTGGATCTGTTTTCTACAAAATGAGTGTATGAGAGTGCATATGAGTCACCCATGCTGCCAGATCTAATGCTCGTTTCAGTAACTGCAGTGATGGGTATTATGCATGAGTTGTGAGACAACACTGTATTTTAGATGAACCTAGCGTCCTTATCATATCCGTACGGCGGCATAAACATCATGCGGTCAGCAAAAGTGATCACGTTAACATTCCTCTGCCTTGCCTTCTCGTGTTGGGTGGACAGTAACCTGCCTTGAGCAATAGGTGTAAATGTGGAATACTTAGGTGTTTAATGCTGCTAAACTACAACGCACGTTTGGAAAGAATGATTTACGAAACATGATTTAGCCTTAATGTGTGAAAGCAATGTCTGTTTTTATATGATGATTTGACTTTCGGTATCGACAGTTGTCTCCATATATTCCAACAGACGTCCTCGATATGGTATAATCTTCATGAATAATACAGTTATCTTCTAATATACACATAGATCACTGCTTTACTTCATTTCAAGAGAAACATTGCCCTAGTGAATTCTTAAAGTCAGCAATGAATTCTTAATGATGACATGCCACAGTAAATTGATATAAATGCCCGTTTGATCATGCACGCCTACTGCTTGCTACGTGTCTCGTTTGAACGAGTAGTAAAACATTAAAATCATTGCGGGCCCAGCCGCGCCCAAACATGAAAGCTGTTAGAGTATTACGTAAGCTTTAAGTAAAGAGCTCGCCTCCCTAAATTACGCAACTATTTGCTAAACCCATTCCGACGTACAACTGTGCATGGGAACAACTTCCTCGCTTGTTGTGACTTAAAAGGAACAAATTCACATAAGTGAATCGGAATACTTTTGCTTTGGAGGTATCTGGAAAGAAGTGATGACTTTGGGAAGGAAAGCTGTTGGAAAGGAAGACTAATGATAAGCTTTTCTTGCAATTCTTATGAACCACCGTAAGTTTGCAGTGCTCATGTCTTAGCGTGGAGAATGATACCATGAACTGTTACCTTTTTGGAAGGTTGAAACAAATGGTTGTAAAAATGTGAATTGTAGCAGAAATGTTGCTCTGTCTTGTAGCACATCTTAATGGCTTCAAAGTGTTTCTGTCCTTTGGCATGAACTGAGTGCCTTTTTTAAAGGGCTTAAGTTTCTTTCGCCTACATCAATGCTAAAACGCTACCAAGTTGGTTTTTCACCCGTATTCTTTTTTGCTTCCTGCTTGAGTTATTTGCCCAGGCCAAGAAATGGAGTGTATTTTACACTAAATTAATTTATTACTCTCGTAGTACACACAGCAAAATTTGTAGCGTCTCGATTGGAAGCAATACAGAGTATGAAAGTGTCCTGTGCAAACGAGTTCATCAATGTACACTAAGACATGTTGCTTCTCTATCACTTGAGTTTGCGATCTTACACTGTGAAACCCTACAAGAGCTGAAGACTGTAGTTTCACCAACAGGGATAAGAAAAAAACATCTTGCTGTTGTAGTGCAGTGACTTAAAAGGGTGGAAAACTGAAAGGTGATTTCCAGAATTTACTCGTACGTTAGCATTTCATAGCCACCAGTGGCTAAAATGGAAAACTGTGACCTTCAGGTTGGTAATCATTTTATCGGTGTGCATTTCTCTTTATAAAAATTACCGGATCTTTAATGAACCATGTCCGAAAAAAATGTATCCTAATGACGTAAACGTCAAAACACTTTTCCTAACCTCATAGAGTTTGCCATTTCACTTGATTTCAAGTGGATGTATCTCACTGAAGTATTTGGAAGTCAGGAATTGCTTTTTATTGGTTCCAAAAGTTCGGCATGAAGAATTTAATGGAAACCATTCCAAACCAACTGTAATACTGTCCTCCACAGGAGAGATAGTCTCCGGGACCTGAGACGCAGGGGGGTTGGCAAAGGTTCCCACACCCTCCCTGGACAGGTTTATGACACCCCATGTCAACACAGTTACAGACCATTCAAAAACATTCTGACGTCTTCTAGTTTTGTGAATGAATCTTCTCGGTTTTAGTGTGTAGAGTGAATAGGGTGCATGTTTTTTAACGGTCTGCTCCTTGTGTATCAGGCGTTCTCTGCCACACACATTCGCTGTCCTTGTCAAACTGTGTAAGACAAGTACATACATTCCATGGACCTTCTTTGCGTTGCTGGACTATAGGGAAACTTTGATTATTTACCTGGAGAGATGAAAGTCAAATATAAATTGCATACCTTGAATTTTTTTAAAAGCATGCATTAAATTCATTTCGTCCTAGTGAAATTCCATATATTTGTAAAAACCGGACAAAAGTTACTCTAAAAATTCTGCAAATTATTGAAATAATAAACTTGTGTCTTTATTATGTTCAATTAGTTTATTTTTCGAAATATTGTTGCTAGTTTCAATATTAAGTACTTCTGAGTCTCAAGAGTTCGTCAATTAGATATGTCAGTCATTTATTGCCTAAATACCGTAGCCTAAAGTAGAAGAATTATCAAACATTCATTTATAAATTATTGCATTAATGCAGATCATTTTGATGAACTAATGTGTGGAAAAGTGCTTTGTTTACCTCCAGCTTTTTTGCACCCAGTTATGTTCGTCTACTAGAAGTACTTTATTATTTTTTTCCTAGGCCATTTTTATACCGGCACTGAATGTTATAAGCGGCTGATACCTTATTTTTGTACGCCTTCACTTTTTTCACTCGTATTAGATAAGAACAAGTACAGTTATAGTTTTGTAAAACGTAAACCCATGGTGTAGTCCAAAGCGGGCCTGAGCATGCCAATGCGACCGCTGGCCTCACGCCCACATACGCAAGTTAGAGTGGGCGGGAGGGGATGTGGTCAGCATCACAGCACCCCCACCCGGAGAGTTGGCCTTCTAGAGGAGGGTTCGTTACCTAGCGAAGCTCCTCAATTTTCTTACGATGCTGGTTATAGTTTGTAGGGAGTGTTAAATCAGTTTCTCGTATTGTGGTACCAGACAATCAGACTTTTGCCATAAAACGAACCCTTAGCTTTACCAGTAAATGTTTCAAATTCATGTATACTCCTTTTGGCGAACATACACCGTTCTGCGTCGGCACATAGCCAATAAAATTCTTTTCGCAATTTTCCTTCTTCCATTTGTGCTTTATTATATAATCTATAATGACCCAGGCCGCGCCATGGCTGAGTGGTTAGACCGCTTGGCTCTCATCTAGGTGTCCCGGTTTCGATCCCAAGCGAACGCAAAGTGCTATTTGTGGTGGACAACATGGCACTGGGGTGGGTTTCCTCCGGGTCCTCCGGTTTCCCCCACCATCATACCACCAACTGCTCAATCATTCACCTCAGGCGTTGGGCCGACCCCTCATCCCTGATTTCATCTCAGGTCAGATGCTTCGACTCCCTCGCTCAGAGGGAACCCAAGCGTCTCCTAATGTCAGCATTGACGAGAAAGGGAGAAAAAGTATCTACTTAATACATTTAAAGGAAAAAAAAACAAAGCATACATAATACAATAAATAATTTCAAACTAAAGGATTTATATATTGGATCCTTAGATAGGTAATATAGTATTTTAATTGCTACGCTGATAATTTCTGCTTTTCTAAATTAAGTTTGAATTCGATTTAAGTATGGAAGGTATGAATGTGCTTTGAAACCCCGAGATCGTGACCAGAATGCAAAATTTCATGTTGTAAATAGGCTATTAAATCGACTTCATACCTACATATATTGTATATTTTAAAGAATGAATTAGCGTTTTAATGTCTTTAAGTAAATCACTCGGCCTTTAACCATGACGTTTCCAGACCGAATGTCCTTGACAACAGCTGAACCGCAAGTCGTTTAACATAGTCTACACCACAAGTATCAACAGGGATGCTGGCATTAATTCTTCGAATATGAGCAAGGGTTTGTAGTCATACTGCTGTTAAAAACTTCCTACGCATTCGAATCAACAAATTGGTACCAAATTTTGGTGCGAATGGTAATACTGTAAACTCTTAAATTCACTATTTAGGTTATCTTGAATAATTAAAATAATTATGGCCGTGATACTGTTCACTTTGATATCTTTATTATGAATGGTCATATTGCCCAGGTCTTCAAATATTAATATATGCAATGGCTCGTATATAGCGATAACGGAGAGCCAGAGTTAATGAATAAAACCTCGGTATACTTATATATAGTACAGAATAAGAAAATGTTTTCTTTTCTTGATTATTCGACTCCTCCTAACTGCCTGTTGAAAAATAAATACTATGTTGTCATCTAGTGGCGAAGCGTGCAGTGAAGTGCTGGAAGCACTGTTTCCCCAAAAGTTTCTGGAGAAAAAGAAGAAAAATAAGAAAATTCGTGCCAAACTACCTTGTTTGCTCTGGATACATTTTCAAAATTTATTCACGAACATCCGCGGTGTGCGCAGAATTTGCAGCTGCTTAGATTCAAGTGATCAGTTTAACGAGCTCATTCAATACTGAATGTTTCTGTATTTACGCATTCGTAACCTTGAATGCTGTTTTCCATAGGTTTCCGGAAGCAATCGCGACTCTTCTATAGTTAGAAAATACTGAGATTTTGTCACGTGAGGTGTCTATAGCGTGTGAATAAAAATATATATTTTGTTTTATGTGACGCTTTTAAAGTACAACTCTAAGTATTTTCAGTAACATTAGCAATATTATTTTAGGTAGATTGGTATTTAGTGTGGCAAATAGGAACTTCTTGTGAAGTTTTAACTCATTAGAAAGGTTTTTGAATTGCATACTTCCTCCATTTTAGGCTAAAAGTTCACGCAGTATGGGCCAGCTCTATGAGAAATTGGAACGTCTGGGTAGCACCAGTATGTCTGCTTGTAGTGTGAGCAGTCTTGCAATGCAAGAAAGGCCAACGTTTGACTTACAATAGAAAGACTACTGAAGAATAACTTAGGTCTTTGTGTCAATATTTTCGTATTTTCATGCAAATTATTATTTAGAGCTTCCCTCGCTTTGAAAGTCACGCCTCGCCACTGTGTCAGCGAGTTAAGAGATCTGGAATGATTACAGTGAATGAATAAATGAAATCATCTAAAGTGGAAAAGTAATGGATAAAGATATCCAACGGTAGTGCGCCTCTTACTCAGATGGTTTTGGCAGCGTCGGGCCCGAACGCCAATCTTGTGTCACGGCTCCTGGAACATCAGGATGGCTCTGAAATATAAACCGAATATGGAAGTAGACACTTTAGTGGCGTATTCTCGGTTTCGAAGTAGGAAGTGATTTTAACCCACGTGAATATTTAATTGATACACTATCCTAAGTTCACGCCGTGAATAACTGAAATGTGACATTCAGGAGATGCTGTGTGTCCTTGTTTGACTGTTTGTGTCGGTAAGCCGTATGAATAGTGTGTAGGGATAGCCTTGGTTTGTAGATTCATAGCAGGGATAAGAACACACGTCGAGTCTCTTGAGTGCTGTAATTCTTGCTAATTGGTGCGGTCATTTATCATCAAACAGCTCTATGCGACCAGCATGTTAATAGCTCTCTTACTGCATTGTGTGTTTTGGAACACTTTTACAGTTTACCTGCCCATTTCTTTGTAAGGGATTTGTTTCATTATGATTCTGGCTAATATTTTCTACACAGCTTCTGATTGCTCTCTTCAAAGTGATGTTTTAAATTTAAGACGCACGGACAAGATTTTGTATTAAACTCAACATTACATGGTCTCTGTCCTAGAACTCAGTGTGCAATTTTATGTAGAGTGGCTCCAGAAATCATGTTTGAGAGCACAGTTGAACGATGTTTACACGCTGATGATGAAGAGATAAGCCGTGATTAGAGTTTTGATTGAGATGTGCTTTATCCCCAAGCACTAATGGACACAGCTAAAAGTACACCATCAGGCATGAAAAATGCTTTTAAAGAGAATGAAATATCCATAATCTCAAGGACTTTCTGATGATAACGTTGCTGATAAGGATTGTTCCAAATAGGGATCGGTCAAGTAACGAAGATATGTTTGCGAAATTAATGATATTGATATAAAGCGAAGAAATGTGCTTCTTGTGACGTAAACTATACCCAAAACAGTCATACATCTTAAACACTTTGTGATCAGAATGGTACGAATCAACCAAGCAATGACAGAAATGGAAATTAATTGTTCTTTCACACTAGCCGTGTGTAGGACGCACTATGAAACGGTAGAGCCAGATTGAAAAATTCAATGCCATAGCCGGGATTTGAACCACGGATCTTCTGGTCTCCATCCAGCTTCTCTAAACCATTGAGCTACTTTGGCCAACGTGCCACCATGACATTAAATTCTCCAACTGACTCGTGTTTTTCCGGGTAAACCACTAGGAGTTCTCATAAACACATGAGACAACGACCAGAAGATCCGTGGTTCAAATCCCGGCTATGGCATTGAATTTTTCAATCTGGCTCTACCGTTTCATAGTGCGTCCTACACACGGCTAGTGTGAAAGAACAATTAATTTCCATTAATTGTACCTAATAGTGGTCCGAACTATAAAGCCCGGGCCTTAAAGTACTTACAGCATAGTAAGTCGCCATTAAGGTAGCTGTCTCATAGCATATGAGAACTCCTAGTGGTTTACCGGGAAAAACACGAGTCAGTTGGAGAATTTAATGTCATGTTGACACGTTGGCCATAGTAGCTGAATGGTTTAGAGCGGTTGGACGGAGACCAGAAGATCCGTGGTTCAAATCCCGGCAATGGCATTTAATTTTTCAGTCTGGGTCTACCGTTTCGTAATGACAAATATTGACAAATCATAAGAGGAAGAATTGCGGAAGGACATAAAGTGCTGGAAGCCAGTTAATTTTTACTGCTCAAAAAGAAACTGCAAAGAATATCACTTGCAGGTTGAGAAAAAAAATGTGTGTTAAAGTATAGGAAAGACAAATGGTGCCGTAGAATTAGGTGCTCCAGATGGGTCGGATAAGCTATATGAAGTTTAGAACATTACACAATTAAGGACATTTTATTTAGAAGGTAATGGTCCTTGGGTCGAAAAAACAAGAGTGGAATATGCGTGTAGTAAAAATAAGACTTAATTCCTCCAAAGACAAAAGGAGGGGAACGTTTCAGATTTTCTTTGTAGATAATGGCGAACAGAAACAAGTTTGCAGATAGTGTCCTTGACAAGTCAAATATATTTCTGACACAAGCACTGAAAATCATAATAAAACCTTGTCGGGATTGGCATGAAATAACTGAGGAAGAAGGCCACGTACAAATAACTTTTTTTTTTTATTTTACGTCCTCCAACGTTAAGTCATATCGGAATAATGAATGGAATGGGTGAAATGATGCTCAAATGAGCCCAGGGTGCATAGAGCCTAGAGTTACCCGACATTCGTCTTTCTGGATAAGGGAAAACCCAGGAAAAAACCTTATCCAGGTAACTCACTCTGACCGAGATTCGAACTCGGGACCTGGTGAACGTGAGGCAGTCACTCTACCACCACGCTACCGAGGCGGGCACGTACAAATAATGCAACATTACAGCAAATAATGGAATATACATATTCACTTCCTTTGTACCAGTGAAACTGCACCCGTCGTAAAATGATAAGTAGGAAACGAATTTTTAGGTGCTAAAAATGTAATATTAATATTTTATGCATTAAAATCAAGAAAATATTTGTTAAAAAGTTTAAAATATTTACTAAAACAGACAAATATTTTCTTTTGTTTTATATAATAGAAAATCTTGTAATAAAAAGAACTGTCTTGACAACTCACCATTGATGGATTATTGATGTCACATGTCAGTTATTGGAAATTGGAGTTACAGTGCACAACACATGCCCTGATTTTTCTTAATTTTTCTTCGTGGCACTTTGGAACGTAGTGCTTCTTTAAAGTAAATTCATCTGGAGGATCAAATTTCGTGTATTTCTCGAGAAAAGTTTAATATCTAGATTGTTCACTTTAAGTTGAGGAATATCTGCCTAAACAAACGTTTGACATAAATCTAAATAAAATTCACGACACTTGGAAGGTCCGGAATATGAGCTGGAGGCTCTTACTACACTTAAAAGCACCTGCTTCATACTCGTAGAAGAACGTGAAGCCGCCAAAACGTGCTGCATTCTTGGGAGCGTTGATCGGCTGTTGACCTTCCACAAGGCTGACGATATAGAATTTTTCCAACTGTTTTGAATGTATATGAGAATTGTTTAAGGTACTGCTGTTACACTACCTTTCACCTACGGCATATCGGAACAAAGCTCGGTATAATACGTTGATAAAATGCATAAAATATGTACCAAATTATTTAACTATATAAAAAGTATGTATTTACCTAAAAATCCGTTCCCTAATGATAAGAATCACTTGCCTCGCTACCCCGAGCTGTTAAAGATCTACAACCTCCACAAGGAAGTTGTAGGTCAGTTTGTATCAAGAAGAATATAAGTTAGAATGTCGTAAGCTGAATATGTAATTTAAACAACTTAAGTGAATACTTGTCACAAATGCATCGTAATGTATTCGGGCTGAAATTGAACACTCAGGTCTGCATCATAAGGAGGCTGATGACAAATCACAGAATAACTTAACTGGTTAAACAGGATAGATGATACTAATTCGATTTGCAGTATTGCCTCCCTATTTCATTCCTTAACATGTCTGTAACATGTTACAAGCGCATGCTATGGACATTTTAATAATTAGATAAGTTTCGTCCAGACAATACAAAACGTAATCGCAACAGCTTCGTAACAATAGATGACAATTGGTGGCCGACAATTAGCAGTCTATCTAGTACTGTCTACTCACCACAAGAAGGCAAGCGGGGCCTGAAGAGGAAGAGGGGCTTGAAATGTTTATCTTCTCTGATAGTGGATCCGTTTACTACGGATTAAGTGTATGAGAGTTCATAAGATTCACCCATGCTGCCAGATCTAATGCTCGTTTCAGTAACTGCAGTTTTTGTTTGTTTGTAATTTACGTCCTCCAACGTTAAAGTCATATCGGACGGTGAATGAATTGGTTGAAATGATGCTCAAATAAATCCAGGGTCCGTGGAGCTTACAGTTACCTGACCGAGATTCGAACTCGGGACCTCTTGAACGTAAGGCAGACACGCAACCATCTACGCTACCGAGGCGGGCAGTAACTGCAGTGATAAGTATTATGCATGAGTGAGTTAATGTGACAACATTGTATTTTATATGAACCTAGCATCCTTATTATATCCAGACAACGAGCATAAACATCATGCGGCCATCATTACGTGACACATTCCTCTGCCTTGCCTGCTTGTGTTGGGTGGACAGTACTCGGCGCCGGTTTTTCCTGCGTCACATTGTACTTAGAGGTGGGAAGAGAAAACCTTTTAAACCTATAGAACGTTCTGGCATGAAGAGCTTAATGGGACTGCTGAAGGATACTAGAATCCTTCCGCTGGCAAAGTGCTCAATTGTGTTAACCAAGATGAAAAATTAAAACAGTGGGCTTCTTCGTCCCCAAGTGTTAAACAGCGACGTCACAAAGCATCACGAGGAGGTCATTCTCTAGTCTATCCGTCTACTAACTGCACAAGGAATAATGGGCATTTATCCTTATACGAGCATGCAGTTATCATGGTTAAATTAATTTGTAACACTGATGTTTTTAAATTATCTTTGTGTTGAGATACCCTATATGTTTTTTTATCCTTGTTACACTAAATGGTACTGTTGTCTAAACGTAGAACGAACCAATAGCATTAATTTATAAGTTGTTTCCGAATTTCTGACATTAAGACGATCCCTAATCCCTTCTGGAAAAAAAAAAAAAAGGTTTTGTTTCAGAAACTTATTACATCCAAAGCGTGTCATATATGTGATTATTTCCTATTTAATTTATGCACGATTTTGCATTTAAATATAAGAGCAAAAGCCCGTTAGAATGTGTTTGTTTATACTATAAGCAAAATTCAAGAGATAAAAATGGTATGCGAGTATTTCCTATTAATACATAGAATAAAAAAAAAAACTTTTGGTAACCATATACTGTCTGCCCACCACAAGAAGGCAAGCGAGGCATGAAGAGGCAGAGGAGCTTTTAACTGTTTATGTGCTCTGGTAGTGGATCAGTTTACTACGAAATGAATGTATGAGAGTGCATGTGAGTCACCCATGCTGCCAGATATAATGCTCGTTTCAGTAATTGCAGTGATGCATGGGGGAGTTATATGACAACACTGTATTTTACATGAACCTATTATCCTTAACTAATCCGAAAGGCGAGCTCAAAGAACATGAGGACAGCAAAAGTGATGACGTTACACATTCCTCTGCATTGCCTCCTTGTGGTGGGCAGACAGTACCGTTTACAGAAAATAGATCAAGGTGTAACCTAAAGAAATCAAGTGTGTCTTGAGAAATCAACTTTTTCATGTACCTATACTCTATATTGCCCTTAAGTATCTAAACATATATTTAAAACACTAACACGGCTATTCCAGGATGTCCCACCTTAAAGAGCATTTTAATGTAGGAAGTACTTTAAATTTCCAGCCTTTCTTTTGGGCTTAATTTCGAGCATTTTTAGGTTTCTGTCACACCAGACAGGTTGCTAGTATGGTCTTATGCGGAAACGGCGAGTTCCGCATTTTCGAGGGAACAAAATGGATATGAAATCGGAAGCAAATTAATTGAGACAAATAATTCGTTTATTCTCTTCTGCAGATAGGCCTGTACTGTGTTTGACTACTATATATATAACTTGCTTAGGAATTAATGCACAACTTTCTGGGTAAAATACGAGGGCTGTTCAATAAAGAATGATCACAATATTTTTTTTGACAACGTACCTTTACTCATCCTCATAATTTTGATGTTCGTTCTCAAAATAGTCTCCCCTGAATGCGATGCACTTATCCCAGCGTTTCTGCCAGTCTTCAAAGACATGCTGGAAGTCATTTTTGAGAGATCCTTCAAAATCGCCTCCACAGCCTTCACCACTGCTTGTGATGATGGATAATGCCTTCCACGAAGGCGTTTCTTCAAGTTAGCGAATAGAAGGTCACATGGGGCTAAATCCGGACTATAGTCCGTTGATTTTTGCAAGATATTCAGCAACATCTTTGGTAATATGCGGCCGCGCATTATCGTGGTGCAGCATCCATCCTGCTTCACGGAAATGTGGTCTTTTGTGCCTGATATGGACTTGCAATGTTTTCAGGACATCCCTGTAGTATTGTCGAGTTACTGATGTGTGTGCAGGTACAACATACTGATAAATCATTCCGTGAATATCAAAGAATGAAATGAGCATAACTTTCCCAGCAGAAGCAACCACTTTTGCGTTTTTGGGGGGTTGTTGATGAAGGAGATTTCCACACTGAGCTTTGCTGTTTGCTCTCAGGATCAAAATGATGCAGCCAAGTTCCATCAGCAGTGATTACGTTTGAAAGCAACTCCTGATCTTCCTCTAACATCAACTTTAACTGCATGTTACCTCCATTGCAGCAGTAGGCAGTACTGAACATGTCTGAACTTGGCTGGTTCTCACAAGCGGGAACCGGGATTACGAACAATGAAACTACTACGGCGTGTTTGTTTCACATTAAGCTAACAGAATATAATGAGATAGAATTTTAGTGCGAAAAATTATGACTGTAAAAAAAATATGATTATTCTTTATTGAACAGCACTCGTATTATTTATTAAGGTTCCCTTGGTTCACAAGCCGTTGCCAGAAAAAATAATTTAAAGCCCATTGTGTAAAAGCCTTGAAAATTCAATTTATTTGCAGTTCTTTGTAACAGCTGCGTATTCATCCCAATTTGTGTCGGTTATATCTTAGGGCCAAACTAAGCACCTTTCGGCTAATGAGGGAAGTTTATTAGCCTGTGGTTTTTTAATACTCCGAAGAGCTGACCAGATCTAAAAGATCCGCTTCCTTTCTCAAGGTTCTTGTAAGTGCAAGAGGAACGGAAAGCTTAGAGACTTGGGCAAGGAGGCCCTAGATGCTGAATAAGCTGGTTATCAAAGGAGTACAGAATCAAAGAAGATGAAGGCAGCTTGTGCAAACATGATGTAATAGCGTTACGGCAGACTTGCATGCAAATTCTGAATTGTGATACAAAGCGAAGGAATAGATGAAAGGAACAAACGGGAATGTAAACATGGAACAAAATGACAGAATTATTCAATGCCATAGAAAATGAACAAAACGAAAATTCTCGCTTCTCCTTTGTGAAATGGCAAAGAAAAAAGTCGGTATGCGCTTCAAGAAAAGAGCTGAGAATAGGTAAAAGTAAAACCTCAATTTTGTACCAAATATCCTTGATGTATTAACTTCTTGAAGGGTTAGTACTTTTCCCTAATATCCTACATCAGGATGTTCGTGCGTTTGCTTTCTAATTTCTTCGTTTTGTTTTATTTTGTGCCTCAGTTTTTGTTTTATTCCTAATTGTTTATACTCTGGTTCTACTTGAAGAATCTATTAGTGTCATTGTGCTCAACTATTCGCACCCATTTCACGACGTACCTGAGAAGTTGAAATGTGTAGCAGGATTTCTCCGTTGTTGTGGGTTTCGATGCCCCATGGTTGCGGCAACATATATAGCAAGATTCCTTCTGGTATCTCTTTTCCCGTCGTTGGTTTTACTTCGTTGATCTTATTTTCGTCCAAAATATTATGACTTGATGAAGAAGATGTTCCCCAAAGTTATCAGGAAAATCCTTAATTATGCCTCGGCTAGGTTTTAATATTCTTCTGTTATATTCTTACTCACGAGCAATGAAAACTCTAAGCTACAAGGGTGGTAACGAGTGAAGAAATCATTAAGATTTTTAATTTGAATTTATATAAGAAATCAATCTTTTGTTTATATATTTTAACACCAAATCCATGACAATTTTATCACAAAACTTTATACTGTGATCGGAATCAAACTAATACTTCAAATTGAACTAACACTTGAATATTTTCGAGCAATTTAAAAAGCGTCCGATCTCTTCGGCGTTCCAGAAAGATAAAACAATTTTCTTTCGGTTTCTACACCAAGATTATTTAATCCTTCGTTAATATCGCTACCCATGTATTACTTTTATATGATTGGTCGATTTACTACTACGTCACTACATTACGTAATACAATTATCAGTACGGCCAGTCACAAAATTACATATATTTTTACACAATTTTGTTTGTTTTTATTTTATAAATCTATAAATTTTTCAAACCCTTTCTAAATATAAATCGAAACAACTGTTACAAATGTTAGGATTTAGAAGAATGCTTGTCTTGAATTATTTCAAATGTGGTTGAAATTGGAACATCAGAATCAAGATTATGGAAGCCTCTTATTGTTTTACCGTCTTTTAGGCCGTACTTAAAATAATATTTAATGATTGTAAAACAAAATAATAAACGTGTTTAACATCAAGTTGAGGAGTAGAAAATAGTGGACCCATAGTGATACACCTTAATGTATTATGCCAAAGCGCTAGTTCTGGGATAAAACCAATGCACGTAACATCTAAGCCTCTTAGAACTCACAATTTTGTTTTAGACGAATGTAAATCGTTGCTGAAATATATTAAAGTTGCATTAAGAACGAGCATTATTGACTGTGATCACTGAAAGGTAATAAAAGATTACTACATATAGCTGGTGACATTGTTCGGTTAAAAGTGTGTACAATAAATGCCAAAATACTGTGGTTGTGGCCATAAAGCTGTAGACAATCGAGTAAGCGTAACAGCTCTGGCCAAAATTTCTGCATCACATACTTATGCCAGAGAGTCATCTTACTTTTGTGTTCAGTTCGTCTGGTTTATCTTGAAACACGGGAATTAGAGCACTATTGTCCACGCTGTTGTAGGTATAGTCGCCCTGCTGGAACGGTTACCATGGATTTATCTTTGTTAATAGAAACCTCGCAGATAACGCACTGGTTATACTTGTAAGAAAGAGAGTACTGACGCGCCTCCCGTTCGTTTGCTAAGCACCAATGAACGTATCACTTCAGCCAATGGAATTCGCAGGAATCACAAATGACAGATACATGTTCACACCACATGGAGTAATCATTGCGTTATCTGAGAGGTATCTATTACCAAAGATAAATCCATGGTAACCGTTCGAACAGGGCGACTATAACTCATGACTGCCTAATCCCATATCGTATTACTTCTATGTAACGTTCCACTTGACTTCGTCTGATTATTTTGTAGCTATCCCTTTAATGCTTTCAAGCGCAGCGCTTTAAAGACTACTAGTAGATGTCGGTAACGTAAATACCTATACCGTCCATTAGGGATTTTTTGAGAGTCACTTTACTCTAAATTTATGATGAAATTGTCCAACATATCAATTAATCCGTCTTTTCTCCAGTACATCATTTCTACCTCCTTCATTGATTTGTGCCCATATTAGCTTGATAGCATTCGTACCACAATAACACGGAGGTAAGGTATGTCCATTTTATTCAGCTATAGAGTCGATTGTATAGTTTGAACTTATGTTTGTTTCTCTTAATTATCTCGTACAACATCGGTTTTGGCACCATATTTCCATTATTACCAAATTTCACTGTCAGTATAAAGCACCGTTTGTAAATAAGCAAGCCCTGAACTGGTTGCAGCACCTGTCGCTGTCTGACGGAGACTAGGCAGTAGCGGATAGCAGTGGCAATGTGTTTACAAAACGTTTCACCCCTCCCTTGTCACAAGGAGGGGTAGCGCTAAGTAGGTCATGTTTCAAGTTAAACCAGACGTACCTTAGTATGTCAATACTATACTGGTCGCCAAACTAGAATGAGACAGACAGGAATAACGGTCTAAAGAAATGGGAGGGGATGAGTACGTCATAACGGTTGTCATAGTAACGATTAAAATGACCAATTAGAGTTGAGACGTTTCCATGACAACGTTAGACGCTAAAGCTTGGTTGCCGATATTCTAACATGTGCTTAGCATGACGCGGCAGAGCGAATTACGCAAACGCTGCAGTAATCATAATACCTTGGTGTTTGTTTCTCTTGACGATAACGCTGCATAAACAGAATGCCTGACGTATGCAACAGTTAGAGATCCTGTACTGGCAAGTTACTTTGCATTTTATTTGTGGCAATTTTCCTTGGTTTACGTGTGCCTGAGTCCGTGTATCTAAGCGCATGTTGTGATCATTTGCAATTGTGTTTAATAAATGTTTAATTATGTGAAAATATAATGACAAGCGAAAACCTGAACGTGCTCGGGAACCAAATAAAACTGTATTTGGTAAAGGTATTCCAAATAAAGGACATACATGGGAAATAATATGCTCTGTGAGAGAATACTTCGATGAGGAGAAATTGAAAGGGAAGCGTAGTATTCCATTCTCTGAGATGCTTGATAGGACTTCACGTGCGTAGGTATCAGTAAGGGCATTAAGGTTAAGATTGGGAAAGAAAAGTATTTTAAAGAAGAAAGTTAGACATTAGGGTATAACTTAGAAACTCCCGGGAAAAAGTATGTAAGCGGCATTTTCCCACTTAAATAAGCATCAAAATGTCACAGATATGCCTCTTTTGTTATGATGATCTTTGCATTGATGTGTTCTTGCATGTTCTAGCGTTTGCATGTAGATCCACGACTGTACTATTGTCTTTGTGTATAATATTATAAATAATAAATAAAAATAACAATAATAATAAAATACCCATTGCAGTCGTAACGAAATCACCTTCGCACGCGTAGTGCTATCACGCTCTCCACGTGGCAGCAATAAGCGGCAACGTCACCCCTCTCTCCGTACGAAATGTCAATCACTTTCTAGATTGGCGACCAGTATAGATGGACATTTGAGGCAGTCATCTTATCTTACGGTACAGGATACCATTGATCATTCAAACGGAGTGCACTCATAACGTTATATATTTTAATATGAATTTTTTAAACGCAGTTTCGCTAATATATTTAATGATGTGGGCATTGCTTTAATACAAGTAAACAATTAAGGACCAAAAATCTGTCCTCGTTAAGGACTCCATATTCAAGATTATAAAATCTATTTCTTCTTTTTTTTAACTGCCCTCTTTACGTGGTGCCAGGGTATTCTTGTTCATCTTAACCGTTATGTCCATCTTTGGATCAGTGAGAGAGAGAATCCAGGATGGGTGATCAGCCCGATGCCTGGTACGAGAGTGAGGGAAGTGGATGACAGAATGAGGGCGAGATGTACTCATAGGAAAGACGATGGAGCTATTGCTGGAATGCTGACGGAGGAAACCGGAGGACTCGTAGAAAACCCGCCCCAGCGCCGTGTTTTTTGTACTTTTACGTCCTCCAACGTTAAATCATATCGGACGGTGAATGAAATGGGTGAAATGATGCTCAAATGTGTCCAGGGGCCATGGAGCTTAGAGCTACCCGACATTCGTCTGTAAGGATAAGGGAAAACCCTGGAAAACCCTTATCCAGGTAACTCGCCCTGACCGAGATTCGAACTCGGGACCTCTTGAACGTACGGCAGATGTGCTACCATTTACGCTACCGAGGCGGGCCAGCGCCGTGTTGTCTACCACAAATCTCACTTTGCGGTCGCCTGGGATCGAACACGGGGCGCTTTGGTGAGAGCCGAGTGGTCTAAACACTCGACCACGGCGTGGCCTATAAAATTTCTTGTTACTGAAATGTTAAATATTTTGAAAAATAAATTTAACGAAAGAGTTACTAAGCATTTGTTTTTAACAGGAAATTTTATTTTGTTCATAGAGACACCTTGTGTAAGTAGGTTTGACATCAGTAAGGAATACATTAAATGAACCTTTGGATGCAGTAACGAGGGCTCGAACCAAACCCAAACCTGCGTGATGTTAGGTTTCTGGAAGTAGAAAATCTCGGGTCCTTTAAGCTATAACCGGGCTGTATTGATGACTGTGTGTGTTATTTGAGAATATCGCATTTAAATCCACAAATAAAATTTGATATTCTAAAACCTAAACCTAAACAAGCTGGTTGCGAAAGTTGGTACATCTAACGTCACTGAACGCTGGTTTTTGATTGCATGTTTGAGGTTTTTCTGCAGCTGTCTCCCACCTTTAACCCTGGATAAGGGACTTGTTTTTCACGTATTTTCGACACTGAATCCTACGCTCATCAACAGCTAGTTTGTAGGTATATAATCTGATCAAGGTATCAGTTGTCAACAAACCTAGCATTCCGATAAATTCGTTGTTCATTATGTGAGCAGTTACTTCCTCTCTCACTCGATGAAATTCACAAGATTAGGTACTAACGGAAGATTTAAAGCATTTCAACTCTCTGTGCTGAGAAAAAATTAATCTAGCAAGTGTTCTTTAGTAGATATATAATTGTATAATATGACAGCGTTAAGTAAAATTGTAAATTGTGTTAATGAAATATGCCACTAATAACCTGCAAAGGTTATTCAATGATTCTGCATGGCTTGTGTACTGGAATTTTGTCCTACCGCTGTTCTTGTGCCATTAAGTTACATTTGATGTATTCATAATCTGCAAATAATAATACCAATAATGCTAATAATAATTAAAAGTCGGATTATAAAACATGTTAGGACATTTTTACCGGATAAAGAAACACATCCATCTTACCTGTGCGACTAAACCATCCCAAATAATTAAAGCGAATTTTGTTCCCAGTGACTGCAAATTGTTGCTTCTTTGTTTACATTGCTTAGTTTTTATTTCCAGACGTTTATCTCTGAGCACTTTTTTGTTGCTGTAATTTACGCCCTTTAACTTTTTTTTAAAGTTATATCGGACGATGAATGGAATGGGTGAAATGATGCTCAAATGGGCCCAGGGTCTATGGAGCTTAGAGTTAGCCCACATTCGTCTTTTAGGATAAGGAAAACCCCCGGAAAAACCTTATCCAAGTAACTCACCCTGACCGAGATTCGAACTCGGGACCTCTTGAACGTGCGGCAGACATGCTACCATCTATGCTACCGAGGCGGGCAAGCATTTTTATTATAAAATAGATACATATATGTATGGATATATCTTTTTCTTTTCCCTTTCATTACTGTTTGTTTTCTGTACTTTTTACACATATACATTATACAGACAAACACCCATGCCCAAGGTGGGACTCGAAGCCGCGACCCTCTCTTAAAGATGATGGAGCAATTGGTGGAACGATGTCGGAGAAAACCGGAGGACCCGGAGAAAACCCGCCGCAGCGCCGTGTTGTCCACCACAAATCTCACTTTGCGATCGCCTGGGATGGTACCCGTGTCGCCTTGGTGAGAGCCAGGCGGTCTAACCACTCAGCCGCCAAGAAAGAATGGGTTGAGGTGAAGTGTTAGGTACTTGCGAAGTTTCTGAGGAGTAATATATGCCATGATTTGTGGTTTCACAAAAGCTTGAGCAGTAGGCGTACACCCTTGAACTCCGCCCATCATCCAAAAAGTCGTTTCTTGAATGCAAAGCTTGTACTTGAGTCGTTCGGGCCAACCATCATTTTTATCATAATCATTATCATCACTCCGGATGTCTTAATGATATAGATTGTTGAAGTCTGTCCAATCTCGTAGGTTTATTTTCAATTAATCATGAACATAAAGATGCATATATAGAGTATAAAGTTGAAAATAAATTCTAAACTGTCATATGTACGCACTCACAGAAAGGAACCTTTCCAGTCTGCTTCAGAAATTAAAGCACCAACCGCTCCGTGAGTCAGCTGGAGCAGTTCTGCTGTCTATAAATCACACAGGGCTCCACGTACCCATAGACTTGATTTTTCTTTTCTTTTTGTCATTTTAGAAGGTGATAGCATCTAATATTTATTCTAACGAATGCTTTAATTTGTGAATGTGTTTGTGTGTGTATAGAAGGCCATATAACTCAAATATAACGCTAGATTTCAATGAAGTTCGTATATTCAGTTCAATCAGCTGTTTGAATATTGAAATAACTTCGATAGGTTTTCAAACTGAATTCAGAAACAGAAGTATACAATACATTCTAAATCACTAGGCAAAAGTAATGCCATATACTGCATTTCTCTGTGGTTATTTAAGAGTAATCATTGCATTTACTGCTGTAAACATTGAAAACCCTTAATTGAACACAGGTTTTACGAACGTTCACGAAGTTCTCCGATCGTCTCAGAACCTGGGGGTGAGTAATCTTTTTAACCAAGGGGTATACATCTAATATACTTCCCTCAAATGTATATATGAAAGGTAACTGCAACAGTTGCTATAAATGCATAGTTTTATATTTCTCCTGTGAAATTGGTTTAAAATCCCCATGTCCGTGTTAGTAATTGTTGTAACATTGTTTCTGTAAAGAACACGATCCAACTCGGTAACTTTATGAAACGCAACCGGTAGGTTTGCAGCTCCGTTCTCAATGGTTGGACTCCCTCGGGAAATTCCCAAGAGCTATTGATCCCTATTCCCTACACCTACTACATCAACCCCAAGTTGTACTCGAGTGTGCCACACCAGGAGTAAAAGGTGTGTGGAAGAAGGTAGCTGCAGGGGGAAAAATGGCGCAGGTAAGGCGTCCTCGGTTTGTAGAAGCTTTCAAGCATGCTTTCAGTGCTTCATGTATCTTTTAATAGATATTAACATAATTTAGGACTTCAAATTAGTCACGTACCTGCGACTTTTGAGATGGTAAGAACTGTATACTTGAACACACCTCTTGTTAGATCTCTTAAATACTCATACAAGGAAATAAGATACATAGAAGGGATCCAAAAGGAAATGCTATTGCAGTTATATTGAATGTCTGAATAGCAATTAAGTTCAGGTAGGTAATGTTACGCGAAATGTCTTTTTCCCATTTGAGAGGTCTGTGAATGTGCCTTAACGGCGTGCAGATGGAAGCACCATACACTAGTGTCCGATTTCACCAACAAATGTTAAGACTTAACACGAGTTTAGCAATAGTTAAAACAAAAATTGCATTTCACCAAATGTTAGCGTAACTCAAGTGTTAAATCTCATGTTAAACTAACACGCCGAATTTCTAATGCTAAGTCCTTAACAATTGTAAATAGTCAAGATGGCGAGCATGAACTCAGCTGTTGATGTCGATTTGCTATATTTAAGACCGTCTAAATGTCATTCATAATAGAGTACGGCCTATAAGGAGAAATGATTTTGAGGAACTATCCGAAGAAAATTGTTTTACGGAGGTATAGACTGCCGAAACATGTTGCTGTGAAGGTTACTGCGGAAGTACAAGAAAGGTTAGAACATACATCGAAAGGAATATGGCGATCTCGCCTTTGCTTCAAGTATCAATAACCTTGCGTTTTTATAATTCACTGAATTATGTGGATAATACATTGTCCACCTCCCGTCTTGAAACGTTCAAGTCACTTGCCCTTCTTCGCTCCTCGTTTTAAATTTACGCAATACTGAGTTAGAACATGCATCGAAAGGAATATGACTATCTCGCCTTAGCTTCAAGTATTAGTAACCTTGCGATTGAATTATGTGGATAATACACTGTCCACCTGCCGTCTTGAAACGTTCAAGTCACTTGTCCTTCTTCGCACCTCGTTTTAAATCTACGTAATACTGACAAGTTATTTGGCGCTTGTAGTAGTGACACATGCATTTTAATTAAATTCGTTTCCAATATTTTCCCCGCGACATCTTTCTCTTTTACTTTCACTGCATCCGTCCTCTTATTTTCCACGATATCCTTATACTTCATCACCATTTCAATTAACAATTCTTTCTCCGTCTATGAGAAATTTGTATCACGGCTTTATTTATGATTTTGTTCATCCGCCATTTGTGCAGACGAAAATGAAAACAAAAACGCATCGGAGTACGTTCAGAAAATCAACCATAGCCTTCTATAGCTGTGATATTTACAAGTTTCTTGGCGTTAACACAGGTTTGTTAACGTTTTAAGAAAACAGGTTGGTGAAATGCAAGAAATTTAACATTAGTTTTAGCGCTATGACAATTGTTACGTTACATTTGTTAACGTCGATTTTAACGTCTGTTGGTGAAATCGGGCATAAGTGTCTGGACGGTCTGTACAGACGTTGCGTGCCAATAAACCTTCCTGTAGTAATGTAGTTATTGCAATATAGACCAGATATTGAGCTCTATGTACTTAGCTTTGGAAATAGTGATTTTTAGAATACATTTTAACAGATAAAATATCTTTAATTTATCTTGCCTTTTATTCTTTCTAAGGGTATAGCAATCGATGCATGCTGCCGAGTCACCCTCATTTTAAAATGGGTGTCATGGGTTTACCCATAGTTGTGGGAACATGGGAGGGGTGCAGGACTGGAATAACACATGTGGAAGAGAAGTAAAAATAGGTTTACCCTACAAAGTCCACGTACAAACTTATGGATTTGCCTTAAGTAAACAAACGATCTGAGACATCCGTAACCAGTGTGTTTAGAAAGGGGCAGATGTATGTAGGTGTACAATTCTGTTATATTTCTGCATGCTTAGCTACCGGAAAATAAAAGCGTTTAAGAGTAGCGGTAAGCTTTTTTAAATGTACTTTTTTTTAGAAATACAAAAATCCTTAAATTTAGTGTTATGAAATTCTGGATGTTTAGAGGCGGGAACCTATGTTTGTGAGAGATCATACAATATTACATTTTCCGCACTCTAAAACTGAATTTCGTCTTTCAGAACAGTTTCTTATGCCCATCGAATCGTTGTTTGGTGCGTTAGGCAAGTGGTGACCAAATGCTTCGTTAGCGCTAATTCTTCGCAACATAACTTGATTAAATGTTTCATTTCTTCCTTCTTTTGTCAAAAAGCTTTAGCATTCTTAATCTGAAAGGAAGAGAGAGCTATCCAATTTTATACTTGATCCTGCAGGCCGGATGTACTCTAGAGCTTTGGTGTAATACCAGAGGCGTAGTACCGTACCCTGTAATTTTACTCCAGCTGATGACAAAATTGGCGTGCATTATAATTTTGTGGTATATAATCGTTTTAATACCATAAACCAAGCTTTCCTAAACATTACGCGCCGTTCTGTAATATGTTCGATGCTGTGTGTTTCGAAAAAGGGCTCAACGGCACCTGTCGTCAGCGGGAGAAACTAAAGTTGTGCACTTGACCCATGTTATGTACTATCCACCCACCACTAGAAGGCAAGCGGGACCTGAAGAGGGAGAGGGGCTTAAACCGTTTATCTGCTCTGGTAGTGGATCTGTTTACTATGAAATGATTTTTTTTTAATTGAAGGATCGATCAGCAGTATATGCTTTACAGATTCTTTTTAAGCAGTTGAATCTTTATGAACTATATAATAACATGTAAGAAAAACCAAGTAGGCTCCTATTATCTACTTAACACTGTGAAACAAGGATGACACACAAGAGAGAAGGGAAAAACTGTTAAAAACAAGAAATCAAAGAGATAAAAACAATATTCATAGTTTTTCATTCAGAGTCACTAAGGAGGAGATCCTGTGGGAGTCGTCTCTTCAGGCGTTTGGACTGGCGGGTTACTATGAAATAAGTGTAGGAGAGTGCATATGGGTCATCCATGCTGCCAGATCTAATGCTCGTTTCAGTAACTGCAGTGATAGGTATTATACGTGGGTGAGTTATGTGACAACACTGTGGATTTGACTTGAACCTAGCATCCTTATAATATCCGAACTGCGAGGATAAGCATCATGTGAACAGTAAAAATGATTACGTTATACATTTATCTGCCGTGCCTTCTTGTGTTGGGTGGACAGTAATAGGACACGACACATCTCGTGTTAAAATTGCGCACACATTATTGCATTTATAGTCGTGAATAGGGACTAATTCGCGATCTATTTGGTTTCCTGTATATTCGTCATTTGAGGGTGATTTGTACACTTGGTTATTTAGTAGTAAAGCAAATATAGGTTAAGGTTTGCGTTGGTTCTGGGACGAAGGCGTATACACAGGCAGAAAACGTCCAAAAGTTTCGTGAAGTGAATAAGAGCTAACGAAACATGGTTTTCGTGCCTTTGTTGCAACGAAAATGGAAATAAATTTTGATAATGCACATAAAATTTAATACATAGACTCAACATGAAAAATTCAATGCCATGGCCGGGATTTGAACCACGGATCTCCTGGTTTCCGTTCAGTCGCTCTAACCCATTGAGCTACCATGGCCAACGTGCCGTCCTGCCATTAAATTCTCCATTTGACGCGTATATTTCCCCGGTAGACCACTAGGGGCGTCTCGCATCCGAGATACACCGTTTGTGGTGACTTACTATCGTAAGTACTTGAGTCACAGGCTTCATCATTTAACTCTTATTATTTTAGTTAATTGATGGAAATTTAGTCATTTCTTCACACTAGCCATGGATCGGCCATGGCATTGAATTTTTCATGTTGACTCTATCAAAGACCTTAGCCTATATACGGCTAGTGTGAAGAAATGATTAATTTCCATCAATCAACTAAAATTAAATTTTATGTTTAAATAATTGTAGTACATATTTTCAAGCTTAATCTTAATATGAACCGTTTCAGATTGCAGATCTTTCAAGGTTTGGACCCTAGGATCCGTTCCTTCCCCATCAATCAACATCTCCATCTCGTCCTCGGTCTTCCTATGTTTCTTTTATCAGTTGCAACGTAGTCGGTCACTATCCTAGGGAATCTGTCCTTGTTCATTCTCTGTACATGTCTTTAGTTTTCTTTATTCTGTTAATCCTTTACATTCAATTCTTTTATTTCATTTGATTTATGATCTAAAAGAGTATCCAGCCACTGATCTTAAAAATATCATTTCTGCTGATTCAATTTTTCTTTTCTCTTTTCTGTTTAATGCCCATGGTTCACATAAATACAGTAATACAGGGACTGCTATTGTCTTAATAAATGTAATTTGCGTCTCTCACTTAACCTTCATCTTTGCCATGGCTGTCATATTTTGTTTCAGCAGTTTTCCGGATTTTTGGGAAATAGCAGTAAGAAAATTTAACCAAAACGACTATGGAATTACAGCCACAAAGACTTTTGGGGATCGTATTTTCAAAGATTTACTAGAATTCTGACGAATAAATGACGCCTCGCCATCCTCACCAAGCGTATTGCCCAATTCTCAACTCTCCTATCGTTTTTATTTCAGTCTGAAGTATCTAGAAGTATGCTTAATAACTTTTGAATCCAGAAATAAACCCACTTGCTGATAGCTTTGTAGTGCTAGCTGAAGTTCGACGTGTTAATGTAATGATTGCGTGGAACACATATCTTTCGGCTCCACTCATGTATAGGATGTTCAGAAAATGCTATGCTGAATATATACGCTAGAGGAGACATTGTGGTTAGATTTGCAGAGTAAATATCTGATTTTACCATGAATTGTCTTTTATAACTTATAGATTAACAGAATATGTTACTAGACTCGGCGGTAGCTCGATATGTTACATGTGATCATATTTTCTACTATTCAGAACATATATTTAGGCTGTTTCACAAATAAAGATAAATTCAGATCTCAATTCAGTGTAATGTTTACGCTGAAAATATCGTAGTGCACTGCAAGAAAAACAGTTATCCCTTAAGAAGTTCTACGTTCATGAACAGGGAAGTCATTTGCCTGTTCAGTATGAGCTTTCTTAAGAAGAAAGCGAATGCACTAAGATTCAGCGATTTCCATAAGACTTCGGGCGAGTAATATAGTTAAAAAATAAGCAAATGTGTCAGTGGCGAAGCGTGCAATGAGGCGCTGGAAGTGTCGCTTTCCCAAGAATTTCAGGGAAAAAAGAAGAAAACCAAAATTCTTGCCAAACAATATTTTATTTGCTCTGGATACATTTTCAAAATTTATTCGCGAACATCCGCGGTGCAGCGGACAATTTGACAGCTGCTTAGATTTGAGTGACCAGGTCGGCGAGCTCATTCAGTACTGAATATTTCTATATTTATGCATTTGTAACCTTGAGTACCATGCTTCGTGAGTTTCCGGAAGCAATCGCGTCTCTTCGATTGTTAGGAAGCGCTGACAGATTTTGTCACGTGAAGTCTCTGTAGCGTGTGAAGAAAAGTTTATTTCTTGTGGCGCTTTTAAGCCCAACTAAGTATACTTCAATAGTATTAGCAATAGATTAGTGGCAAATAGGAAATTCTTGTGAAGTTTCAAGTTACTAAAAAAGTGTGTGAACTGCATTCTTTCTCCATTTTAAGCTAACAGTTCACGCGGTGTGTGGGCCAGTTCTAAGATCAATTGGAACGTCTGAGTGGAGAGGGAAGATAGGAATATACCTGCTTGTAGTGTGACTAGTCTTGCAATGCAAGAAGGGCCTATTTGTAACTGTACGATACAAAGAGTACCTTACTTCTTTAAGTCACTATTCTCTCTTACTTTAAAGAAAATTATTATTTGGAGCTTCCCTCACTTCGCCACTGAAATGCATATTAGGCGCCTTCACTACTAGCTCGTATTTACAAACAGCTTAAATGTTATCTTTTATCAGCAGCTTTGCCCGCTCAGTATTATCAGCTTTTCTCACTCAGGCGAAGTGTTTTCTCTAAAAGTTCTTTGGGGCAGCATTCATATTCTGAGCTGCCGAATTTTGTACCACGTTATTCCAAGCAGACTTCCCTAAAACTTAGTCCTGTCAACAAATGTATTATCCGAATAAGATATTAACATACTTCTGTTCAGTGTTACTGTATCCCCAAGTGATCTGATGAGTCTCAGTTCATATTTGTTCATTTCTGTAAGCTGATTGTGCTTGCATCTTTGTGTAGTTCTGTACCGCCTTCTCATTAGTATAGCACCGTCCGTTAACTGCTGTAATTTTAAATACATCAAGAAATATCGCTCGTTTGGAGAAGCCTCCCATTCAACCCGGGCCCTGGCTCCATAGGAGCACATGCCACCGAAATGTTTAGCTTCTCTACTTCATAGGTGCGAAATAATAATAATAATAATAATAATAATAATAATAATAATAATAATAATAATAATAATAATAATAATAATAATAATAATAATAATAATAATAATAATAATAATAATAATAATAATAATAATAATAATAATAATAATAATAATAATAATAATAATAATAATAATTTGTAATGTAATGTTCTGGCATCTAGTTTCCTATACGTGGACATATATTGCAAAATGTATCAATTATACATGCTTAAGTTTTATAATACGTAATTATTTCACAGATAACCTGGATACAAACAGGCTGCGCCGTGGCTCAGTGGTTAGACCGCTTGGCTCTGACCAAGGTGGCCCGGGTTCGATCCCAGGCGACCGCAAAGTGAGATTTGTGGTGGACAAGACGGCGCTGGGGCGGGTTTTCTCCGGGATCTCCGGTTTCCCCCGCCATCTCATTCCACCAGTGCTCCATCTTCATCTCGTGTATCATCAGTGTCACCGCCTGCGGTGTCGTATGTAGTAAAAGCGGGCGTTAAACACTACACATTTCATTACCTTTGGATACAAACAACTGAACTAAATGAAGAATATTGAAAAACGAAATCAATTGTTTGTTGCTGGAAACCAGTAACCATAATTGGTGGTCGGTTATGAACCTGTATAGCTACTTTAAATTTAACCTAGCGTGTTTGCCTCGCGTTCAAGAGGTCCTGAGTTCGAATCTCGTTGAGGGTGAGTTATCTGGATATGGTTTTCTCCGGAGATTTCCCTTATCCTAAAATATGAATATCTGGTAACTCTAGGCTCTATGGACCCTGGGCTCATTTGAGCATCATTTCACTCATTCCATTCATCGTCCGGTATGACTTAACGTTGGAGGACGTAAATTACACCAAAAAAAAAGGATAATAACCTATAGTACTGGTAGCCAGCAAAATTTGCAGCCAGCACAAGTTTATTTTATTTTTCCCCAGTTCTCCAATTATCTCTAGCCCCAAGTTAATTACCTAACGGTTATTTTCTCCTTTAACTATTGTTATCTATAATATAATTTAATTTTTATTTATATATTATTTAATACATAATTTACTTTACTTTTGTTCTCGTTTTAATCACATCACTTAGCCCATTGTTTATTAATTTCACTTACACATATAAATATAGTTAACTAAAACTCTTGATTTAAATACAGATTGTTGACGTTTATGGTCTTATACTATGTATGCTATATACCTTTTAACACTACCCTACTTCACTAGCACTCCGTCGTCAATTTCTTCTTCCCCTGGCTGGCAGCATTTTGTCTCCAGATGTCCAACATTCTCTATTTCCTGCATTCTACTTACGTACTTCCTTCTTCCACTTATCACCGGCACCTTCTTGTGCAGCTCTCTCAGGTCTCTACCTTTCTGCATCTTCCTGTATCTCCATTTATATTCAGCATAACTTTCTCATGATCCCCTTCTTATATTACCCTCCGTTCATTTTATAATTATCTTCCTAATAATATACAGTAGTGCTTCTTTATGTTCCTATGGTTTTAATTATTATTAATTTATATTATTAATACTATGTAGGTGCAAATAGGTAGAAAAGGTCTACATTAGTGTACTGCACCCCAAATTTGATATCGAGAGTTCATTGGAAATGTATGTTTCGAAACAAAAAAGAATAAAGAATGTAAAGATCTGTGTGTATGCGTTCGTCTGTGAGCAACACAACTTGATGTCGAAAATTTGGATAATACCAAATTTGGTATTGTTACATGACGGTTTTGGGGAGTTGATAGGAATTGGAACCCGGTGTCCAGATCATATGCTACATGACAAAACTATCAGGTGCTGTAGGGGTTTAAAAGGTAAGGAGTTTTAACCTTTAACCGCATATAACTGGGAGCGTAGTTATGGATAAGGTAGAGCAGAAAAAAACATCTAATTCAAAATGAACTGAGTAACTGTATTTCAGGGTTTCCTAGCGTTTCTACAGGGCACTCGTTGGATCTGGATGAGATCAGGGACGTTTTAGTAACATTTAAATACATAATGACATAATGCAACTATACCTTTAGAGATGTGTTGCTTGTATGGCTGAACTTTGTGCAACTGGTGAGAGATGTACGGTCTGGTGCATCCGGCTGGCGATCTTACATGGAACATTTTCCCAATTTTTTTCTTTTCTCAAAAATGGCTCTTGGCCATTTTATATACATACTGCATCGGTGGATATTAAAGGCTTATTTCGCGTAAAATGCAGATACACTATCCTCGGCTCATATAGCCGAGTTCAGTTTATTGAATGATTAAAACGTTGTAGAACTATAGGTATGCTCACCTACCGCTTAAATATATCCAATGAGCTCTTTTGCATCGTTATCCTTTTCATTAAAGCCAAGGAATATATAATAGATAAACTGAAATTTAGACTTTCTTTGGGAGTAGTTGCGCTGCGTTTGCAGCAATTGAGTCCATTAGGCTTAAGTTTACTATTGCTGTATACTGGAAGGGAAGTTCGTATTCGATTTTTCGAACAAATGCACAAAACTACTTTCACTTTACGCAGACTGGGAAGAATCGACTTGTTAAAACCTCTTCGACCAAGGAAATCCATTCAACCTCCAGTCAGCCAACACGTTCACAATGGAAGCCCCACAAACCGAACCTACAGACTTAATTTTCCGCTCTAAGTAGTCACGTCTGGTACACATTTCTGACATGGAAAATATTCGTGCAGCATAATGTCGGCTTACTTCTAAAACCTCGTAAGTCAAAACTTGCCAGACGGTCAATCCTTGGTAAAAGATATGGACATAGTAATAAAAGAAAGGACCACGCGTATACAGGACATTTATTGGTACGCGTGGCAGTCCTTACGGGAATTCCCCGGGAAACATGCTCTTCGCTGGTGTAGTTAAATATTTCGAGCCTCTTAAATTTTAGCACATGGAGGTCACAGAATATAACTACAATGACCACTTATTTTACCATATTTGATGTTTGAAATGATATCCTTGTACCGCAATACATCTCGCATCTTTTGAGAAAAATTGCATTAACGGTTCACCGATATGCATGATTCTGGGATTTCCTCCAAAATGATCTATTTTACTAAATGTGATGTCCTTATTTTAAAACTGTAATCAGTTTTCTTCTACCACGTACCGTGTTTTTTTTTTTTTTTTTTTTTTTTTTTTTTTTTTTTTTTTTTTTTTTTTTTTTTACAATTAGCAGTTCTACCTTAAGCGTATTAATGTAGTTCTGCGCATAAATATTGTATGGAATTAAGAAATACTAATAATTTCTTTGTTGAAATTAATAAGTTTCACAATGACATCAATGTAACAGACAAAAATACTAAAATTACTCTGAAAGGTATACTGTTGTATAATGGAATAAATATGCGTAATTTCCAGTAGCCCATTCAGTTCAGCTCAAGCAAACACATAACCTAAAATTACTTCCAGAAAAAGTCAAATATGCAAAGTTTTTATCATGCTCCTAGGTCAGCAATACTAAAACAATGTTTTATTTGTGATTGGGATAGTAGAGTCCAATCCGAGCACTGGAGAAGAAAAAATTGGAAGTAGAGAGACAGTCTCATGCCAGAAATGAAAAATGTTATTCTTGAGTGTCTTGTGAATCCAAAAATTGTACTCGTACCACCTTTACACGTAACATTGGGCCTAATGAAGCAGTCTGTCAAGGCTTTAAATAGGAATCACAATTGCTACAAATAAATCTGCAAGAAGTTCTCTGAAATACGAGGGCTGTGCAATAAAGAATGATCACATTTTTTTTTTTTGACACGTACCTTTACTCATCCTCATAATTTTGATGTTCCTTCTCAAAATAGTCTCCCCTGAATGCGATGCACTTATCCCAGCGTTTCTGCCAGTCTTCAAAGATATGCTGGAAACCATTTTTGAGAGACCCTTCAACATGGCCTCCGCAGCCTTCACCACTGCTTCTGATGATGGATAATGCCTCCCACAAAGGCGTTTCTTCAAGTTAGGGAATAGAAAAAAGTCACACGGGGCTAAATCCGGACTATAGGTAGGGTGAGGGATGCACTTCACGTTCATTTTTGTAAGATATTCAGCAACAACATTGGCAATATGCGGCCGCGCATTATCGTGGTGAAGCATCCAGCCTGCTTCATGGAAATGTGGTCTTTTGCGCCTGATATGGACTTGCAATGTTTTCAGGGCATCCCTGTAGTATTGTCCAGTTGCTGATGTGTGTGCAGGTACAACATGCTGGTAAACCATTCCATGAATATCAAGAATGAGATGACTATAACTTTCCCAGCATAAGCAATCACTTTTGCTTTTTGGGGGGTTGATGTTGAAGGAAATGACCACACTGAGCTTTGCTGTGTGCTCTCAGGCTCAAAATGATGTAGCCAAGTTTCATCAGCAGTGATAACGTTTGAAAGAAACTCTGGATCTTCCTCTAATATCAACTTTAACTGCATGTTACCTCCATTGCAGCGGTAGGCGATACTGAACATGACTGAACTTGCTTGGTTCTCACAGGCGGGAACCAGGAGTACCAACAATGAAACTACTACGGCGTGTTTGTTTCACATTAAGCTAACAGAATATAATAAGGTTGAATTTTAGTGCGAAAAATTATGACCGTAAAAAAATTATGATCATTCTATATTGAACAGCCCTCGGATATGATGTTAATGTTAAAGAGGGAATATTTGATGAGCCACAAATTAGGAGGTCGATTTCTAATACCTTATTTGAAGAAACGATAGCATAATGAAAAACAGTCATGGATGGGTTTTAAGTGTGTCATCGAAACCTTTCTGAGAAATTACAAGGATCCAAATCTCAAAATCATTGTAGAGATATGCTTAAGAAATTTCAAAGCTAGATTGCAATATGATTGTGAAAGTATATTTTCTGCACTCTCATTTGGACCTTTTTTTCCCAGAAAGTATAGACTGTGTCAGCGAGGAGTAGGGTGAACAATTTCATCAGAACATAAAGGAAATAAGAAAAACGCACATTTCAAGGCAGAAAAGTGAAAAAAAAAAAGTGTAATGCCCAAATCTAAGTGATTGTTTAGAACAGATGGGACATTTTAGTTTACCATGAAGAGCGTTGTGTTGACACTTGTGGATTTATTAACTTTTTATTTAATAATATAACATAATTTTGATACAGCAGAGTATAAAAATTTATATTTTACTATTTCTTCTATTGTGAAGGATTGGTACGTGATGGAGAAAAACTAAGCTTATATTCTGATTCAGCTTACTCAAATTAGGGATAATGATATATTAAAATAAAAACCCCAGACCAAAAGTTAAATTTTGCATATTAGTGTTATTAATTCATTGCCGTATAAATCATAGCAAGCTTCGTGGAAGTAAACCAAAACACGTGTCAATAGAGCGATTATTTAACATCCTATTGCTGAAATTAACTCCACAGATATCTAGTGGTAGCAATTCTTAAACTACAGTTATCTTGTGAGGTTTTCATTTAAAGTTCAGTGAAATTCCTAGTCAAGGTTGGCGGAATTCTTGTATTTTTACTGTCCAAGCTTTCTCGATGATTTCGTTCCAACTTTCCTTTGATGTCATCGAGGGTTTTCCTTTGTAGGAGAACGGCGATGTAATTTGTTTCTTATCGAGAATAGATCCCGTTTCCCTAAATCTTTTCATGTTGATGCACACAAACAGGAAATTTGTCTATAAATTGCCGCCGCAAATCATACAAGAAGATTGGGTTTGCTAGCGTATAGACTCTTTTTAGTGTTACCTATAGGCCTCCAAGCAAAAGCTCTGTAATTTTTTATACGTTAATTAAAAGGAATGAAGTTATTTTTTATCTCTTTCCAAATTTTCTCAATAGTTAAATAGGTTTCAATGCTGAGTTAACGTCAACATTAAAAAAAAAAAAAAAAAAAAAGTCGAATGATTAACACAGCAGTTCCATACTTATCGACGTGCCACAATATGAAAGTAGCTCTCATTAAAAGAAAAATATATTTTGAGTAAACCAATAAGCGCCGAAAAGCTGGTGTATCTTAAACCAAAACCAAATGCGTGTAATGCCATTCTGCGTGTTGAATACCACAACATGCGGTGGCGAGATTCGACTTCCAAAGCGAGGGAAGCTCCAAATAATTTTCATTAAAATAACGAGAGAAAGACTCGGAAAACTAAGGCTACACTTCAGTACTCTTTCTATTGTACGTACAGTCACATGTAGGTCGTTCTGCATTTCAAGACTGCTCACACTACAAGTAGACATTCCTGCTTCCCCTCCCCACTCACACGTTCCAATTTTTCCTACAGTTCGCTCACACAGCGTGAAGTGTGCAGAAAGTATGCAATTCACACTCTTTTGCTAATTACTAAAACTTCACAAGAATTTCCTATTTATCACCACTAAATACCAATCTACGTGAAATACTATTGCTAATGCTATTGATATACACTTACAATTGTGTTTAAAAGAGCTATATAAAAAAGAAACTTTCCATCACCGCTTCAGAGACTTGAAGCACGTTGCAAAATCTGTCAGTGCTTCCTAACTGTCGAGAAGTCGCGATTACTTCCGGAAATCTACGAAGCATGGTATTCAAGATTACGAATGCGTACATACAGAAATTTTCAGTATTGAATCAGCTCGCGGAATTGGTCGTTAGAGCATTAAGCAGTTGTCAAATTGTCCGCTGCACCGTGGATGTTTGCGAATAAATTTTGAAAATGATAAAAAATAGCGCAAATAAAATACGAGGGCTGTTCAATAAAGAATGATCACAATTTTTTTTTCACAACGTACCTTTACCCATCATAATTTTGATAGTCCTTCTCAAAATAGTCTCCCCTGAATGCGATGCACTTGTCCCAGTGTTTCTGCCAGTCCTCAAAGACATGCTGGAATCCATTTTGAGAGATCCTTCAAAATCGCCTCCGCAGCCTTCACCAATGCTTCTGATGATGGATAATGCCTCACACAAAGGCGTTTCTTCAAGTTAGGGAATAGAAAAAAGTCACATGGGGCTAAATCCGGACTATAGTGAGGGTGAGGGATGCACTTCACGTTGATTTTTGCAAGATATTCAGCAACAACATTGGCAATATGCAGCCGCGCGTTATCGTGGTGCAGCATCCAGCCTGCTTCACGGAAATGTGATCTTTTGCGCCTCATATGGACTTGCAATGTTTTCAGGACATCCCTGTAGTATTGTACAATCACTGATGTGTGTGCAGGTACAACATGCTGATAAATCATTCCATGAATATCAAAGAATGAGATTACCATAACTTTCCCAGCAGAAGCAACCACTTTTGCTTTTTTGGGGTTTGGTGATGAAGGAGATTTCCACACCGAGCTTTGCTGTTTGCTCTCAGGATCAAAATGATGTAGCCAAGTTTCAGCAGCAGTGATTACGTTTGGAAGCAACTCCTGATCTTCCTCTAACATCAACTTTAACTACGTGTTACCTCCATTGCAGCGGTAGGCGATACTGTATATGTCTGAAGTTGCCTGGTTCTCACAGGCGGGAACCAGGAGTACCAACAATGAAACTACTACGGCGTATTTGCTTCACATTAAGCTAACAGAATATAATAATATTGTATTTTAGTGCGAAAGATTATGACCGTAAAAAAAATTATGATCATTCGTTATTGAACACCCCTCGTATTTCGGGCATGAATTTTTCTCCTTTTTCTTCTTTTTCTCCTGAAATTCTTGGGGAAGCGTCACTTCCAGCGCTTCATTGCTTGCTTCGCCAATGATGCTATGGCTACTCAATAGCTCGACGCTAGTCACTCACCAGAGCTCGAGTAGCTGTCTTATGTGAGTTTTTGCTGTGTTCTTTCCACGCGCCTAGGACAATGCCGACCTCTCAAAATTCGGCGCTCTAGACAGCCCAAAATGTCAGTAATGATCAATAATGGTATCAGTATTTGAGAAACTCGTCGCCTCAAGCACTTGTGAAAGATAAACTAAATTTCGATTTTTATAACTGGGGTAACATAAAATGCCAAGGTATCGCAATGCATAGCTGTGAATTATTTATATTAAATAATTCTATTGATCTACATCATCAGTGAATTCTAACATTTGTGGACAGGTATGACAAATGCTTAAATAGCGGACGTGATTATTTGTGGACATAGAATAAGCTTAAATTTTGCGACATGTATATTTTGCAAGTAACATGTGATTTGTTTTTAATTTACGTCCTCCAACGTTAAGTCATATCGGATGGTGAATGAATTGGGTGAAATTATGCTTAAATGAGTCCGGGGTCCATGGAGCTTAGAGTTACCCGACATTCGTCTTGAAGGATAAGGAAAAAACCCGGAAAAAACCTTATCTAGGTAACTCACCCTTACCGAGATTCGAAGTCGAGACCTCTTGAACGTGAGGTAGACATGTTACCATTTACGCTACCTAGGCGGGTGGTGACATGTGTTGCAGCTTGCTTTTCACATCAGTTTCTTATACATCACTTTGATGCACGCTGCCGACCAAGGGTTGTCAATATTGAGGCACCTTATTTTTACGTTGTAAATTTTGAAGCAGTGTAGGCTATCCTCAGGGTAGAGCAAAGAGTTCCGTCAAAGGGTATGCGTGGATATGTATGGGAGTAAGGATGGTTCTAATGACACTGGAATGCAAGTTCCAGACTGATTTAATGACTGCTTCTTTTTATCATCACATCAAGCTTGAAGTTGCCGACCAAGGGTTACCAATATATCACTGTTTAGAGTTACCGTGTGTAGAATGCTTATTACTCGATGACACTTAATTCGTTATTTACGTAGGAACCGACGGATATCTTTTGTCATCGCTTCTGGTCTGCCTTCGCCCAAGACAGAACCAGAGATGTTTCTAAATGTCCCGCCAGCCACGGTCTGTCTGTCCTCACTACAGCTGTGTGTGACTTTCACCTCTCAAAGCCTGTTTATTCACACCAAAACTCCTTTTGTGACTATTTTGTCCATTGTGATTATTAGTCTCGGTCATGCCATTATTAAGGGTCCGAACAATGCCTTTTCAAACGAAGTCAAGTTTTATCCACTGAGAACCCCTGCTAAGAACATTCTTTCTTCCGTGTCTTTTGTTAAATACTCAACCCAATGCACCTGCGCGTGTTTTAACAAACACAAAATGTTACTTTGAAATCCATTACGATTCTTTATTCATTCCATTCCTTAATTTCGGTATTACATGTGGTCTAAGCCTAAATCCTTACGCTCGAATTTCCCTGTACATGCTGGCAAGTCGAAAACTTAGGATGTTGTAGCTTCTCGTCTGCACTTCTGGGGAATTTTTATCAACCATGCCCCAAAGATATATTGACAGTTACAAATGCTGAGGCTTCATTCACCTATTAAAATTTTTACTGTATGATTTTCTAATTTACTTATTTAGTTATTTATAAAGAAGGCGCTGGTTTGTGATAACATTTTTGTGTGAGCAGGTAGTGCCATGAAAAATATGATATTGGTAGCATGATGTTCTACATATGCAGTTATAAAACCAACAATAAAAATAAAACAAAATCTAATGTGCGATTTGAACCCAGGAGCTTGCGAACATAAAGTATTGTCACATTAACACCGTTGCCTTCTTGGCAGTTTCCCTTATAGGTGATCAACGCCTTTACTGGCAAAGAACCCACTACAGTTGTGTGATATGCATGTAGAGTGTTTCTAAGCGTCCATGAAGTTCTCCGTTCGACACAAAGCAACTGGAAATAGCTTTTTTTTTCTGGCGAAGGAAACTTCTAAGTTATATCACGGAAACGCGCTTTATATAGGAGTAATAATAATTACAATCTTTTGCCACATTGTGTGAACTTCAGAGGCAAAGGCCTTGTGAATTCGTTAGGCATGAATGAGGAACAAAATCTGGAAAACCTTAATTGGACCAATTACATTAGTAGTTCACGGGTATAAATGGAGTCAATAGCGTTACATCATCACTACTGGAGCATGGCGTTGCATTCCTTGTTTCAACCTGAACTAGCTAGACGAATGTAATTCTGCAAAGGCTCATCACAGGAATGGTTAATCTTGAGTACAAAAGTCTACAAAGCACCTTTCAGTGATAACATCATCATCTAAGCCAGGCATCCACACAATTTTAGAGCAGATTTGTTGATATCCAAGTGATAAATCGACTTAACGCTACAGTACAAGTAAACAGTTGTAAGTCGATTGTCATGTGAACTTCACTTATCCACGTGATGGAGTACACGTTTTTAATTGGGTTCCATAGGTACTACTCAGCATTGACTTCTTTCAGTGTATTGAATGTTGGACAGGTATTATGATTAATACACGTTGCAAAACATTAAAAGCTCATATAGTTGAATACATCCTGTCTAGTATTAAAGAGTTCAATTGGAAATAAAGTGGTGTATATCTTAGGTTCTCAGCTAATCTTGGAGTATCTATTAAAATTGGCATTAGTACACTGCTTATGTAACAGTATTGTGTATTTTATGAATTTGTGTACCATTATTTTTTGAAGTTCTAAATATCTTATCTGGGTTGCATATAATTCACTCTTCAACACACTGTTAGCTACATAATCACAGCAAAGTCGCTCCAACATAAAAATAACTGAAACCTACGGTTGTTTAAACCGAAAAAAAAAAAAATCTTCTTCAAGTTCTAAATGTTACTGAAAATCCTAATATATGTACAATACAGCACTCTTATTACTTCATTCATGATACCATTTTTGGTTAATAAGTCTTAACTATCTTTAAGATAAGGCTGGGTAACTCGTGAACAAGGTTGAACGATCCTCTATTTTGTTATCTGTCAAACATACAGGGTGTTCATTTTTATCTGTAATTTTACCGCGCAAAATTTGACGTCATCAGTAGCATCGCTGATGGAGCGAGTTTATATACGATTCCCCTAGCGGCTTGCGATCGTATTTGATGTGCTTACAGCAGCTATGATGCCTCCCTCTACCGGCAGGTAAATATACTATTTGAGAAACGGGTCTGCCCGCGTAATATAATGGTGTGTAATTTCGCCTGGTGCGCAGATACGTTAACTGTTTAAAAAAAACTATATACTGCAATGCAATGCACTCTAAAGCTAATTATGCACCCAGTATACCAAGAAGAATATACGAAATGATAAGACAGTGAACACTTATTTCGTAATGAAGATCTGTTTTTCTGTTACAGTAGACATATATGCATATTGTAAACAATCTCAATTCTTTTCTGTCACCCACGTTTCCTCACAGTGTAACTTCATTACAAACCAGAAAATTAGCAGAACATGTTCTAGAAATGAAAAATAAATTAGTGTCACAATATGTATAAAGCTTTTATCCAAGTCTAAACAAGAAAATATCTCTAGTACATAGTGTGTCTATTTTCTTATATTTCCTTTCTCTCTTCCCCTTAAACACGGCCTGTATTGCGAGAAGGTATGCTTGAGGCCTTTCTGTCATGCCATGCCATGTGGTGCTGGCTGGCTGTATATAGCCAGAAGGTTTTTGCTGCGTGCCCACCCGTTAAGGGCAGGTAAGGTAGATTTCGGGATGTTGTAGGGTGAAATGTGGGTTATTAGAATGGTGTTGGTTATGAGGTTACAAGATGTACCTAGGGGTTGAAGGACAGGATGCAACACCTTGCATCCTGGTGTTTTTATTTGTTTTACTTTGGGGAAATAATTTTGATGCCTAGCAGCTTGGAAGGATTATGTGGAGCTCAGGTTTAGCTGCTGTTCGGATTAGCTCCTAGATTATCTCGGATGTCCGCAAGCCATGTGGGGTAACCGGTGCTGTCTAGAACGTCTAGTGGGGTCATAATCTCCCAAGGACCTGACAAGGGCGCTTCTATGATTAGGTAAACTGGCGTATAATTTTGATGCCCGGCGCCTAATTTCATCCTCCACGTAGAAGGTACAGGGAGCAATTGCTTCCCTGTATCCAATGCTGGGGTCAACCTCGATGCCAGTTGGCATGAAGTTATATCTCTTCCGAGTGCTGCTCATTAAGAAACAAATTGAAGTCTTTTAAAGATTTGGAAGCTGCATCATATGGAGATGCTTTATTAAAAAAAAAAAAAATGTGCTTTAAAAGGCACTATCCATATATTGTCCACCCAACACCAGAAGGTGCCCGCCTCGGTAGCGTAGATGGTGGCGTGTCAGCTTCACGTTCAAGAGGTCCCGAGTTCGAATCTCGGTCAGGGTGAGTTACCTGGATAAGGCTTTTTCCGTGGTTTTCCCTTATCATTCAATACGAATGTCGGGTAACTCTAATCTCCATGGAACATGGACTCATTTGAGCATCATTTCACCCAATTCATGCGCCGTTCGATATGACTTAACGTTGGAGGACGTAAAAAAAAAAAAAAAAGACAGAGGAATGTGTAACGTAATCGCTTTTGCTTTCCGCATGTTTATGCTTGGCTTCCAGATATAAGGATGCTAGGTTTATGTAAAATACGCAGTGTTGTTACATTATTTACCCGTTCATAATACCTATCACTGCAGGTACTGAAACGAACATTATATCTGGCAGCATGGGTGACTCATATGCACTCTCATACACTCATTTCGTAGTAAACAGATCCACTACCAGAGCAGAGAAACAGTTAAAACCCCTCTCCATCTTCGGGCTCCTTTTGCCGTCATGTGGTGAACACACGCGCGTGCGCGCGCGTAAATCAAATTTTGCAGCCACACTTGATATAAGATGTTAAAAAAAAAAAAAGAGACTATTTTGGGTTGAACTTGCTGTTCTGCCCTTTTAAACACAAAACGTTGAGTTGTTAAGTGCACATTAATCAAGTAGAGGTTACTTGACCTAGTGTGGCAAATTGCCCAGCTGTGTCCAATGTTCTTGTGTTTGGAGACAAGTAGGTACATACATAAAATGAACCATTGGCAAAGTATCATTGCCTATTCAGTCCTTTCAACACCTTGTAACGTTATAGATGTAGGAAGTGCAGACGAACACTGAAGCACGTACTTAAGTGCAGTTTATTACTTGCCCCCAAAATATCTCTTGCGTAAGTACTTCCGTGGAGTAAACTGTTTTATGGCATCTTAAGGTGACCTTCATTGTTTTTGTTCGCCCTTCGCTGTAAAATGGAAACACATTCCTAATAATAAATAGCTATTATGTGTTTAGGTTATTTTAGCTGTGACAGATGGAAGGATGAAGGTCAACACTATGCAGCAGTGTCTCTGTGTGCCTGCCATGCTAAATATACCTATTGATGTAGGAAGTGACGTAACAAAGGAGGAGCCACGTGTTTACAAGCAATGTTAAGTGGGGCTCACTTTGATTTTGTAGGTACTTTACAAGCTGGCATGTTACATGTTAATCAAAGCCTTCGATTATTTTAACTAGAGAATAGAAATACTCAATTTGTAAAACGTTTTATTGCAACATTGTTATAAGAAGGGGCGGATGTTGCCCTATTTGCCTATTTTATTCCTTTGTTCAGAAACGTAGGCTTTTAAATTATAAGCACGTTTCCTACAATTATTAGCCTAATTTATTAGTTTTATAGAGCCTATAAATACCTATTTCATACCTTTGTGCCTATTCTGCTTATTAGTGCCTAAAACTAGCTAATTTCTTCTGCTTGTAATTTGTGAAATCAGCTTTTGCATTTGTTGGTTTCAACGTGAAGTTTTCGGGGAAGAGAAATTTCTTACTGCTGCACATTGGATATACAAAAAGGGGTTTATTAAGGAGACACATTTGTGCAAATTGGCCCAAAACTTACAATACCAAATTTAGTTTGTTTTGTCTTAAAATTAAGATAGACATACTTCAGTAATATAAAGTTTTTTTTTTCTTCTATCGGCACTACAGAAAACGTCACACAACTATTTAAATAACCCTACACCTGTACCGTAGCTGCTATTACTTAATTTTCACCTCAGATTTCTCAGATTAAATATTTTCTACATTTTCCTAACTTCAAAATGTTCCACAGGATGCAGTTTTCTATTAATCTGTATGACATTCTAAACATGCATGTACCAATTTATATTTGTTGTGTTTTTGTTATTTGTATTGAAAATAATTATAATGGTTACTGCTTACTGAAAACGCTTAGGAAAATAAAAATTGTTAAATAGGTATGATTATTTTTTCCCTTCATTGATATGACGAAGACAAACATTTCACATAGGTACAGGTTATTAATAGGTTAAAATGGGTGTAGAAACTTATACGACAAGCATTAACTTTTAAAATTACAATGTGTGGGACATTTTGAAAATCGTCTGTAATTTAGACATAAACTGTTAATTCCTCAGAAACTATTGTAGCTAGAAAGCTGAAAATTGGTATTATTCCATTCTTGATCGATCATAAAAATAAATTGTATAAATTTGAAACAAATCTGACAAATGCTTCAGATATTTCATTTTTCACCCTTAAGGCCCACTTCCACCAAACCCATGTTTTTTTTGACATAGTTAATTACTCCACACCTTTCTGCACATTATGGTTCTTACTTAGTGAAGTGGATTTATATTTATTTTAATTATATGACAATATCTGTTATTTTAACATTCTGTGGAGCCATTTATGAAATTTGGTATAAGTGTAAAACTATTTCGTCTAGGGAAACGCAAAATAGAATATGTTCAGGGAATTTGTTGCAGCATATGTTGCAGTGATTGTCATTTTGTTATAGTGCATTTAGGAGCCAAATCTTCCTTTAATGTAATAATGAAGTGTAAAAGAATTTGTATCCCTGTCCATAAAGTATGGAAGTTCAAAATATTTTTCTCGATTATATGTTCGATGAGTCTATGCATATCTTTCAACACAGATGTTTATACAAATGGAAACAATGTATTGTAGACTTGACTACATAAAAATAAGTACGCATTTGCATGCGAGTATAGGAAATAGATTTAAGATTTGTGCAAGAAAATCTTATTTGCCATTCAGCATACCAGTACTCTCTACGCATCACAAGAAGAAAAGGTGGGGCCTGCAGAGGGAGAGGGGTTTGAACTGCTTATATGCTCTGGTAGTGGATCTTTTTACTACGAAATGAGTGTACGAGAACTGCCAGGTCTAATGCAGTAACTGCAGTGATGGGTATTATGCATGGGTGAGTTATGTGACAACATTGTATTTTACATGAACCCATCATTCTTATCATACCCGGAAGGCGAGCATAATCATCATGCGGAAAGCAAAGTGATTACGTTACACATTCCTGTGCTTTGCCTTCTTGTGTTGGGCAGACAGTAGATACTTCTTTTTTTAAAAAAAGTATCCGTGAGGCTACATATTTTCATTTTGCAAGGGGTGTTTCGAATTACCAGCATATGAATATGTATTTAAAATATTAAACATTGAAGATTCATGCTGTACCTTTGCTCAGATAATACAATCTATGAGCCTTTAAGTTGTTTTAAGGTTACTTTTCAAATTCCACTACTTCCTCCCTAGGTTTGTAACTCAACAGAAAATTAGAATGGAGTTCTTAGCTTAGATATCTGCGCAAACTCGGAACATTTAAATTAATCGACATAAAAGCTGATATTTTCCGAAATAAATGCTATAAGCAGAGGAGCTATAAATTAAATACACGGAATTTGAATGTTGAAGATCTCACGTTTAATTCGTATTTTGTTGAAAATACCGACTAGATAGTCAACATGAAAAATTCGATGCCATGGCCGGGATTTGAACCACGGATCTCCTAGTTACCGTCCAGTCGCTCTTACCCATTGAGATACCATGGCCAACGTGTTGTCCTGACGTTAAATTCTCCAGTTGACTCATATTTTCCCGGTAAACTACTAGGTGTCTCTCGTATTCGAGATACACCGTTTGTGTAAGTACCTACTTGAGTCTCAGGCTTCATCATTTAACTCTAATTTAAGTTAATTGATGGAAATTAATAGTTTCTTCACATTAGCCATATATAGGCTAAGGTTTTTGATAGAGTCAACATGAAAAATTCAATGCCATGGCCGGGATTTGAACCACGGATCTCCTAGTTACCGTCCAGTCGCTCTTACCCATTGAGATACCATGGCCAACGTGTTGTCCTGACGTTAAATTCTCCAGTTGACTCATATTTTCCCGGTAAACTACTAGGTGTCTCTCGTATTCGAGATACACCGTTTGTGTAACTACCTACTTGAGTCTCAGGCTTCATCATTTAACTCTAATTTAAGTTAATTGATGGAAATTAATAGTTTCTTCACATTAGACATATATAGGCTAAGGTTTTTGATAGAGTCAACATGAAAAATTCAATGCCATGGCCGCGATTTGAACCACGGATCTCCTGGTTTCCGTCCAGTTGCTCTTACCCATTGAGCTACCATGGCTAACTCTATCAAAAACCTTAGCCTATATATGGCTAGTGTGAAGAAATGATTAATTTCCATCAATTAACTTAAATACCGACTATTTTACTGGAATATAGGGATGAAATTAACCAGCAAATTTTGGCGACATTTAAGGTGGTTTTAGCAAAAAACGGACACACAGACACACACACACACACACACACACACACACACACACACACACACACACACACACACACACACACACACTAATTTTGTTCATTTTCATTAAAATTCCCCTGTACTGAGACTGAAATTATCAAACAGTGAAGGAAGTACAGTAGAAACGCACTGTTAGAAATGTTTGCGGAATACTCTGAAAGGTTGGAATTCCCTTTAATTAGCACGCATGCGAAGCACAAAGAAGAAGATAATTTACAAACAATAGTGAAAGTTTAGTGTGGAACAAAGGAACGAGTAAGATGTGCGAAAATGGTGCGAGATAAGCGAAGTGCATGAGGGATGGCCGAGACTGAAGATAAATGTTTGTGACGTGTAAAATTATTAGCAGAAAGCAATAAACCTTTAAAAGGATCGGGGCATCTTAAGGTATCTAAACTGCTGAAGGAACAATAAAGAGTGGTAATAAATTAGTGTGTTTGACAGTTTGGATCTCGAGTCAGCCATGCTTCAAATAAAGCCAAGCCAATCTTCCAGATAGCTCATGCCTTAGAACGCAGATGTGTAAAGTTATATCACTTTGATTCTACAGGAAAGAATTTAAGCTTTCATAAAAGCGTTCCGCCGCTCTCTTTCACGCCTCCCACATGTTTACAACAGCACAGTTCTAATTTGAGACAGACTATAAGAATCACAGTTTGAATAATTTTGCTGCTATAGTTCTTTCAGAATTTTATGCTTGCTTTATCTATGCGTGCTTCTCACCTCTGTACGGGTAAAACCTCTTGAAAAAAAAAAATGTTACTTAACCTGAAAAAAGTTCATTAATGGGTTGTAGATACTAGAATATGGAATGGGGGAAGAAAAATATACATTTCAATGGCCAAGGACAGGTGTAATGAATTTAAGGGCAGCCAGAACGTCATTCTGGGGTGAAATTTCATAAAATGAGTTATTGCCAAAACAATGTTTCCTGCTACTTGTAGAAGCGAATAACGATATTTATTTTCCTGTCCCATAGTTTTAAAAGTGTTAAATAGACTCATTTTGAAAAGGCTGCACAGTATGCCACTCCCCCTATTAGCCATTTGTAACTGTGTTCTCTCCTTGGTTGTAACCTTATCGAAGCTATATTCCAGAGCACACCATTATTAGGAAAGGAAGTCCTTGTTTTTTTCTATTAATATCAATCTGTGTATCTGATTCTTCCATCCTTTGTTTAGTCGGTTTTGAATTACTAGTGCTGTTTTCGAGATGGGAAGGAGCAATAATTTTGGTGTAAGAAATTGGCATAGGAACCAGTATAAACAGTTTAAGTAATCCTGATTACATAATAAGAGTTACATCCCCTAAAATGGAAAAAGTGTAGCAACACATGACAATATATTGACTTCGTCAAACCCAACCTCAAACATTGGCGATGAATGTGAAGTGAAAATTAGTTTTTCCAGGAAAAAAATTGGTTTCTTCATTATGTAATGGCAGTGACGACAATATAACTAAAGTAAATAATGATACTATTAGATCAACAAGTTCTCAGTTAGTAGATACAGAAACTTTGTACGGTGTAAATTTTGTGAAAATGAAAATTGTCATATTAGAGGATACCAAGAAAAGAAACGGACTATTAGCTACAATATCACTCAGTTGCCAAAAGTGTAATAATAAATAGACATTTGAAACATCCAGAACTACTGAAAGTGGTGCAGAAGTAAATGTAAGGTTTGCTTATGGCTTTAGAATCATTGGCAAGGGAATTGAGGCAGGTAAGACATTGGCTGCTGTTCTCAATTTACCAGTCCCCTTGCCAAATTTAAAAAAAAAATAATAATACCATAGAGCAAGTGGCCATGGAATCTAGGAAGAAGAGAAGTATTGAAAAACGAAAAAGCAAGGAGATTGATGATGAAAAAGATGCAGAATATGGATCTTGGGAAATTCTGAGGTGTAGTTCCAACATAGCAAAATTTTAATGCTGTTTTTCTCTGGGTTTTTTTCCCTTAAATTTGGGTGTGCTCATCTATAAAACTACTGCAGCTACAAGTCTACATTTTTTTCTGGAGTTAAAGCAATACTTAAACTGTTTTTAAAAGTACTTGTAGAAAGCTGTGTGAAAATTTTAATTTAAAAAAATATGTATTGAATATTTTAGAAGTAAATTCAAGACATTTATTTAAAAATCACGTATACTTTATTAAAACTCTAAAATTATATTTGTTATCTTTAATGAATTGTGAAACTGTTGTAAAATGACAAGTAAAGGTTTCAAATTGATGCGTGCCCGCCTCGGTAGCGTATATGGTAGCATGCCTGCCTCATGTTCAAGAGGCCCCGAGTTCGAATCTCGGTCAGGATTAGTTACCTGGATAAGGTTTTTCCGGGGTTTTCCCTTATCCTTACAGACGAATGTCGGGTAGCTCTAAGCTCCATGGACCCTGGACACATTTGAGCATCATTTCACCCATTTCATTCACCGTCCGATATGACTTAACGTTGGAGGACGTAAAATTACAAAACAAAACAAAAGAAAAATGCGTTCACTGGTTCTTGAGCTAAGCGCACCAGAAAACTCTCATTTTAACATTGGTGAGATAAGCTGCTCCGGCTCCCCTTAAATGGTCTATGAGGGAGGTAAAAGAAGGGGAAACAGTAAATGTACTGTCCTCCACAAGAGAGAAAGTCTCCGGGACCGGTGACGCAGGGAGATTGCTGAAGGTTCCCACACCCTCCCTGGACAGGTTTATTACACAACATTCAAAAAAATTCTGACGGATCCTACTTTTGTGAATGAATTTTCTCTGTTTTAGTGAATAGAGTGAATAGGGCGCATGTTTTTAACAGCACTACTCCTTGTGTAGCAGGCGTTCTCTACCACACAAATTCGCTGTCCTTTTCCCACTGTGTAAAGGAGCACATTCCTTTCAGAGACCTTCTTTGCGTTGCTGGACAGTAGTAGACTGCATTGTAATTGACGTATTCTAGAAAGCATTTACACAGAAAAAAGGAGAGAGAATTTAACAGAAAACATTTTCCTTTAGAGCTGAAAGTTAGGAAAATTTTTAACTTAAGATCAAATGAACTACGAAGAAAGCATGAAAATGTTTAGGAAAATTAAGATTAAAATGGTTAAAAGAAATGTGGAGAACGGTGAAGAAAATATGGCAAGAGGGTAAAGGAATGGAGAAATAGTGCATACAGACTTTCCCCATATGTACAACAAAATGTTAAATATGATGGGGAAGAAACAAAAATAGGCAACTGCTAGAGAAAGTAATTGTGTAAATGTTATAAAAAGTTTATTAAGTAGATAATTAATCATTCATTCATATATAACCCGAAAAAATTGACTTCCGACCTTTAATGCATTAATACTTTAAAGAATTGTTTCAAAATGATACTATTCTGCCACTATAAACAAAGATAAACATTTAATTTCCTACAGTATTAGGTTTGTAATGTTAGAGGTGGCCACAGAACAACGTAATTACTGCTTTCGAAAGTAATTTACATATAAAGGTGTCTTGGGTTCGCCCACTCCAGTCAGAGCAGCGATCCACTTAGTGTCTTTGACAAGGAACAAAGGCGTTTGCGAAACGTTAAAAAGTTGTGCTGTTTCGGGGTTTTCTCGAGGGGCCCTTAAATAGCTCAAGAAGAGGTGATACGAACTACAGTCCCTTCTTTGTTTTGGGGACGTTGACTGCCAGTTGTGCAAATTCAATTACCGTATAATTGGCTACATCCGTTATGCTTCCAGAGATGTTTGGGGCATAAACCGAGCGTTATTGGAAAGGGCTACTGCTCACCGCTAATAACGGCCTTTTAAACAACTACAATGTAACAGTCTGAGAAAAACTGCTCGAGGAGCAGTGTAGTGAATGTGGTTTTTGACGGCATGTTAGAATTATAGCCTTGAAATAAGGCGAGAGGTAAATTTTACTGCTGAGTATATGTTTAAAACTCTAAAAGCTTTTAATGCCAATCTACCTTAAACCGAGTGGAATGGCTCAGGCGGTTTCGTCTGTGGCCCGCTTTCGGGAGGCCTGGGTTCGATTCCCGTGGCCGACCTACCTTACCCATGGGTTTTTTCGGGGGTTTTCCTGGGTGGCTAGACGAATGCTGGGTAGGTTAATTACATCCCCCCGAATTTCCTGTTCCTCCATTTCATCTCCATTATCATTTCATAGGAACTCTCATCTGGTGGTCTCTTTCAGGGTAGAAGTGTCGGCGGGTGTCTCGGCGGTGCACGTCAGGATGATATGCTCTGAAGTAAACTACCTCCTCTGGTAGGTCGGTTGCCGGTCTCTGCTCCTCTGCTGGGACTATTTTGGGACCGCTAGCCAGGGACCTTTGGGGCTCGGCTGCTGGGCTCGTTGCCGTCCCGCAGTAGGTGAGCGTGTTCGTTATCCTGGCCTGTCGGGGGAAGTCTCTATCCAAGTAAACTGTAGGGACCCTGCCCTCTGTACTGCCATAGCTCCTTGGGCCGGCCGCCCTGTCTCCTTCGCCTCATCCTTCCTTCCTGGGGTGCCCCACTTGGGGGCATAGGAACAATGGGCCCACCATGGTGGCCTACGTACCGAATTCCCTCCCTAATGAAATCGCAATCCCAATCTACCTTAAAATGGAACTACACACCCGATGGAAGTTGTACCTATGTGTACAATTATAGTATATTCACTGGTACAGGATAAATAAGATATTAGTGGAAATTAACTGTTCTTTCACACTGGCCGTGAGTAGGCTAAGCCTGGAAAGATAGAGTCACACTGAAAAATTCAATGCCATAGCCGGGATTTGAACCACGGATCTGGTTGCCGTCCAGCCGCTCTAACCATTGACACTAATAGTGGTTAACTAAGCTCGGGCGTTAAAGTACTTACACGTTGTAAGTTGCCATTAAGGTAGTTGTGTTTATGAGAACTCCTAAGTGGTTTATCGGGAAATACAGGAATCAGTTGGAGAATTTAATGCCATATCGGCACGTTGGCCATAGCAGCTTAATGGTTAGAGCGGCTGGACGGCAACCAGAAGATCCGTTGTTCAAAACCCGGCTATGGCATTGAATTTTTCAGTCTGACTCTATCTTTCCAAAATATTAGTGCTCTTTGGTTCCGAATACTGATAAAGCCTCTCTGATTTGTAGTTAACGAAATAGGTGAACCAACGATTGTATGAATTAACTGATGGTTTGCTAATAATAGAAACTGCAGTTGGCTACTTGTTTGTCAGTCATAGGCTATGGTTAGCGTGCGAAGTTAGTGGTTTTCTCTTCTTTTCTACCTCCCTCCCACTACTGCTGGTGAATTTTTGCTCGGCCTGCAATTGGATTACTTCTATAGGAACGTAAATATTTTATTTTCTCTACCACCTCTTAGTAAGTAGAGGGAATATTGTGTGAAATGTTATATCGGAATTTAATCCGAAATGCATGTTTTGGAACACTTTGAATAACGAAGCATTTTTTTAAAGAAAAATTATGTGTATATGTATGAGAAAACGCAAGTGAACAACGAAATGAATAAATGCCAAACTGCGTGTTTATGATGAATATCTTTCGAAAATGCAATACGGCGATTTTCAAGAAAATCTCTCCCACCCTAAATACCCTTCATATGGAAAATTTTTGAAATATTGAGTTTCTCAAAATACCTCCAGCGGTTTTGATTAAAATGTGACACATTTAACATAATTTCATTATAAAATGTTTATCTTGGAATTTCTAAGAACATTTTATGGAGCTTGTTTAAAGCGACCAGATGGAGATCAGAAGATTCGTGGTTCAAATCCCATTTCTGACATTGACTTTTTCAGTCTGACTCTACCTTTCCAAACCCTGCCCTTCATACGGCTAGTGTGGAAGAACAATTCCCATTGTTTAGAGCATATCTGGTGATAGATTAATTTGCAATAAATATTAACATAATAGTAGTATAAACAAGAGATGTATTTTGTCTGCCTCACGTTCAAGAGGTCCCGAGATCGAATCTCAGTTAGGGTGAGTTACCTAGATAAGGTTTTTTCCGGGGTTTTCCCTTATCCTTCAAGACGAATGTCGGGTAACTCTAAGCTCAAAGGACCCTGGACTCATTTGAGCATCATTTCATCCAATTCATTCACCGTCCGATATAACTTAACGTTGGGGCGGACGTAAATGAAAAAAAGAGATGTATTTCATATTTAGAATTAAATATGGCCGCGCCATTGCTGAGTGGTTAGACCGCTTGACTCTCACCTAGGCGACCCGGGTTCGATCCCAGGTGACCGCAAAGTGGGATTTGTGGTGGACAACATGGCGCTGGGGTGGGTGTCCTCCGGGTCCTCCGGTTTTCCCCACCATCATTCCAGCAATTGCTCCATCTGTCATTCATCTCAGGCGTTGAACTGACCCCTCAATCCTGATTTCATCTCTCAGGTCAGATGCTTCGGCTCCCAAGCGCCTCCTAACGCCAGCACTGACGAGAAAGGAAGTCATTGAAAAGTAGTGTAAGGCAGGCAAACGAGTGGGCACTGAGTTAGCGCATAGATCAGAAGCGACCCCTCGGTATTGTAGATGGTCTGTCTCACGTTCAAGAGGTCCCAGTTCGAATCTCGGTCAGGACGAGTTATCTGGATAAGGTTTTCTCCGGATATGAACGGATATGAATGTCTGGTAACTCTAGGTTTTATGGACCCTGGGCTCATTTGAGTATCATTTCACCCATTTCATTCATCGTTCGATATGACTTACCGGAGGACGTAAATTATAAAAGATAGATCAGAGGCAAAAATAAAGGTACAACGAAAATTAAGAGCTGAAAATAATATGGTGGTAATTTTACTGTTATAAATAAGGTGCAATATCAGTAAACGTTAGAATAATTAAGTTGTCAAGAACTCATTACAAAACAATTTCAAGGGGGAATGTTTATTCCGAAAAACAGCTGTTCCGGCTCCACCCACTTCTGTAAAGACTGTTTTAATAGGAAGAGCAAATATGTCATCTCCGTAGTCCTCCAGGAACAAAACGAGGCACTATTCTGCAGCTTCCGACATTTTCAAGTATTCAGCGGATAGACTTGTTCAAATATTTGAGTATACCAGCTGCGGTTCTGGAAGATATAATTGGAGAAGGTTCACTCTCTGCAAGATCATCAACTTCTACAAATGTGACCCCATTACTTAATAGATGGTGTTTTACAGAAATATGTTTATGGAAAGAAACAAAATTAATAGAGTAAAATTTTAAATAAAACTGGATGTTAATTGCGTATCTACGTTAGTGAGTTATTCGCTTTCTTTTGTAGCTTATACGTACAGTATTGTTTCTCAAGCAAATAAGACCTGACTTGTCTAATAATGGAAAATCAAGAATGCTATTATTTTAACAAGTTATTGTTTAGAGTGACAAGTAAAGGCGAGAGTGATGTGCGCTTGCATGCGATACAGTTTAGCTCTGGATGCTGAGAATGAATGACGTCAGATGCACAGCATGGCCATCAATTGTACAGAGGTATATTTTAGACCGTGGCGTAAGATGTAATGTTGCGCAGTACAGTCTGATTTTTAAAAGAAGATACGTGAAGGTCATCTGTTTCTCCACGTGTGGTGCTGCTATGTTGCCTAGAACTAAGTTACACATAATCAATCCCCTCTGTAACCTCTCAACACACGAAATATAGATAAACGTTCGATGTTATCACATCTCAACAAAAACATGCATATTTAATCTGTGTTAGCCTACTTTAAGAACAAAAATAAGTTCTTCACACCTTCAATGCGTTGTAGCGTCTTTACATGTGTGCGTTCTTTTAAATAATTTTTACACTATATAAGTAATAATCCATACTTACCGTTATTGGTATGCATCGTAAGTTGACATTCCCGCTCTAGTGTGGTAAGTAATTTCTCCATAGCAACACATATACGCGATGCACGTTCTAAAATCTAAATTTATCTTCAATTATATTTCTTAATAGTTTATTTAATATCTCAATTATTAAAACTCAGATTAATATAAATACACATAGTGCAAAAAAAAAAGGTATGCAATACACGTGTTGTAAGCACATAACGCATTCTCGGAAAACGGGGGGGGGGGATTTGACGCATGTGCCTCGTTTTTTTCAAACCTTTCCTCGTTCCGTATACATTAATATCGCAATATACTATTAGTAACGACTTTATCGATTGTCATGTTCATATCTAAGCCGCCGATATGCTGGAATTTTGACCCAAGGGAATTCTTTTACATGCAAGCATATCTACTGACATGGGCTGTCGCTTTTGGTTGAAGGGAACAAGCTGTTCATTGATAAGGAGCAAACTCTCGTCTTCCTGTTCAAAGAATTCTCTAAGAAAACAAACAAATTCTCCAGCTTGGCTGTGCAATGTAACACACGACCGTAAGCTGATCTTTGCCTTAGACCATGAATCCTCGGTCTTCCTCTAATCCTACCGCCACTACGTCTTGTTTCAAAACAACGTACTTTAATTTTGCTTTCACAAAGTAGGCTAACAATACACAACGCAACTGAAACTCAAGCAAACTCTTGTTTCCCGCACAAAAATAGCGATAACTGACCCGAGGAGCATGTGATTCACCAGTGTAAGCAATTTGGCAACCTTTGTTTATGTTTTTTATAGCAACAACCTTCCCCTACTACCCTTCGCGCCCCATACTTGATGACCTTCACGTATCTCTTTTAAAAATCAGACTGTAGTTTATGGTCGAGTTCACTTGTTTATTTGTAAGAAAAGGAGGTGTCAGGCTAGTCATGTCATCTAACCCACTAGCTTTATCAGCAATATGCTGGTGAAAGCTGAGATCTTATCCCCGCCATTGATTTGCATGACGTCACTCGCGCACATCCTAGCAAGATCACGCGCCACCTCTTAAAACTACATCTGAACAAACAACTGCTTCAAGAAGCAAACGTCGAAAACAACGTAACGTAGTATTCTGCGAACTAGTGAAGCATTGTGTTGCAAGTGTCAAAGCCCTTGCGAAACTGTCAATATTTCGTAATATGGCACCAGCGATTCCTCTGCCACCAAAGCTAATAATTACAAAATGGGGTACTTGGGTAGAGGCCTTCATGTATTATGCGGTGCATTACAATGAAATTGTAAATGTTATTAGCGCTCTGTGATGAAGATTCATGTGTTATTGTAACTGCAAATTCTCTGATATAGCACGAACTCTCTGAAAATCTTCAGTTCATATCCAACAATTTTGCAGTGTTGCCCAAAGCTGTTAAACAATTACAAAAATCGGGTTTGTCCAAGAGCATGTCCAAGAGCATAAGCATAGTAGAAGACGTAGCTAATTCAATTAATAGGATGTCTCTTGTGCCAGGTATCGAAAAGTTGAAAGCTAAGTTCGAAAATGTTCTAAACAAAAATAGTGGTTTTCAAACTATTTGTGAAAGTTTGAAAATTAATAAGAAGGGGAACACGCCAGGCGAGAGAGTGGAATTGTTTACATTTGCACCTCTGACATCGTGTGACGTCTAAAGAAGTTTTTCACCGTTTAAAATCTGCCTCAGTGATAGGCGTCACATTTAATAATTTACGAATGTACATTGTAACCGAAAGTAATTCACTATGGGATGATATAATAGTTTAAGTGCAATTCTAGAATGCATAGCTTATGATGCTTGTGTGCTGCAGTGAGGCGGTTGTCATCGTTAGACTGTACCTATCTGCAGTTGTTTACATGCGCCAGCGATAGCAGTATAGTCCATGTGCAATATACCGATGGAAAAATGAAAAATGCATAGGCCTCCGGCCTTTAGTGATAAGAGTTTCCGGAAACCTCCTAGTCGAGGTTTTACAGGATACCTTACCTGTATAAAGCTTGCTATTTATCAAAGTGATGCTCTTCACAGATTGCCTTACAAACGTAGAAACCTCTATTGAGGAAGATTGCGCTTTTAGATGCAGGGAGCATCAAAACATGTAATGGATTGCTCCATTGCTCTCTCTGTCTGTCTGTCTGTCTCTCTCTCTCTCTCTCTCTCTCTCTCTCTCTCTCTCTCTCTCTCTCTCTCTCTCTCTCTCTCTCTCTCTCTCGTGGATTGAATCGAGTGCAGTACTGTATACCATGTGTACCACGTATTAGCTAAGGTATAAAGTAGTACCTTAATTTTTTTTAAGTGGATATATTTGCTTCCGCAATTTCTTATAAACTACTTAACTATTGAAGTGATCTTAATGGTGGTTAAAATATACGTAGTAATATGAAGGGTTCTAATTCACTTTTCAAGCCATAGTAATATCATATATAATTCTTAAGCGTTGCGATAGTAGGCATAAATTAATGATTTAAAGCAGCAGGAAATATAAAGATATTCCATCATTCAAAAACATGTCCTAAACAATAACATAGAATTCGTATCATGATCTAAGAATATGGATTAATTAAATCGCTCACGTAGAAATACAAAATTTGATTGAAAATACCAGGTTTCTTATTAGGTTGAAGATAGAAGCTGTTGTTTTAACTTTTCTTTTGCTTGCTGCACTTTATGCTACTATACTATTTTTTACGTTCATTTAGGTTCCAGAAAGTTTCACTTGACCCAAAAATTGTAAATCCAAATGTCGACCGAAATGGAAGATTTGGTAACCGAACTGGAAAACGAAAGTTAGAAAAATTATCCATAGAAACTGAGTACCCATTGCTACCCTTTTTCAGAAAATGAATTATTTATAATGATAAAATAAACAGAAAATATATTTAATATACAAAAAGTACAATATAATATTCAAAGTAATAGTAAAATAAAAAATAAAAAAATAAATGATTATAAAAAATATCGAATAACTGAATAACTTGCTATAGCTATAACAACACAAATTTAAAATCAACATAACAAAACCTGAAATTCTTTATGTAACATACCTGGAAAGCTATGCCATATTTATGGAATTTCATATAAGTGGAAAACTATAACGAAAGGTAAAAATTTAAACACATTTAGATAGAGGTTCAAGGTAGGAAAATTTGACTTTTATTAAGGTGATGATTTTTATGTAAGTAATTTCCTATCTCAGTATTTGCTGCTGGCATTCTTATTTCGCAACATGGCAATGTTTATCGGTTCTCGTATTGTAACCATCTGTGTTATGGGCACATGTCTGTTGTGTTCCTCTCCTGCGTATAATAAATTTTGGGAATTTCTAAACAGAAAAAAAAAAAGCCGTGAATATTGAACACGTGAATATTCGTTATTAATAATACAGCGGTTAAAAAATTAATTTGTATTTTAAGAACCTGTAAAATTCCTTAAACGGTAGCTTGCTTTGGAATTTAGGAAAAATAGTATTATCACGTGAAATGTTTAGTTAAACAGATCCCTTAGAATTTCCACATGCATTTGATTTTAACTACATCTTGACTGAGCTGCAAAAGACTCTCTGTTCTTTTCTGTATTGGCAGTAATATCCAGGCCGTTTCTCGGTTCCAAATTGAGAAATGCGGGTCGCTGTTTCATCTCGACCGAACAATAGCAATAGAAAAGAAGCCGGGGTGGAAAGAGCCGAAGATAGTTATGTCGATAGGAGTGATAAATGATGTTAATTCTGGTGCGAAGGGGTGCCAAGCTGTACCTTGAGCGGCGGTCTTCGTTCACAATATATCTGAAACATTTCCGTGCTGGCAAGCTGTTGATCACTGTGTTTCGTGCACATGTTTATTCCTTAACCTCAGTGACATTTAAAATTTGCATCTGTAAGATCTTCTTTTTTTTGTAACATATTGTATGGGCTATCGATTATATCAGTTCTTAAAATATGATCGTATTTGAACAAATGTGGAGTATTTAGCAAAAGGGGTACCAAATGCCCAGTTAAAAAATGGATCGCAATTGACAATGTTTACTATCACATAAAGTTTGCTAGCAGTAAACCCCCACTTTCTGTTTAACTGATTGGCACTCAGCTGTCAAGTGAGCAAGCCAGTGCGGTCACCATATGTTCATTTGTGAGTGACGTTATTTGTGTGTGTTCCTCCCACTCCTATACATGTGTAGCAAATAAAAAAATGTGTGTCACGATTTCAGAAAAACACTCCCCTCGTGTTTCATGTGAACATAACTGTCAAGAAGCTTCGTATCTTCTTACAGTCATAACTTTTTGTGCAAGAGAATCATAGCCAGCCACAAGTTTAGTCCATTTTATAATTAATAAGGTGTTCACAGCAGTAGAGGGGAACCAGTGTTTGCTGTGCAACGTTTCCCCGGTCGCTTGTTAATTTTGCGGCAACCTCAAGGAATTTGCATATGTTATCAATTTTTTTGTGATTGTTGACGTTTGATAGGTTGATTTATTAGTGCTGGGATTCTTCTCCGGTCATGTCCACGGCTGACCATCTGCTATTGTTTAGGTAAAGCATGTTGGATATGGAGATGTAAGTTCTAAGTGAGGAGAGACAATACCAATAAATTAGAGACCAATAATTTAATATATCCTGTATACCTTTTGTTCCTATAAAGAAATGGGCAAAGAGACTACTTCTGTAAAGCGGTATGTTAAATTTGGAATGGTTGGAAAGTTAAGCCATCGTGACCATGAGTGACTTGAGAATGCAGTGTAATTGTAAATACCTGAAGCTACTTACGCTACGTACCACACAATATTTTAGTTTACACATTTCCATCAAGAAAAATATGTTGGCTCACAAAAATGAAAGTTCCAGTTCAACCTTGTTTTGCTGTCCACAGATGGCACTACCTGTAATATTGTATACCGAGGAAAAAGAGTTACAAATATTTATAAAGTTTAATAAGATACGTAACTGTGCTCTTTAGGTTATGCATAGATTTTAGTGCGTGTTATTTCGCCAGGACTAAGAATAGCTAAGAATGTATACACAAAAATGTCGAAGAAAATTATACCTGAGAATGGAAGCATTCGAAAATGGATATATACTGTCACCCGAGCGTTGGAACACCCTATAGACCAGCTGAGAGCGGGAAGCAGGGGAGGTCCGTGTTAGCCACGCCCCCCCCCTCGTTTGTCTTATAGTGGTGACAGGAGGTGGCTGGGAGAAAAAACATCACTGTGCCGTCTCTTTCTGTTCCACCTGTCTTCTCGAACTTACGGGATATTTCATCTAATGGAGAACCTTCCAGATCGGCAAGCGGACCCTATATAAGCAGCACGTCGGGCAAGAGGAGGTGTTAGTTAGTCAGAGTTCTTGGCAATCAGCGTAAGAGTTCAGAGCTAGTGTAAGGACGAGAAGACTGTGTATGTGCATCGGAGTTTACGTAACCGCGAGTGCAAGTGTAACTTTAACGGACGAACTGGTGAATTGTAATTGTGTGCAGTACGTAATTCTGTGTAATTGGCAAGTGTTAAACTGTAAGTCGGTGGAAATAAAGAACATTGTTGAGTTTGTGTAATTGGACTTTTCATTTCACGAACCCACAAAGTCACAATACATTGATGTTTTTAGCTTTTGTAACATATATTTTTAGAATATTTTCCATTCTTTTGTTGGTACTTGTGTCCGATAATGACAAATGAAATGTGAGATACATATTTAGTGTTTGATAGCTATGAACATATAAACGAAGTTTGATTTCCCTGTGGAATTATGTTATTCACAAATTACAGATACCACCTCAATGATATTTTACTGAAAACTGTTTTATTTCTTAAGCGAACCTCAAAACTGGGATTTCTGCTAAATCTTGGAGTCGAAGTTTTGGAAGGAACACAATTCTTCTCACACTAACTAAAAGTAAGAAAGCCGTAAACCATAGAGCGAAATATTGCAACAGAGAATAAACGGTGGCAATAAAACATACGATGTGACTTCTACTTTCAAAAGAAATACATTTTGGGATTTCCTTAACTTTGAAAATTATATCTATAGTTATATCTATTTTATTATATTTGATCATGATGCCGCATGTTCGGTAATTTTGCATAACAAAAAGTGTAGCTTGAATATTGTGGGAGAAGTCCTAGAAGTGCTTTTCATACTAACTTTTGTAAAATTGTCCTTTCTTTGCAACTCAAAATATAAGTAAGCAGCGTTAATTATATCATTTTATATTATCTCATTCAAAACTTTCGAGAAGATTTTTGTTTTTAGTTTAAATTTTGGAATATGATTGTATCTTTAAAATGCTAGTCCCCATTCCTGATTTTCTAGTGATTGCAAAGGCTAAGCATAGGGCTTAAAGGAGGCAAAGAGTTGAACAAATTTTAATGCACATGCAACTATATCTATTTTTGGATTTACAACGGAATGTAATTACTTCTCCAAACCTGTATGTCAATTTTGGAACGTGGGTGAATGATTCGAGAATGTAGTTTGATTGTAATACTCTAAGCTACTTATAAACATATTTTACATACGAGATAACCAGTGGAATGGATAAGGCGGTTTCGTCTGCATTCGGGGGTCCGGGATTGATTCCCGTGGCCTACCTACCCGACCTATGGGTTGTTTCGGTTTCTTTCCGTGTTTCCATGCAAATGCTGGGTACGTCAATCACATCCCCCGAATAGATATAAATATAGATAGAGTCAACCTCCTTGATTACTTAATTAGTCGCTTTCTTCCCCCTCCTCTTCCTTTCTTACAATTTTTACATTTCTTGCCCATTTTTTTACTATCTGCATGAACTCACCAATACTTCTTACCTTCTTTTCCTCCCTGCCCTCTACTTTCTCCCATTTTTCTTCCCAGTCCTTTTTTCTCCATATTGCAACCTCCTCGCATTCTGTTACATAGTGTTCTATGCTTTCCCCCCACACAATTCACAAATTCCCTTTTCCCTACCTCTTAGCTCTCTTAGAAATATTATTCTTGTTCTCATCCATGCTAACCCTTCTCTCTCTCTCTCTCTCTCTCTCTCTCTCTCTCTCTCTCTCTCTCTCTCTCTCTCTCTCTCTCTCTCTCTCTCTCTCTCTCTCTCTCTCTCTCTCTCTCTCTCTCTCTCTCTCTCTCTCTCTCTCTCTCTCTCTCTCTCTCTCTCTCTCTCTCTCTCTCTCTTGCCTATTGGAGTAATCTATCTATGCTTCTCGTCCCCAATTTCGTTTTATTTGCTTGTAAGATTGTAATGATTTCATATTTTCTAGATTTCCCCATATTTCCCGTCTTTCTATATCTTCTATTCTGTATTGTACTCATTTACCCACGTCGCTTGTATTCCTTTCCTCTAATCTCCATATATCTCCCATTCCTATTTTTTCCATAATTCCTCCCATTTTTTCCATAATTCCTCCTATTTCTGCCCACCAACTATTTGAGTTCTCTAATCTTTTTTGCTGCCTCATGCATAATTTCATAATTTCTCCTTCTTCTTTAAGCAAACATTTGCCCGCCTCGGTAGCGTGGTGGTAGAATGTCTCCCTCAGGTTAAAGAGGTCCCGAGTTTGAATCTCGGTCAGGGTGAGTTACCTGGATAAGGTTATTTCCAGGGTTTTCCCTTATCCTTAAAGACGAATGTCAGGTAACCCTAAGCTCTATGGACCCTGGGCTCATTTCAGCATCATTTCACCCATTCCATTCATCGTCCGATATGACTTAACGTTAGACGACGTAAAATTACAAAAAAATTACCAACATTTTATTATTCTTTCCATTATTATTCCATGTGAAATATATAGAACGATCGTTTCTGTTGATACTTGAAACCAATGATGCCCACCTCCGTAGGGTAAGCGGTAGCGGCTCACTACTCTTAAGGTCTGTATTACAATCTCCGGTTAAGGTGTTGGTTAACAGTTAACTTGGAGTTACACGCAGATGTCGGTATTATGACATTCGGTTAAGGGCTAACTTAGAGTTATTTCTGTAGGTAAACTAACTCTCACTTCGGGTAACGGTTAGTGAGATAACTTTGAGTTTACCTTCACACACAAAAAAGAAAATGGCGTACCTCCAGACCAGATTGAATGTTGACAGCGATTCTGATGATGAAATGTTGGCACGGTATTTATTTAATAGTAGAGCTAAAACAATTAGAATGCGGAAAGATAATTTCATATTTGTGACATGTTGAAAATGAAATAAAATAAACCACATGAGTATTAGGTAACTTGACGTACTTGGTTATGGAATGATAATTTCTAGTATCCCATGGTGTCAGTGACTTGTTGCAAGCAATGCAATATTTTATGCGACCATATTATGTTTTAACGAACATAAATGTAATAAATAAAGATGTTAAACCTATACCGGAAAGTACACGAAATACTATATGTGTAGGTGGGTAGGTATAAATGTTCAGAAACATGCTGAAGTAGTAAACATTCGATTTTGCTAATAGTGGGTGCAATGTTTAATTTGCGTTTCGTTAAAGCATTACCAGAGGAAAGTAACAAGCTGTAAAGCAAACCGTGAATAAAACAAATGTTTAGGTTATGCAGTTTGTATCGATGTCCTAACCGTTATTACAAACACTGTTCACACATGTAATGTAGCTAATTACATGTACAATACCATAATGGTTTTGTCCTACAATGTGCCTTAATGAATACCATTTTCTAATTACAGTGCGATTTATGCAGTGTGAGCGCTGTCTCAATGCAAGTTGAAGTATTACTTATGAGTGAGTTGAGTGAGTGAGTGAGTGAGTGAGTGTGTGTGTGTGTGTGTGTGTGTGTGTGTGTGTGTGTGTGTGTGTGTGTGTGTGTGTGTGTGTGTGTGTGTGTGTGTGTGTGTGTGTGTGTGGTGTTTTAGGGCCCGTCGACAACAAGGTCATTTGGGCCCGAAGTTAACTCGAAGAACTAAAAGCTACACAAACTAAGTTAAAAGGATAAAATAAAAACACTCAACTATTAAAAAGTACATAAAAACTCATTCCAGTACTAATAATTTAAAATATCTAAAATTAATAAATATAAAATACAAGTCAGACTTGTTTATTAAAACCTATTTCAGAAACAAACAGTAGTGCCTTAACCACGGCCACTGGGTCGTCCCCTAAAATACCGAGCAAGTTAGTCCCCAAGCCCAAAGACTGTCGAACGCGGGCGTACTGCGGGCAATCGAGCAATACATGCCGCACAGTGAGGCGTACTGCACACGGAGCACACACAGGGGCCGGTTCCCCTCTTAACAGATGGCCATGAGTCGCTCGTGTATGCCCAATTCTCAGCCGGGTGAGTATCACCTCGGCCCGCCGGTTATCCCTGCAGGAAGTTGGCCAGGGTTGTACGCTCTCCTTTATCGCCTGGAGTTGTGTGCCTTCCAAAGCTGTCCAGGATTGCTGCCAAGCAGATAGGAGTTGGCGACGAAAAAAACGTTGCACATCCTGGTATGGCACCGTAGTTGTTAAACTCCGGGGCAAACGGCAAGCGAACTTAGCAGCCGCGTCCGCCTTTTCGTTCCCGGAAATCCCCATATGGCCTGGGGTCCAAGTGAAAACAAAATGGTATCCGCGACTGAGCATGTGCGAGATCTGGGCCTGTATTTTTAAAACAAGGGTGTGAGCGGCAGTGTGCTGTTGCAAGGCCTGAAGAGCATTTAGAGAGTCAGTGCAAACAATAAAAGCCAGGAGCTAACTTGCAAATAAAAAGGAGCAAATAGAAGATGGCATACAGCTCTGCGGAGAAAACTGAAGTGGAGTCCAGAAAGCGAAATTTATGAGCCTCACCGTTAATGAAGAACGCGCAACCCGTAGTGCTACCTAACTGAGAACCGTCTGTAAAGACCGGAACATAGATAGGGTAACGGCCCAGTAGTTCGGCAAAAAGTTGTTGGATCACCGAATGTGGAGTAGCGAGATCGAACCGCGCACGATCGAGCTGCCAAGCAGGATCAGGGCTGATGGACGACCTCTCCACGCAAGGCATTCGGAGGTCATGCGAATGTAGGAGATCCCGAAATCTTATTCCCATGGGGCGTTTCCGAGAACCAGGGCGCTTATAACGGTGGACTAATTCTGGACACAGATCTGGTTTGAAACAAGGATTGGGGTAATTTGCCAATTTCGAGACGTATGAGCAGAGTAACAGCGAGCGACGAATATGGAGTGGAGGTTCGCCTGAGTCTGCATACAGGCAGTCGACTCGAGTGGTGCGGAAAGCTCCTGTGGCAAGGCGGATACCAGTATGATGCACGGTGTCTAAAAGGCGAAGTTTAGAGGCGGTCGCTGCGCCATAAATAAAACTGCCCTAGTCCAGCTTGGGCCGAACCAGAGAGCGGTACAGCCTCAACAGTACCGTGCGATCACCCCCCCCCCCAAATGATCCAGATAATACCTTCAGCACCCGAAGAGAGCGATCGCAAGAGGCTCGAAGGTGACGAATGTGGTGCTCCCAGTTGAGTTGTCTGTCCAAGTAGAGGCTCAAGAACTTCAGGTGCGAGACAAACGGCAGGGGTGTGCCGTTCAAATGAAGATCAGAAGGCGGGTGAATACCTCGTAGGCGGCGAAAGTGGATACACAGTGTCTTCGCAGCTGAAAAGCGGAAGCCGGTTTGAAGCGCCCAAGCTGCTAGCTGGGTGATGGTCAGCTGCAGTTGGCGCTCAATGTGATATATGTTGGCTGACCTATAATAAACTGCGAAGTCGTCAACATAGAGTGATGATGGAATTCCGCTTCGAACGGCACTAGTGATGCCGTTGATAGCTACGGCAAAGAGGGCGACGCTCAAAATCGACCCTTGAGGTACGTCGTTCTCCTGTATCCGCTCCCGGGATATCGTGTTTCCTATGCGGACACGAAAACGGCGAAGTTTTAGAAAGTTGCATAGGAATTCGAGTAGATGACCACGCATACCGTAACCATGTAGGTTATGGAGTAAGCCGTACCGCCAAGTGGTGTCATAGGCCTTCTCCAGGTCGAGGAACACGCCCACGGTATGCTGTTTCATTACAAAGGCATCGGAAATATACCTCTCAAGGCGTGCTAGATTATCGACACTTGAGCGATGGCGACGAAAACCGCATTGCAAGTGGGACAGATGGTTATGTTTTTCTAGCCACCAATTTAACCAAGCGTTTATCATTCGCTCAAAGGTCTTACAGATGACACTCGTCAGGCAGATGGGGCGGTAGCTAGATGGAAGGGTACGATCCTTCCCGGGACGAGGGATTGCAATGACAATACCCTCTCGCCAGGAGGAGGAGAAAACCCGCTCATGCCAAATGCGGTTATAGATGTTTAAAAGGAAACATAGCGCCTCAGATGGAAGATGTAGCAGCATCTGTCGGTGTACGTCATCGGAACCTGGAGAAGAATCCTTTGCTAACGCTAGAGAATGGGCGAGCTTGGCAGCGGTAAAAGGTTGGTTGTACGGTTCGGTGCAGTCACTATTAAAATTAAGTGGTACCCGCTCCGCCTTTTCCTTAATAGGCAGGAAGAGAGCGTCATAGCGGGCAGTTAGGCTAGTAGCAGCAAATGTGGTAGCTAGGGCTTCAGCTATGTCCTGCTCGGTGGTGCACATGGAACCGTTGATGGCAAGGCCGGAAATTACCGTCCGGCGATACTTGCCATACATCCGCCGAACATCTGACCATACTTGTTGGGTAGAGCTGCGCCGGGAAAGGGAAGACACATAGGCTTCCCAACATTTACGCTTTGCGTTGCGCAGTATAAAACGTGCCCTAGTGCGAGAACGTTCGAAGGCGACGAAGTTCCCTTCCGTCGGGTGCCGCTGAAAAACGCGCAAAGCACGTTTGCGTGCTTTGACAGCCAAACTGCATTCCTCAGACCACCACGGTACAGGGATACGACGTGGTGTAGATGAACCTCGAGGAATGCTGGATTCTGCAGCGAGCAGGATCGAGCAAGTAAAATATTCGACCATTGCATCGATGGTGTTGAAACCATCGTCGATGAGGTGTATGAGGGAATGGAATTTTCCCCAGTTAGCTTTGGAAATAATCCAGCGAGGATTTTGACAAGGTACACATTGGCGGCCAGAAAAATGAATGTTAATGGGGTAATGATCACTGCCAAAGAGGTCGGAAAGTAATGACCACTCAAGTAGTGGTACTAATGACGGACTGCAGACAGTAGGGTCTAGTACGGAATGTGTACCATAAGCGGATGATAGGAATGTCGGGTCACCAGTATTTAGCAGAAGCAGGTCAGCGAAGACGTCTACGAGGAGGCATCCACGGCGTCATCAGTGTCTGATCCCCAGAGCGTGTGCTTGGCATTCAAATCTCCCAAAAGGAGTAGTGGTGAGGGGAGCTGAGCCAACAGAGCTAGAAGACCCCGCTCTGGAACTATACTGAGCGGTGGCAGGTACATGTTACAGATGGTAAAACTGATGCTCTCCAGCTGTATCCGAACGGCCACAGCTTGCAATGGTGTGGTGAGAGGAACGTTGGCGGCGGAGATGTTAGGCGCTACTAAGGTAGCAACGCCACCGCTTGCACGCATACCTGCAAGAGAATCGCTTCTAAATGCCGAAAAAGAGTGGTGTAACGAGTGATTGGGATGTAAGTGGGTTTTCTGGAGACATAATTGACGGTGACCGTTGAGAAACTAAATGTTGTAGATCTTGAGCACGAGCTCGAAAGCCATTGACATTCCACTGGATTATTTCCATTTAGAGAGATTTAATGGGCTGTCTTAACTTTTTTCTTCACCTTGGATGACTTGGAGCCCACGATGCGAAAGGCGCTAGCGTCCTGCGACTCTCCAGATGTACGAGAGTCAGAAGAACTCCTTCGGCTCGCTGAGCGAGACCGGGATATCTTCGAAGGTGTGTGACTGCGTGATCTATGTAATGGCCGCGACCGGTTTTTCACAAGCACTACTTGGTTAGCAGTACTTGTGGACGGCTGTGAGGTTGAAGTGGTGGCGGTGGTGGTAGTAGTAGTGCTGTTGGTAGCTGTAGGTGTGTTTCGAGACATGGGAGGAGCCGCTAGAAAGTCGGTCTGTTTGGAGGCGTGAGCAACAGGAATGTGTTGGACGGCAACAGTGGTACCAGGAGTGCGGCGGACGGCTGATGCATAGTTGTTGGTGGTAGCGGGCTTCAGTTGTTCGAAGCGCCATCGTGCCTCAGGAAATGTGAGGCGTTCCTTAACACGCAGCTCCTGGATACTCTTTTCGTCCAGGAATCGTGGACACTGTCGCGAGCTCGACGGATGATCTCCGCCACAGTTAACGCAGCAGGGTGTTCGGTTGCAGTTCGGGTCTTCGTGGGCCGGAAGGCCACATCGTTCGCACAGAGCTGGATGGTTACACGAGCCCTTAGTATGTCCGAAGCGCTGGCACTGAAAACAGCGTATGGTGTTCGGCACATATTGACGGACGCTAGCACGTTCATATCCACAGTAGATGTATTCCGGTAATTTAGTGCCTGAAAAGGTTAGAAAGACAGTGCTGAGGGGGTATTCCTTGCCATCCTGTTTGCGGGTTAATCGGTACGCTTGACAGACCAGCTGATCTGAGAGACAGCTAACGATTTCCTCATTGGCAAGACCATCTAAGCTGGAGATGGTGACTGCTCCTCTGTAAGTGTTCAGCGATTTGTGTGGGGCTACCCGGATTGGGTAGGAGCCCAACAAATTCGCTTTCTGTAGCCTCTTAGATTGGTCTGCGCTGGTACTCTCTAATAATAACGTACCGTCTCGGAGGCGCGTCGCATTTTTAACAGGGCCACTGATCTTATCTAGTTCACGCTTTATATAGAACGGACTCAAATCTTTAAACGTTTTGCCATCACATGCCAAGGTCATCACCAAAAAAGGGTCAATGAAAGAGGGTTTGCGCGGATACACTTTAAGACCCCTATCCGGAACCGTCGGCGTCAGCCTGCCATCCGGGGGTTAAACAAAGAAAGACACAGAATCTTCACGGTCTGTGCCGTCATGGGGACCCCACCCATAACCAATCTTATTTGTACCTCAGAAAAGCTACCCTTCCATATCCACTGCTTGTCCATATGGGTAAACCGTTCACCACGCACACCCCGGCTTTAAGCCCCTACCACAGGAATAACGGCCTGTGGCTCCCCTCTTTAGGCTGCGCTGCGTATATAAGGCACGCGCGGATTCAGGGGACTTGTGGTTGATTACACCGGGGTTCCGTCAGCGGTAACACGTCCGGTGCGTGATACTAACCCAACGGCACACGGCCGTCGGGAGATTAACACAAACCGGGCCTTCAAGGAGGTACGTGGGTGTACTTGACGGTGTGGACGGGCTCCGCACCTAAGGCTACACATAGGGGCAGTGCAAAGGGTCCGCTCAACCTTCATTTTTGAGACCTCCGGAGAGCACACATGTCGGAAGCCGCGCTGAAAACCGTAGTAAAGAACCATGGAGAAAGGAGAGATCCCTGCTGGTGAGACAGGAGTTATAAACCTAAGACCTTACGTGCTAATAATAATACAAAACTAGAAGAGTAAGAAGATGATGCTTACTGACCAGCAGTAGCTCAACGTGGCGCAGTTGATGGAGATGAAGGGGATGAATTGGGAGAGAGTAGCTAGGGACTCCGGGATCGCCAATCCCGTACCTACCGTAGTAGGTCCCTGGGGAAAAATACCAGAGCCTTTTCTGCCAGTTTTCGGGGTTACTGAAGGGCCTTCTCGGCAGCCGTAGCGGTATTGGGATACACCAAGTCCCCGCCGTACATCGCCCCATCAGTCAATCCCCTACTTCCTGTTGCCCTCCCCTCGGGACGAGGACCGCAGAGTTTGGATTTTGAGGGGCAGTATTACTTATGATTCTTGCCGTACGTACTATAGATGGAGCAAATGCAGAACATAAATATATTTGCTGCGAATTCCACACCTAAAGAAATGTTGAAACATGCCCATCTTGTATCCTGTGGTATTTAAATGAAGCCATTTATTTGTTCAATTACGTTTTTCTATCAAGGGCACAATGTTTTTACCGAAATGTGGCATTTATGAAGTGCCAAGGAGAAATGTAAGTTTGCTACAACTTGTTTCCTTAAAAGAAAACCATAGTTATTGCTTCATAACTAGCCAAATATATTAATTTAAAAAAAAATCATGTACCAAGTTACTGGTCCCTTGCTTTTATTCATGGATGACTTGTAATTTGCGGACCTTCCCTCTTTGCATATATCTCTGTGAAATGATAATTTATATAAGAAGAGGTGATTTATTCATGAGGATAAACTACTAACCAAATGATTTTAGCCAAATTATATTTGTGCAATACTATTATCAGAATAAATAACATTATGTGACCTTATTTTAAATCCTTTTTTGACTGGAAATCTCTTGGTGTTCATAAATTAACAAGGCATTCCATATATTCTCCATATATCCCACCTAATAATAGCACTAATAATAGCACTAAACTAACGCAACCATAACCTATAACACTAACCTAACGCTATGGAAAAATCTAAACTGTAAATGAACCATAATAATAACTATACAGAACTATGCTACACCTTATTACGAATGAACTGTTATTGAAAATATCACGAAAATATACAGAAAACAGCTAATAAAAATTTAAAACAAGGCGCCTGATGCTACACGTGTTTGGTTTTCCAGTTAATTACACATTCTAAACACAATATAGCCTTGCAAACAAGGTAAAATACTTGTGGAAAATATTGGCAATCGTTCACATTTCACCATAATGCACAGGGTAACAAACCTACAGGTAAATCAAGTTCGTAATACAAGGCACTGAATCTAACCAATAGTTATTGATAACTGAAAGGTAACAAACTTCGACTAGTAATCGGAGAACGTAATACAGGACCGTAAATCTTAATGTCTTGGCATTACAAAGATCGCAGAATGTCACAGATGTCACTCAGCGATCAGTTTTTAAAAGATTTATGTATTGCGGAAAGCCAATTTTGTTCTCTAATTTCCGAGCACTTACAAGAAAATTACGTATAAGAACTATTTCTACAAACATGTATCTCATCAACGTAAGTAGATAGAGGGATATATTTCCGTAAGAACATCTTGAACTAAAGTAAAGAACACCCTAAAGCAACACATCATAATTTATTTTTCATAAGTTTCCGGCCAATTTGTTTTCTCTCGCTTTTGTTTAATTTATGTGCTAGTTAAATGACGTTCAAGCTCCATAACAACCAGAAATCAATATCAAAATTTTCTGTTCGACAAGGAAACAAGACTTCTAAATTAAAGTATTATAATATTCAAATAACGAAATGGGAGAACCGAAATCTGGCGTAACCTTCACTTGCGGAAAAGGAGAAAGTTCACACAGCAAGGAAGAGAGGACTTTGATAAATACCAAAGTAAAATTAGCGCAAGTTCTTACCATGAAAAACGCCAAGTATCCGTCACGCGGAAAAGGAGAAGGTACACACAGCAAGGAAGAGAAGCCTCTGTTAGACGTCCAAGCAAATTTTCCGCAAGATGTTACCACGAAAAACGACGAAGATATGTTGATAAAGTTAACTGATGCAGACCGAGTGAAACTCATCAAAGCTTTCAAAGAAGAGGGTCCCTTGAAAACTATCAATGCTGCTTGTCGGAGAAGAAGATCACGACGCAGAAGCAGTTCAAGGAGGAGGAGGAGAAGTTGTTCAAGACGGAGAAGAAGACGAAGTTGTTCAAGGCGGAGAAGACGAAGTTGTTCAAGGCGGAGAAGACGAAGTTGTTCAAGGCGGAGAAGACGAAGTTGTTCAAGGCGGAGAAGACGAAGTTGTTCAAGGCGGAGAAGGAGAAGGAGCTGCTCAAGAAGGAGGAGAAGAAGCAGTTGTTCAAGACGGAGAAGAAGCAGGAGGAGTTGTTCAAGAAGACGGCGTCGTAATCTAAGTACCGAAGGCGAGGATTGATAGTGTAACGAAACTCTCACGTTCGAAACCAAAGCCCATATCACCCGTCATGAACTGAATTAATTACAATCATTAAAATGGTACATAGTTCCAGTTCTAAATTATACACACTGTACTAGTCATTATGTAAAACAGAAACACTACAACGAGTAAAAACGGTTCAATACATTTCAGCCAAGTATTTACATTATTTCACAATGTCTTTAACAGATCAACTCCACACATTGTACAACAGGCCTAGGAAACATTGCTCCAAAGTAGTGAACAAAGTTGTTTCTCACCTCCTTAACTGCAGTGAACCGGTTTTCTCTTAAGTTTTCCACTTTAATATTAATGAAGGGAATAAATTGAAATTGAGTTTTTATTTATGGGACGCAGTTTAACTACTGTGGTTCTGAGCGTCCCATTCCTTATTGGGTGTGAAATCCATTTAATTTTGCTCAGAGGCCTTTTTATTAGGCTTGAGTTTATTTTGTGTGACCAAAATCTACCACTCGGCTACCCGTGCTTATGTGATGCTAATGATTTGTATGTCCACTAAGAATCCATCACCCTTCGCCACGTATGAAGCTGACATTTGGTGAGTACACTTCCCCAGGTATGTTGTACAATGTCTAATTGATATTTACTGAAGCAAATTGTTTTATGAGGTTCAATCACAAAACAATCTGGACCAGTTGTAATTACATAAACTCCACAAAACGAAGTCTTATTACAGTACACAATGTCTTTGTATTGATATCTTCTGGACTCTTCACAGGATTGCATGCTACATGCAGTTGTCTGTGAGTAAACTCTGGCTTAGGAAGAGAGATGGTAAGTTTCTGGAATGTTTAGCCATGTGTATGTTTATAGTCACAGCAGATGCTAGCTATAGTGAGAACTATAACCCCGTCAGAGAAAGCCATGTCCTCAGTAGAATTAATTTTATTTTTGACATGAATACAATTAATAACCTCTAAAATAAGAAAACTGTTGGAGTGGATAACCTTAATAATGAATTAATTAATTACGCCTCCACTCCATTGAAATACAGACATTAGACTTAATATGTTGGAAGTTTGGTCATATTCCAGAAAAATGGAGAACAGCAAAAATATATCCAATTTATAAGAAAGGTGATGGTCATGAATGTAAAAATTATAGAGGCATAAGCATTTTAAATACTTGCTATAAAATTTATGCATTTATTCTGAACTGTCGTTCAAATATAACAATGGAAAATATAATTATGGAAGTGCAAAATGGATTCAGAAATGGAAGATCTAGTTCTCACTGTATATTTACTGTTAATCAGATAATTGAAAAACATAGGAAGTTCAATATATAGACTTACACAGATTTCGAGAAGGCCTTTGACAGGGCAAATACATATAAATAGCTAACGAAATGACTGTGAACTTATCTAAAACAAAATACCAAGTGTTCACACTTTGCCACACAAAACCGCTTATCAAAATAACACTAAATGGTGAGCAACTAACAGAAACAGAAAATTATAAATATCTGGGTATAACACTCGATTCTAAATTATCTTGGAAAACCTACATTAATGAAACCATAGAAAAGACCATTTAGAGATAAGCAACACTCAAAAGACTAGCTGGCAGCAAATGGGGGTCCTCTGTCAATACACTCAACACCACCTATAAAAGTTACATCAAACCAGAACTCCTCTATGGAAGCGAGGTGATACTTACAGCAAGTCAAAGTAAACTAGCATAACTTGAAACATTATATGGCTACACATATACACAGATGGCTCCCTATTTGACAAAGAAAGTAATGCTGGAGCAGGAATACATAGTTCCATCTTTTTGGGCACACTAGCAACCCACTATGATGGAGAAGAAGAAGCAATCAACACCTCGCTCTAACAGCTCTTCAACCATGTGAACTCTTTCTCTAAAACAGTGATTTTAAGCGATTCTAAATCAGCACTTCAAGCCCTATCCTCATTGTACCCTAGCAATAATAGAATACTTGAAATGTACAGTTCATTACGTATACTACAAGGTCTAAATAAAGAAATACACTTCCAGTGGATTCTATCCCACTGTGGAATTGCAGGCAATGAAATAGCAGATTCCTTGGGAAAAAAAGGAACACAAATAGAACAAAGCTGCCAACAAAAATCCTCATTCCCCACATCAAAACTACATATAAACAATAGAATCAACTTATTTTGGAAAGAAGAATGCAAAGAATAAAGTACCAACAAGCAATGGAAAATTCTACAAGGAGGTAAAAATCCCATCCCAGACTACCCAAGAAGCAGTACTGTTGCCACCTTCCGACTGATTACTGGCCACGACTGTTTGGCCACTCATCTATACAGGATTCATATTTTTTAATCCCCGACCTGCACACTGTGTAGGGACCCGAACTCATTGATGGACAGAGATCATCTGCTCCAGTGTAGTGTCCTGACAAAAACAGATGCAGAACTGACCGCAGAACTAGTCACACGTTATTGAGAGGCCAGAAGGAAAATGGAAATTCTCCAACTCCATGAGCATTAGCAACCAACCATATAAATTATGGAGTATTATGAAACAGAAAGGTGTACCCCAACATTTCATAACAGCGATAAGAAGTTTATGTGTTGAAAATAAGATAATGATAGAAACCGGAATGAAGACAGATTTAATAGCAACAATAAACAAAGGAGTAAGACAAGGGTGTCCACTTTCATAGTAACTTTATAATACTTGTACTGCCAATACCATATCCCATAGGCAGACAAAATTAAATTTGCATTTTATAATTAGGAATAAATATTTAGATACTTTATTATTTGCAGACGATCAAGTTCTCATATCTGGCTCAAAAAATGGTCTACAAACAGCATTAAATATATTAAATAACACTGTCAATATAGTTAAATAATATCTATAAACAGAACTAAAGTTTTAGCCTTCAAGGGATCCAATCTCATAAGAGCCAAAATATTATTAGCAGAAAAACCCGCAGAAAAAGTCAACTGATTAATTATCTTGGTTGTAATATCTCTTGTTTTAAAAATAGTGACATTTTATATAAAATCACAAATTTAATGGTATATGTGGCACCATAAAGAGAACCTTAAAATGAACCAGAAGAAAGACCAAATCAAAATTTTATAACGCAATAGCAGTTCCTATATTATAATATGGTAGTGAATTTTGGACTTAAACAACAAAACAATGAAAAAGGACAAAAGATTGAAACAGTAGAAATGAAGTTTTTAAGAAATGTAGCAGGGTATAATCTTTTAGATAAGCAAAGAAGTGAGGACATTCGAAATGAATTGAAAGAATAAAACAATATAGAAATAACTGGAAGGAACATGTCAACAGAATGAATGATAGCCTCATTCCAAAATTAGTTTTAGATTACAAACCATTAGGTACAAGAAATATTGGTAGACCAAGAAAAAGATGGATACAACACTTTTAATTTAAAATTTGAGACCGGAACGAGCCTTGATGGCTTAAACTGTGAAAAGTTGATGACGATGAACATCAATACAAGTAATATTTCCCTTTCCAGTTCTCATAATAACTTGCAATGTTACAGAAGTTTACATTAAGCACATATGACCATGTGAAATTGTGTTTCTGGTCCCAAGTTTATGTTTGCGATGAGCAGAACAATAGCACCAACATTCAGAATGAGTGTGTGGTGGCTTGCCTTAGGAGGTTTAGTAGGAAACATATCTTTCTGGAAGTGTGTTTTTTCTTTATAGTTGAGTTCCCACTAAGATTACTACTCACACAGCGATTGCTTTCGTGTTGCCAATGCTTTAACACAGGACCTCACTTTTTTATTTCTAAATGTTGGTACTCTGTGCCAGATAAGTAATTGCAGGATACGCTTGTGTTCCTTGTTCTGAATATTATGGTAAAGCTACTAATAAGTGGCAGTGGTTTGCTAGGAGAATGGCGGGCATGTCCTAGGTTGCTGTAGTGTTGTCAATAGCGAAAACATGAATTTCCTGAAGCTACTAACATTGCGTAACCAAACTAGCGACATTGTAATCCCTTAGATTACTGGCCAGATCAGAGTGGGAAAATCATGACACTGATTATTAAAAATTAAAAAGAAAATAATAATAATTATAATAATAATAATGATGATGATAATCATAATATAAATAATAATATTATTAATAATAATATAAATAATAATATTATTAATAATAATAATATAAATAATAATAATATTTTAACATTAATATTTTTAATAATAATATAAATTAATAATAATAATAGTAATAATAATAATAGTAATAGTAATAATTAATAAAGGTATGCTTTTATAACAGTAATATTTTACATATTTTTATTTGGCATGGGATAGGTTCGGTTAGTGCTAATTACAGCATTAATATTATATTTCTCTTTTTCCTTATTTTTTTCATTTGTCTGACTGTTTTCTGCAATTTTCTACAGATACACTACACACAAACATCCATACCCAAGGCGGGACTCGAACCCGTGACACTCTATGCGGCGGCCGCTAGAGATGTACACACTAGCGACCACGGCTATGAGCGCCGGCAGTATTAATAATAACTAGTAGTGAATTTTTATTATCTGAGTAAAAATTTTCACTGTAATAATACACAAAATTCTGCTTAACAATTTGTCCTTAATTATACATATTCCTTTCCATGGCCCGTTGGTTAGTCTCTGGGCCTGCATCAAGGTCATTCTGGCAACACTATCCTCGTTCCCTAGTTTATCTTCCGTCTTCTGGTGCATCAGTTGGCAACATGACAGCCAATGTGTAAATGCATTGGTTTAGCACACAAGCCTTTAACAATTTTAACTATCTAGGCTGCAATGTTTCATATTTTAAAAATGAATATATAAAAAATAAGATTAATAAATTTAAAAACACTTGTGTTACCATAAAAAGATGTTTCACGACTGCCACAAAACAAACAAAACTAAAATTTTGCAAGTAATGGCAGTGCCCATGCTCTTATATGGTTCACAATGTTGACAATTCATAACGCAAAGAAAGACAAGCAGAAACAAAGATGATTATCTGTGTGTGGAGCCACAGCTTCTCAAGAGCCACTAAACCAAATTCCTTCACCATGAAACTTCCTATTTTTCCAGATGGTCACAGGCTATAAAATACTTCAAAATTCTGAAAATTGAGAGCAAGGGTTTTCCTCTTCATATTCATGTCAAGGCCGCACCAAGGCGGCCCGTGATCGATATTAGGCGGCCGCAAAGTGACATTTGTAATGGACAACACGGCGCTGGGGCGGGTTTTCTCCGGGATCTCCGGTTTCCCCCGCCATCTCATTCCACCGGTGCTCCATTATCATCTCATGTATCATCAGTGTCATGGCCTGCGGTGCCGTATGTAGTAAAAGGGGGCGTTAAACACTTCACATATTCATCTCACCAAATTTCAATGCTATTTTGTTGAAAACGCATAACAGAAACTTTCTGCTTTTTATTGCATATGTGGCAGATTTTAAAGACAAAGCATAACGGCGTTGAGAAGGGATAAAAAGTTTTAAAATTTTTATCTTAAGGGGGGTTGTATATAATTTATATTTATGTCATCTTTTACTAAAATTGTATCAAGTAATACTTTTGCGTGATTTTGACGAAGTCATGTATATTAGGTTCCAGAAACTGACCTATATTCAACCTCTAAAATACAAATCAACATTCTCTGACCTATCTAGATGAAGCTTTGCATCCTTATCCATTAGGATCCAAAGAAAGCCATAAGCAACATTACAACTCTAAAATACTACCCCTACTATGTTTCTGATCGCATTGCATTCTTTAAAATATATTGGTCCAAATATTGCATATACACACAGTAGTTGGCAAAAAGATTTACAGCTTACGACATCCACTTAAACTTCATTTTGAATTAAATAGTATTCAAAACTTGCTTTATTTTCAACCTTTTCTCTCTACTTCTTTTAACTGAGATGTCTCTTTAAACATTACAATATTTTAGTTAATTGATAGAAATTAATCATTTCTCCACACTAGGTGTATATAGGCTAAGGTTTTTGATAGATAGAGTCAACATGAAAAATTCAATGGCATGGCCGGGATTTGAACCACGGATCTCCTAGTTTCCGGTCAGTCGCTCTTAACCTTTGAGATACCATCGCCAACGTGCCGTCCTGACATTAAATTCTCCAGCTGACTCGTATATTTTTCCGGTACACCACTGGGGGCTCTCGCATCCGAGATACACCGTTTGTGTCGACTTACTATCGTAAGTACTTAAGTCCTAGGCGTCATCATTTAACTCTTATTATTTTAGTTAATTGATGGAAATTAATCATTTCTCCACATCAGGAGATCCGTCGTTCAAATTCCGGCCATGGCATTGAATTTTTCATGTTGACTCTATCTATTACAATATTTTACTCTGGATATAAGAAGAATACTATAGACTAAAGTAATCATCAAATTTGTACTTTCTCTAGCACCTACATAGAGATACAGAAGGTCTGTAGTACGGCCCGCCTGCATATCCCTTTAACTTTTGTGAAGATTATAGTCATTACGATACCATTATGATACGCCTTGGGTAATAGGATTTCCCTGCTTCCTCAGGAACGAATGCTCCCAATCCACCTGGGTTTTACACGAACATCGTTTTGAATAAAACCAATGAAATGCCAATAAAACACCCCAAAGTAGGGCCAAAAATGTACTAGAACTTTATGTTTTGTACTGCTCTATTTTCTGCTTATATCGGGTGCTACATTATGTTTCCTAATTTGTTATGGACTTAAGAAATTGTAGGTAATATTACGTATTGTACCTAAAGAAAACATATATTCTGTCCAAAGTATAATGCACTTTTGTACTATGCAATAATTCTTTGTCTGGTGGTTACACCAAAACAAGGCAATTGACTGTAAACATATAACCTTGTTTATCGTTGTCCCTTGTGTTTTCGCTTCAGCCCATTTTCATTTCATTTGCCATTCATTTCAACAAATCCGACACACAGCTGCTTTCAAATTACGCAGTATTTAACACTTTATTTCTGAGCTTTTGCAATATTCGTCCAATAACACGAAGCGTGATCTATAGTGCCAACGTAGTACAATTTACGTCCGCCAGACTTGAAAATATAATCTAAAAATTATCATCTTCCAAGCACAGACAGATCAAAGGTTTACTTTGCAACTGGTACTTGATTAAACACATGTTACTTAAAATATTATGTGCTAAGTTTCTAGGGTGTGTTACTCTTGTCCAGATGTTCTTATTCAGCCCATAGTTTATTTCACTAAAACGTTTCTTAAACCAAATTAACTTGTAGAAACTAGCCAATAATTTTGTTTTCTATTTGTTTTAATCTTCCATTACTTATATTTTTTATTTCCTTCAAACATCACTATGGGTCTGTATTACAATCTCCGGTTAAGGTGTTGGTTAACTGTTAACTTGGAGTTACACGCAGATGTCGGCATTACGACATTCGGTTAAGGGCTAACTTAGAGTTATTTCTGTAGGTAAACTAACTCTCACTTCGGGTAACGGTTAGTGAGATAACTTTGAGTTTACCTTCACACACAAAAAAGAAAATGGCGTACCTCCAGACCAGATTGAATGTTGACAGCGATTCTGATGATGAAATGTTGGCACGGTATTTATTTAATAGTAGAGCTAAAACAATTAGAATGTGGAAAGATAATTTCATATTTGTGACCTGCTGAAAATGAAATAAAATAAACCACATGAGTATTAGGTAACTTGACGTACTTGGTTATGGAATGATAATTTCTAGTATCCCATGGTGTCAGTGACTTGTTGCAAGCAATGCAATATTTTATGCGACCATATTATGTTTTAACGAACATAAATGTAATAAATAAAGATGTTAAACCTATACCGGAAAGTACACGAAATACTATATGTGTAGGGGGGTAGGTATAAATGTTCAGAAACATGCTGAAGTAGTAAACATTCGATTTTGTTAATAGTAGGTGCAATGTTTAATTTGCGTTTCGTTAAAGCATTACCAGAGGAAAGTAACAAGCTGTGAAGCAAACAGTGAATAAAACAAATTTTTAGGTTATGCAGTTTGTATCGATGTCCTAACCGTTATTGCAAACACTGTTCACACATGTAATGTAGCTAATTACATGTACAATGCCATAATGGTTTTGTCCTACAATGTGCCTTAATGAATGCCATTTTCTAATTACATTGCGATTTATGCAGTGTGAGCGCTGTCTCAATGCAAGTTGAAGTATTTCTTATGATTCTTGCCGTACGTACTATAGATGGTGCAAATGTAGAACATCAATATATTTGCTGCGAATTGTACCCGTAAAGAAATGTTAAAACATGCCCATCTTGTATCCTGTTGTACTTAAATGAAGCCATTTATTTGTTCAATTACGTTTTTCTATCAAGGGCACAATGTTGTTACTGAAATGTGGCGTTTATGAAGTGCCAAGGAGAAATGTAAGTTTGCTACAACCTGTTTCCTTAAAAGAAAATTATAGTTATTGCTTCATAACTAGCCAAATATATTAATTTTAAAAAAAATCATGTACCAAGTTACTGGTCCCAGAATGCATATTTTATAACCTTGCTTTTATTCACGGATGACTTGTTATTTGTGGAACTTCCATCTTTGCATATACCTCTGTGAAATGATAATTTATATAAGAAGAGGTGATTTAGTCATGAGGATAAACTACTAACCAAATGATTTTTGCCAATTATATTTGTGCAATACTATTATCAGAATTAATAACATTATGTGACCTTATTTTAAATCCTTTTTTTGACTGAAAATCTCTTGGTGTTCATAAATTAACAAGGCATTCCATATATTCTCCATATATCTCACCTAATCTATAATAACAGTAAACCAACGCAACCATAACCTATAACACTAACCTAACGCTATGGAAAAATCTAAACTGTAAATGAACCATAATAATAGCTATACTGAACTATGCTAGACCTTATTACGAATGAACTGTTATTGAAAATATCACGAAAATATACAGAAAACAGCTAATAAAAATTTAAAACAAGGCGCCTGATGCTACACGTGTTTGGTTTTCCAGTTAATTACACATTCTAAACACAATATAGCCTTGCAAACAAGGTAAAATACTTGTGGAAAATATTGCCAATCGTTCACATTTCACCATAATGCACAGGGTAACAAACCTACAGGTAAATCGAGTTCTTAATACGCGGCACTGAATCTAACCAATAGTTATTGATAACTGAAAGGTAACAAACTTCGGCTAGTAATCGGAGAACGTAATACAGGACCGTAAATCTTAATGTCTTGGCATTACAAAGATCGCAGAATGTCACAGATATCACTCAGCGATCAGTTTTTAAAAGATTTATGTATTGCGGTAAGCCAATTTTGTTCTCTAATTTCCGAGAACTTACAAGAAAATTACGTATAAGAACTATTTCTACAAACATGTATCTCATCAACGTAAGTAGATAGAGGGATATATTTCCGTAAGAACATCTTGAACTAAAGTAAAGAACACCCGAAAGCAACACATCATAATTTATTTTTCATAAGTTTCCGGCCAATTTGTTTTCTCTCGCTTTTGTTTAATTTATGTGCTAGTTAAATGACGTTCAAGCTCCATAACAACCAGAAATCAACATCAAAATTTTCTGTTCGACAAGGAAACAAGACTTCTAAATTAAAGTATTATAATATTCAAATAACGAAATGGGAGAACCGAAATCTGGCGTAACCTTCACTTGCGGAAAAGGAGAAAGTTCACACAGCAAGAAAGAGAGGACTTTGATAAATACCAAAGTAAAATTAGCGCAAGTTCTTACCATGAAAAACGCCAAGTATCCGTCACGCGGAAAAGGAGAAGGTACACACAGCAAGGAAGAGAAGCCTTTGTTAGACGTCCAAGCAAATTTTCCGCAAGATGTTACCACGAAAAACGACGAAGATATGTTGATAAAGTTAACTGATGCAGACCGAGTGAAACTCATCAAAGCTTTCAAAGAAGAGGGTCCCTTGAAAACTATCAATGCTGCTTGTCGGAGAAGAAGATCACGACGCAGAAGCTGTTCAAGGAGGAGGAGGAGGAGAAGTTGTTCAAGACGGAGAAGAAGACGAAGTTGTTCAAGGCGGAGAAGACGAAGTTGTTCAAGGCGGAGAAGACGAAGTTGTTCAAGGCGGAGAAGGAGAAGGAGCTGCTCAAGAAGGAGGAGAAGAAGTTGTTCGAGAAGGAGGAGAAGAAGCAGTTGTTCAAGACGGAGAAGAAGCAGGAGGAGTTGTTCAAGAAGACGGCGTCGTAATCTAAGTACCGAAGGCGAGGATTGATAGTGTAACGAAACTCTCACGTTCGAAACCAAAGCCCATATCACTGGTCATGAACTGAATTAATTAATAGTCCCAGTTCTAAATTATACACACTGTACTAGTCATCATGTAAAACAGAAACACTACAACAAGTAAAAACGGTTCAATACATTTCAGCCAAGTATGTACATTATTTTCACAATGTCTTTAACAGATCAACTCCACACATCGTACAACAGGCCTGGAAAACATTGCTCCAAAGTAGTGAACAAAGTTGTTTCTCACCTCCTTAACTGCAGTGAACCGGTTTTCTCTTAAGTTTTCCGCTTTAATATTAATGAAGGGAATAAATTGAAACTGAGTTTTTATTTATGGGACGCAGTTTAACTACTGTGGTTCTGAGCGTCCCATTCCTTATTGGTTGTGAAATCCATTTAATTTTGCTCAGAGGCCTCTTTATTACGCTTGAGTTTATTTTATGTGACCAAAATCTACCACTCGGCTACCTATGCTTATGTGATGCTAATGATTTGTATGTCCACTAAAAATCCATCACCCTTCGCCACGTATGAAGCTGACACTTGGTGAGTACACTTCCCCGGGTCTGTTGTACAATGTCTCATTGATATTTACTGAAGCAAATTGTTTTATGAGGTTCAATCACAAAACAATCTGGACCAGTTGTAATTACATAAACTCCACAAAACGAAGGCTTATTACAGTACACAATGTCTTTGTATTGATATCTTCTGGACTCTTCACAGGATTGCATGCTACATGCAGTTGTCTGTGAGTAAACTCTGGCTTAGGAAGAGAGATGGTAAGTTTCTGGAATGTTTAGCCATGTGTATGTTTATAGTCACAGCAGATGCTAGCTGTAGTGAGAACTATAACCTCGTCAGAGAAAGCCATGTCCTCAGTAGAATTAATTTTATTTTTGACATGAATACAATTAATAACCTCTAAAATAAGAAAACTGTTGGAGTGGATAACCTTAATAATGAATTAATTAATTATGCCTCCACTCCATTGAAATACAGACATTAGACTTAATATGTTGGAAGTTCGGTCATATTCCAGAAAAATGGAGAATAGCAAAAATATATCCAATTTAGAAGAAAGCTGATAGTCATGAATGTAAAAATTATAGAGGCATAAGCATTTTAAATACATGCTATAAAATTTATGCATTTATTCTGAACTGCCGTTTGAATATAATAATGGAAAATATAATTATGGAAGTACAAAATGGATTCCCTGTCTTCCTCCCTCCCTCCCTCCCTCTCTCACCCTTTCCTTTCGTCCTCATTACCACCTGTGTGTGCAACTAAGATATAAAGTGAAGTTTTTAAAACGGCTTCCTCTAATGTGCTTGTTACCCAATTGGTTTATGTACACGAATAGTAAGGTTGAAAACTTACTTAAAGATTCACTTGAAATATTATTGCTATATAATTTTTTTCAAAATTTTGTAAAACGAAACAAAAAACAAGCATAGCCGATTTATGTCGGTTGTTTACTTTTTCTACGACGTAGCAAACGAGATGGCTCCGCCATAATTTGCGAGTTTGTACTTGGGAGGTACCAGAATCGATTCTTGGGGCTGCCCATTCCTATAATGGTGTTTACGTGTTTCTTCCTGGTTGCCTAGATGAATGCTGGGAAAGTATCCCTTCTTTTTTAAATTGTCTTTGCTTCATTTCCAATCATTTCGGTTCGCATTTAATGTTGTAGGTCGGGATTGTTGGTTGGTGATGACAGATGGTGCAAATGCTTACTTGTTGGAAAGTCATTGGTTAATCATATCACATATTAATAATACTGCCCATGCTCTGCTACCTCCCATTACCTTAACTGCAAAGGTTTTACCTACCTACTTCTTCCGCTTTCTCATTGTTGTTTTTCGGTTGATCTCTCTAAATTCCTATATCACTCCTTCTGTCTCCACCTTTCCCTCACTCGATTCGAAGTTACCAGTACGAAAGCCGTCCTCCACTGAGGATGTGGAATGGGTAGATCCTGTCCTCACAGCCCAAACGACATGAAGAAAAGGCAGGAAATCCTGCTGAAAGTGCTAGCCCAGCCCCAAAGAAAAGGAACAGATTGATTCGACCATCACTGGGAAGGTAGCTTATGCCACGGCCAGGATTTGAACCTATAGATTCGCGGTTCAAATCCCGGCCGTGGCTTTGAATTTTTCATGTCGACTCTATCAATCCAAAATCTTAGCCTGTATACGGCTAGTGTGAAGAAATGATTAATTTCCATCAGTTAACTTAAAAATAATGGAAGCTTTCCTAAAATATCTATTGCATATGCCCAAAATATGTGGGAAACATTTGGAGAAACAAACAATACACACGAGAAGAAAATGCGTTGCAGTTATTTCTTTAACATTTTCATTGTGCGTAGATATAAATAGAAAAATAAGATTTGAGTCTTAATAGTATTTACCATAATTCAGAATAATTACAAGCTACTAATTAAATACTCTCATAAAAGGTGTCAAGCTACATGTTATGGGTCGAAAAATATGAATCCGTTTGCTGTAGAGCTACGTGAGCCGCATTACATACACGCTTACGTAAATTAACTTTTTATGTATGTATTTATTTGTTTAACGGTTCATTGCTGCCGCCATCTCGCAGACTTGAGTTCTACATTAGTCAGACTTGGGCAAGCTGAAAAATATATGATATTAAAACGTTGCCTCGTGCAGTTCATATGTAAATTTTACAATTATTGGACATAACACATAAAATAGCGTACCTGATTGAACGTTACATGGTGAGAATATAAATAGTCTTAACGAGAAACGCTTACAGGTTGTGTCGGAGGAGCGATTTGGCGAGCTGGTAGGTAATGCATCGAACATTTATTTGCAATAGACACATGTGCTACGTTTTCCCAGTTGTCAGAACCAAACCAGGTGTGAATCGAGGGTTGGTTGATGTTTTCGATGCAGTTTTCAAACGTAACTGGAATAACGTACAATAATGTGTAGCAGATAAGACAGAATTGTGTATGATTTTCTAGCGATGGTATTTGTGTAGGCAGAACCAGTTAGTAGGAGTTCTATTTCAAGCCATTAACAGGTTTTGATGTCATCGTTATTGGCACAAGGCTTGTGTTCGTTGTAGGCGAATATCCATATATCATTTCGGTATGTGAAATAAAAATCAGATGGCTGAAATTTGATGGAAGGAGATTTGATTTTGACAAATAATTGCTAATGCAAGTGTTGTATGTGAATTCAAACGCTGGGAATCAATCGAATACATGTTTGAAGTAAAGATCATTAATCGCAAAATTGATTTGCGATGAGGTGCAAATCTCTGTCTTATTGTTAGATGCATGCGTGGTTTATGGTTCTCAGATCATTTTTTTTTTTTTGCGAATGTTGCTATGTTTAAAGCCCTAAAGTAGATTATTGTGAAATGTTTTAAACCACACAATATATTCTTTCATTATCATCCAAAATATTCAGCACATATTGCCACCTTCTTCTATTGCAGTTCATTCGTGGACATTGTTTCCATCAACTTCAAGACATGTTTCTGTTAGCAGGGACATCATGGTTATTTACCTAACATACTATATTCAAGCTTCCTTATAGAAGTTTATCTTTTGAAACTAGGTACCACGAATTGCAGTCCAGTGAAACGAAAGGTAAGTAACAGAATAGCTACATTGGATTGGGAAATTTTTATCACGCTAAAGACACTTTATCACTTACAAGGGACACCTCTAACGCTCGGAACCGCACGAAAACATGCTTAGGATAACAATCGATCATCAACAAAACAGTGGACTGTTTGATTTCAGTGCAAAACGTTGCGTTGTACCTCCAGTGACGTTTTAATAGAGAGAAACGCCTATATTGTTATGTTCTGGCCTTATGAACTCTGAAAGGAATGCGTTCACTACAGACATACACACGTATAGACAAGGTGACGTAATGATATACGAGTCGCACACAGATAGAAACGCTGGAAAGATAACATGCAGCCTACTTATTACGCAAGCGGCAGCCCGTTGTGTAGCTTGTGACACTGGATATGAATATTGTTTTTTCAAAGCTTCTTCATCACATTTATCTATAACGCTACTTTTAATTCCACGCCCTTCCGAATGCACAACCTTAAATTTCTTAAGATATACAGACATGGTGAGAAGATTAGTAAATCTTACTACACTGAACTAGTTCTGTATCTTGCTACGCAAGTAGGCTACGTGACGTTCTGCAGGTGATTGCTGAATGTTGGCTGTATTGCTCACTGGCTGCGTAACTGGACAACGGCTCCCCTCTCCCCCACACCTCATCCCGCGGAGGTCACGAGTCCAGAACACATCTATAGGGGACCATAATTATTATATATTATGTTGGGCCTCATCTTCAAACACTATAGAAAAAAATTATTTTTCCTCGACGTCCTAGCCCTTCTCTTAATCCAAGAAATATATGTTGGAATAGTATATTACTTTAGTTTAATGATGCTAGAAGCTGACAAGTTTATATGCAACTTGCATATAACTTCTCACTTTTTATGTGTGAACAAGTCTATCAACATGTTTTCTTTTTATTTTTTATTTAGACACCGTTAAATGTAGCTGTAATGAGCACAGAAAAGGTGACAGGATTTTCCGTTTTGAAATTCCTGATGAATCATTATCCGCAATACTGACCACTGTGCTAATACTGAATAAATAAACATGATGATATTTAATAAGGATAAGAGATAAATAACCTAAACTACCCCTGCGTGCCCTTTTCTTTTCCTGAAATATATATTTTGAAGAGACCTGCTGTGATTGGTTCTAAGCTCGCTGACAAACTGGAAATACCATTGCGTGTTGCAAGTTGGAGGTGTTTATCTACCCTCCATCCTTAAGCGTGCAGTGTACCTAATAGAGGAGTTGTTGATGATAATTTGATTAGCACACGCACCAGACTACTAAATCTTATCTTTGTCCACTATTGCAGCCTAAACCGAGGTTAAAGGCTCTAATGACCGGTTTTATCAACCATTGTTTATGATTGGGAGGATTGTTGATTTCTTAACTATCGTTTAACTTCTGTTTTGTTTATCTTCGACACGGCTGTTTTGAGGATTGTCATATCCATTGTCCAAATTGACGTTCTATATTTCAGTCTTAAATTGACGGTTACCAAGAAACAATAAAGTTCTCGGAACTTGCAATTTTAGATTTATTGCTGCTTATGTTGTCAATTAGCTGTGTAAACTTTTGACAACTTGCCGTTGAGTTCTTGTTTAAGAATTCACAAACAAAATTTAGATCCTGACGATGAGTGATTTAAAATGCGTTACGAAATGCAGGTTAACCGAGAATGGAGCATTAAAAATCGTGGAACAAATTGAAAACAGGCCAGAACACCCTACTAAACCCAGAAAAACAGCTTTTAATTCGAGGTTTCTATGCCACAGGATGGTAATAACGATGTACACATACACTTTGTGACTGAATACAGCGTATTACTTCTAGCCCAGTTATGACAGTGAAAGTGACAACAGCCTTTGTCTTATCTTAGTCCATAAATCACAGCGGTATTAACTACACGGTGAAGTTTGCTGTTGAGTCGCGGATGTGTCAACTGTTGTGGGCTTCATGGCATCTCAGACGTCAACTTCCGAGTTAGTTTCAAAGGATGAAAATGATCTGTCGCGATGCAACTAACTCAGTTGTTGCGATGTTCCATGTTATATTAATGCTCGATTTCACCTACAGATGTTAAAACTTAACACCAGTTTAGCAATAGTTAAAACAAAAATTTCATTTCACTAACAAGTGTTAGCTTAACACTCGTGTTAAATCTCTTGTTAAACTAACAAGCCAAATTTTTGGTGTTAAATCCTTAATAATTGTAAATTGTCAAGGTGGCGGGCGTGAACTCAGCTGTTGATGTCGATTTGCTACATTTAAGACCGCCTAATGGCATTCGTAATAGCGTACGACCTATGAGGAGAAATTATTTTGAGGATATATTAGAAGAAAATTTTCTACAGAGGTATAAACTGTCGAAAGAAGTTGCTATGAAGGCTACTGCGGAAGTGCAAGAGAGGTTAGAACATGCATCGAAAGGAATATGGCGATCTCGTCTTAGCTTCAAGTATTCATAACTTTGCCATTTTATAATTTACTGAATTATGTGGATAATACACTGTCCGCCTCCCGTCTTGAAACGTTCAAGTCACTTGCCCTTATCCGAACCTCGTTTTAAATTTACGTAATACTGACGAAGTTGTTTGGTGCTTGTACTAGTGACACGTGCATTTGAATTAAATTCATTTCCAATATTTTCCCACGTGACGTATTTCTCTTTTACATTCACCGCATCCGTCCTTTTATTTTCCACGATATCCTTACACTTCGTCACCAATTCAATTAAAAATTCTTTCTCAATCGATGAGAAATTTGTCTCACGGCATTTGTTTAAGATTTTGTTCACCCGCCATATTTTTCAGCTGTGTGCACTGTGCAGAGGAAAACGAAAACAAAAGCGCATCACAGTACATTCAGAAAATAATACAACTCATGCATAGCCTTCTATAGCTGTAATATTTACAGGTTTCTTGGCGCTAACACGTGTTTGTTAACATTTTCAGAAAACAGGTTGGTGAAATGCAAGAAATTTAACAGTAGTGTTAGCGCAGTGACAATTATTACGTTACGCCGATTTTAAAATCAGTTGGTGAAATCGGGCTTATATTTATAGTGAAACTCGCAGTTTGCTTAAGATTACGAATGGCCCATAGTTATGGAAATTAATTGTTTCACATTAAGTCATAGTAGGACAAGATTTGGAAAGGTAAATACCAATTTTTCTAAATACTCGATTCTCGATACAGATACACGATGACCCGATACTCGATACTGTCGTTTCTAGAATTTTATTGGCATTACACAGTTGTAAGGCAATACAATCAAACAGATGCACTTATTTAATGAGACAACACTCAAAACCATCAGTTTTCTTATTTTTAAACTTTAAAGTAGGCATTTAAAAGCAAAACAGTCCGCTTTTCATAAGTTTCTTGTTAAACATATACTAGCATTTTCATTCTTTCGGGGACAAGTCTACTTTTCTGTCATATGAGTCCTGCTGTGCTAAATAGTCTTTCAGAGAAAGACGGGGAATACACAAAATATTTAGCGGCTACTATATATTTAGTTCTGGAAATTTTAAATTTGTTTTCCAGTAATAATAGGGTGCCCTAGACGGAAGAGGTGGAATATCGTCGTTGAGATATGCAGTGATTTCTTGTTGGGAAGTTAATTTGACACATGTTCGGTTTGTGGCAATAATATTTTGTGATTTTAAAGTAAAATAAAAATTGCAGAATCACCACTGAAGTATCGGAAAAGTATCGAGCGAATTTTCTGATGTGTCGTTCGATGCGAGTATCGAGGTATCGCGAGTATCGAGAACCCATTCCTAGTAGAATCGGAATGAAAAATGTCAGTGTTATAGCCTCGATTGAACCACATATCTTCCGAACTACGTCTGGATTCTCTAACCACGCAGCTACCGTGGCATGACATCAAGTTCTCCAACTGACTCGCTTTTTCTCCAGTAAACCATAAAGCTGTGTCAAATTCATTGAAGATAACATCCAAATAGCGACTTGTAATGCTGTTAAGTATTTTATTAGTCCCGGGCTTCATAGTTTCACCTACTATTAGGGTCAATAATTGGAAATTGTTTCTCCACAGTTTTCAGTCACGTGTAGGTTAAGGTTTGTAAAAGTAAAGTCAGACTGAACAAGTCAGTGCCATAGCCGGGAGAAGCCTTCTCCCACGTATCGTCTCTTGTTGAGGTTGTACTACAAGAGAGTTCGAAAGCTTTCTACATTTACTGCTTCGCTAATGGAGACACCTTTTGATGTTAATGGAGCTCCTCGCCATATTGCTAGATTGGAAGTGCTTAAATATACACAATTTATTTGCTGCCAGGAGACATATCAAAGTATTAATATCGAAGTTTCCATTTATAATTTCTTTACTGCTAGACATTTGCCATAATATTGCATGCCTGAAAGTTAGATAACATTTCTCGCTGCAAGGTTCCGAGATCTAGTTCGGAATATTAAATGACGTAGCAATACAAATGTTGCTTAGCTAAAAGGAAAAGGAGCCAGAGTGCCACACATGCCTATAATGTAGAAAACCTCATCAACATATTTGCATCTGCTAAAATGTTGCTGCATCAAATTTCAGAATCAGTCCCAGAAATTTCTCTGTGGAAGAAGTAGTTCGCTTAAGTCATTCACGTCACTGAAATTTCAGATAATTTCATGAACGGGCCCAAAAACCTTAGTTGTCGACGGGCTCTTAAACTTTACACCGTTGGACCGTTACATCTGATACGTATAACAATAAAATCAGTGGCGAAGCCTGCAATGGAGCGCTGGATGCGCCACTGCTCTAAGAATTTCCGGAGAAAGAGAAGAATAACACAATGCATGCCACTAATATTTTATTTTCTCAGGATACATTTTCAAAATTTATTCTCAAACATCCGTGGTGCTTCAGACAATTGGAAAGCTGCTCAATGTTTGAGTGACCAGTTCCGCAAGCTCATTCAATGCTGAATATTTCTGTACTCACGCGTTCGTAACCTTGAATACCATGCTTTGTAGGTTTCCGGAAGTAATCGCAACTCTTTGGTAGATAGAAAGCACTGACAGATTTTGTCACGTGAAGTCTCTGTAGCGTGTAAAGAATAGTTTATTTTTTATTTTATGTGGCGTTTTTAAATACGACTGTAAGTATATTTCATTAGTATTAGCAATATTATTTTACGTGGATTGGTATTTAGTGGTGACAGATATTAAATTCTTGTGAAGTTTTAAGTTATTAGCAAAAGTGTGTGAATTGCATACTTTCTCCATGATAGGCTAACAGTTCATGCGGTGTGATCAGCTCTAGAAAAATTTGGAAACATCTGAGAGGGGAAGCAGTAATATGCTGCTTGTAGTGTGAGCAGTCTTGCAGTGCAAGAAGGGCCTACGTATGACTACAGTAGAAGCAGTACTGAAGAGTAGATTTGATTCTTGGGTTATGAGAAACTAAATATAATTAAAAGTGACAAGACAAAAAGAAACTTCTTAATAATTTTATTGACATGCAAAGCAAAGTTGTTAAAACATTTATGCGCCACTTTAATGAACATTGCATGATACAGTTCCATGATTAAGTGGGTTGTCATATATTGCTAAAAATGTTTTGTCGGCCATGCATGCTGTTTTAGATGGCTGCGTATACCTATATAAAATTCATTATTCTCTCTTATTTTAATAAAAATTATTACTTAGAGCTTCCTTGCCTTTGAAAGTCAAGCTTTGCCACTGATAACACTTTATGTATTAATTTAAATGCGAAACTAAATACTATTTCATATTTAGCGCCATCACATACTGCAGTGCTATTGTACGAGGGCTGTTCAATAAAGAATGATCACAATCTTTTTTTGACAACGTACCTTTACTCATACTCATAATTTTGATAGTCCTTATCAAAATAGTCTCCCCTGAATGCGATGCACTTGTCCCAGCGTTTCTGCCAGTCTTTAAAGACAATGCTGGAAACCATTTTTGAGAGATCCTTCAAAATCGACTCCGCAGCCTTCACCACTGCTTCTGATGATGGATAATGCCTCCCACGAAGGCGTTTCTTCAAGTTAGGGAATAGAAAAAAGTCACATGGGGCTGAATCCGAACTATAGGGAAGGTGAGGGATGCATTTCACGTTGATTTTTGCAAGATATTCAGCAACAACATTGGCAATATGCGGCCGCGCATTAGTGTGATGCAACATCCAGCCTGCTTCACGGAAATGTGGTCTTTTACGCCTGATATGGACTTGCAATGTTTGCAGGACATCCCTGCAGTATTGTCCAGTTACTGATGTATGTGCAGGTATAACATGCTGATAAACCATTCTATGAATATCAAAGAATGAGATGACCATAACTTTCCCATCAGAAGCAACCACTTTTGCTTCTTTGGGGGTTGGTGATGAAGATTTGCACACTGAGCTTTGCTGTTTGCTCTCAGGATCAAAATGATGTAGCCAAGTTTCATCAGCAGCGATTACGTTTGAAAGAAACTTTGGATCTTTCTCTTACAGCAACTTTAACTGCATGTTACCTCCATTGCAGCGGTAGGCGATACTGAACATGTCTGAGCTTTCCTGGTTCTCACAGGCGGGAACCAGGAGTACCAACAACGAAACTACTACGGCGTGTTTGTTTCACATTAAGCTAAAAGAATATAATACGATTGAATTTTAGTGCGAAAAATTATGACCGTAAAAAAATTATGATCACTCTTTATTGAACAGCCCTCGTATTTTCTGAACTAAAATACAGCCTATTTCATTAATTGCATATTATTACTCTGCACATAGGGTGACAAGGACATGCATCTTTATCTTATAATCCATAAACGGAAGTGACAAATTACTTTCGCACCAATATTATAAAGATTGGTTTTGAATATTGTAACATTAATTCTCATGAAACAGTTGTTTCAGAAGTATCTCGTGATTTTAATTAACTAGTATATACAATCTCTGTAAACCAGGCTCCTTCATATGCTTATGACTAGGTCCCGGAAGTTGTTGACCTAAAATTTCTCTAAAAATGAGCTATATAATGCCCTTAGAATGTTAAAAGCACATAAAATGTAAAAAAAAAAAAAAAAAAAAAAAAAAAAAAAAAAAAAAAAAAAATGACCTAACAAAAATTAACAATTTCTTTCATAATAAATTAATAGCTGTCACAGACAAATAATTAATATATGGTTCGAAAAATCACATTTTAAAATTAACTTTCTTAGTAAATATTTAATGCAATATCGCTACTAAATAATAAATTCAAAATTCATCAGGTAATTTTCAATTTTATAAAATAAAAAAATAAGTTATTGTACCCATTAGCTAAGCATACCTTGCTTAGCATTGGTCATCTTCAACTTATCAAGAGTAAAGGAACGGCGGTGGTCAGCTAAAACTGTTTTATACTTTGAGAAACTTCTCTCCACTTCCACAGATGTTATAAGTGCATATTTGAAAAACACCATGTCACTGCATGTTAAATCCTGTTCAAAAATATCAATTAAAGAGTTTTCTCCTGACACGATATCGGCTTACACGATATGAACTTTTAATCACAGATTATTTTAACCCCCCAAAATGCCCAGGGTCAGGGGTCAGGGGTCAGGGTCAGGTCTGCCACGGGAATCGAATCCGGGCCTCCCAAATGAGAGCTACAGATGAAAATGTCCAATAGATTCGTGGAAAAGAAAGGAAATGACCGGAAAATGCATCTAAATGTTAAAAAATGACTATTATAAAAATGTGGAAAAAATGCCTTTTGATGACCTATGAATGCCGTATATATATAAAACGTATTTGTTCCAGAATGCACTTAATTTCCAGTAAGCATCGTCTGTGACTATTCAGAAAAAAAGATGACTTCATCAAAATCCGGGTCCTACTTATGACATTTTGCAAAATTAGGGGTAGAGAGTGTTAACGTTGAATTGTCGAATATCTTTCATTAGAATCCACAAAGCCTCGCAGTATTGTTTCATCTGAAACCAGGCGGTTCACTTCTAAAGTGCACCTGACGATTTTACACATCCCTTTGTGAAATGTTTCTACCTGGAAAGTTTTGAAAAGGCTGGGACAGAGGTGAGAACCACCAAGGTTAACAAAAGCGATCGGTTCAGGCGCTCCAACTTTTCAAATAACATTTTAGGACAGCTTTCCTTCAGACCGAGAAAATATATACTTCCTTTTTGGAGACATATTGTGCTGGATAAAAAACGTTCACTGATGATGTATGTGTGTTATATATAGACAACTGTGAGCACCAGCTGTTACTTAATATACATCTTGACCTGAATGCATTGAATTACTGGCTTAAGTTTAGTTAGTTAACGTTTAATATCTCTAAAACAAAATATATTGGAAGAGTAACAATTGATTAGATTAGATTGATTCTAGGCAGTACTCTTACATGGAAGGACCATATTATGCATGTAAAAAAAGTAAGGTTCTATAATACCTGTAATTCAGAAGTTGAAATTCAAACGATTTGTGTAAATCATTTTCGAAGTAGCTACCGTGCTTTAATTCAATCACATTTTGACTATTTAAACATTTTATGGGGTAATTCTTTTAAATATTTAATTCGTGGCCTCGAAATTACTCCAAAATCTTGTCATCTGCCTTTTTGAACAAACACAAAGACACTCTACCATGTAACTAACATTTTATCATTGCAAGTAAGCATATCTTGCTAACATATCTCCATGAATGGAAATTAATTGTTCTGTCACACTGGCCGCGTGTAGGCTAATGTATGGAAACATAAAGTCAGACTGAAAAATTCAATACCATAGCCGGGATTTGAACCACGGATCTTCTGGTTGCCGTCCAGCCGCTCGGCCTTTTTTTTTTCAGTCTGGCTCTATATTTCCATACATTAACCTACACACGACCAGTATGAAAGAACAATTAACTTCCATTAATTGACCTAATAGTGGTCCGAACTATAAAGCCCGGGCCTTAAAGTACTTACAGCATAGTAAGTCGCCATTAAAGTAGTTGTCTCATGTGTTTATGAGAACTCTTAAGTGGTTTAAAGGGGAAAACATGAGCCAGTTGGAGAATTTAATGTCATGTCGGCATGTTTGCCATAGTGGCTCAAGGGTTAGAGCGGCTGGATAGCAACCAGAGGATCCGTGGTTCAAAACCCGCCTATGGCATTGAATTTTTCATTCTGACTCTATCTTTCCATATCTCCATAAAATTAAAAATAATCTTCCAAAGTCTGATCTAACGTATGAATGCTCGTCACATATGTATAATACAAAACATAAAGGGAACTTAACAGAACCAACTGTGATCACTTCTACTTATGGCCTCTACTTAACCTCACATGATATCAGCGTATACAACGAATGCGACTGGAATTGAAAAGTTGCAGAAAACAAAGATTTTAAAAGGAAACTTGTTGAAAATTTATTGAAGGCATATTTTGATAGCTGACAAACTGTCACTCATTTGTAGTTGGATTGATTAGCAGACCTGGTTAAAAATTAATATCGTTTAATGCCTTACAGAATATGTAGCTTTTTGCAGTGTTCTCTGCTCTTATTACCTCTTCCATTATAGTAAATGTTTGTATGTTATATATATATATATATATATATATATATATATATATATATATATATATATATTGTGACTTTGTGGGTTCGTAAAATTAAAAGTCTTAATTGTAGAGATTTAAAATGCTCTTTATTGCAGTAAAAAGACGCTCTGTGGACCCCTTACAGCAGCGAAATGACGTAACATACACAAACGCAGTTCTTGAGGTCGTCTGCCACACGTAAACAAACAAAAGTATTCACTGTGGTACACTTCAAATGTCCACACAGCTGCACACTCAATTACCAACTGTAACTCACTAGCAACTGACACTTGCGGGCTTTTATACCTCCATTCATTGTTCTAGAATGTAATTGATCGTTCGATAACGATCGCGACGCAGCGAAAGAGAGAGAGGGAACTATCTTTTTATCTTTCTCTCTCTCGGCAACTGTTTGGAGCTGCGCGCCACTATCTGTCACTGCCTTAGCATAGTTCCGGTTTTCGGCACAACAATGCCTCTGCGACAGTATTATATATAAAGTACGGTAATTAATTCCTTCTATAAGAATGTATTCTAAATATTGTTAATAATATTGTTATAATATTATTAAGGGGTGTTTGCCTGCCATCATTTTATATATTTTTGTACTATTCCCTAGCTTGAGCTTTAGCTCTGGGAACCTTTTCAGATAACAATAAAATAAATAAAAATTCGCTATTATCGCTGTCAATTTATAAAATATAATGGACGAAAGTTGGTTTGAAGTTCAGTGTTCAGTATTTCTGCAATTCCTTTCTATGGTTTTATGATTGATATTATATTTCTTGCTTAAAAACATTTTAAAATATTTTTCATGCGATGTTTTCGTCTTTGGATTAATTATTATAATCTTTGTAATAGTTTATGAATTCTTTAGTTTTACAATAAATTATTGAACGTCTACATTTACGTATTTTAAGGATAATTGCTGCATGCATTACATGGAAAATAACTTCCTTAATCTTGTGACGATCATAGTGAGTGATTTTGAAATCCGGAATCTTATTTTCAGACAGACTCGATGCTTTTACATCCATTTCAATTAATGCATTTTTAAGACTATATGATGATGATGACGATGACGACGATAGTTGGCGCTACAGGCCATGTAGGCCCTTGACCTCCATAACTACCCTCTTCCGCTCTACTCGGTCCTCTGCTTTACTTCTCCAGCCTTTAACCCCAACTTTCTCAAGCCATCTTCTGCATCATGTACCCATCTTTTACTGGGTCTTCCTTTTCTCCTTCTGCCATCCAACTTTTCTATGAATATCTTAACCACACTGGTTTCCGGAATTCTCTACACATGGCCAATACACCTTATTCGTTCTTGTTTAATTTTCACTACTATATTTGGTTGTCCATATAGGCAATGTAACTCCAAGTTAGTCCGCATTCTCCGTCCGTCCAAATCCCTTATCACTCCAAATATATTTCTCAAAATCTTCCTTTCCCACCGTAATAACCACTGTTCTTCTCTGATTGTCAACACCCTGCTTTCTGAACCATACATTAGTATTGGTCTCATTACATTTGTGTATATTTTAATTTTAGTATTCCTACTGACGTTCCTTGATTTAAACATATTCTGCAAGGCCTAGAAACATCTGTTACCACTTGCTATTTAAGATTATATACTTGGTTCTTAGAGCGCATCTTTTGTGAAAGAGTACACTTGTTGGGATTTTAAATGACAGGATACTTGTGCTTAGTGTAGTATATCTAATCTATTTGAAACACCTACTCAGTAGATGATAAAGTTTGAAAGGCTGTATGTCTCAGGAGTAATAGCTGTGAAGCAAGAACCAGAAGCGTTGTCAGTTGGTGGTAGGGTAGTGGCTACAGCAATCCTGATTTCCTGCTCGTTAAATGTAAAACATCTGGTTATTTCCCATTGTTCCCTTAAATCCTGCCCTGCCTATATTCTTTTGTTTCGGAAGGTCCACAAGGAAGAACAGTGCTACTTTTATAATGTAATTTGAAGACAATCATCAGGAGTAGGAATAAGTTGAATATGTGCAAAGATGGCATAAGTATAGTCTTGAAGAAATGACCAACTTTTCGATGGCTAAATTCCAAAAACTGTTAACTCTAGACAAATATTATAAGACGGAATGAACACAAGAGAAAACTTAATTTAATCACATCGTTCTCTATTTAAACAGAGTATATACATTTTATAAATGCATTAGAGGATATTTATGGTCACTGGCTTTTGGAAATGTTAATAAAACAAAAACAACTTTTGGAGAAACTGTGGTAGCTTTATTGAACCAATTTGTTGGCTTATATCTTCATCTATAGAATTTGTACATTTCAAAGACAGCAGATGTGTTTGACTACTTTGTTACGAGAAGAGCAACGGAAGCAGCTAATAATAAATAATAACGATCTACAAACATTGTTTCAGATCGAACCTTTACTTCGGTTAATGTCAGAAGACGTCCAGGTACTTTTGATAACTTTTTCTTTATATTCGTCATTTGTTGTGCTTTGGTTGAATAAGTGTTTTCGAATTAGATTTTGTAGTCGGTATTATTTATGGTTTTGTAGTTTTCCCGTGACGTTTTCAGAAACACGATAGCGAAGAAAGTTAAAACAGTGATTACTAGGGGGCGGATTTTTTCCTATTTGCCTATTTTATTCCTTTGTTCAGAAACGTAGGCTTTTAAATTATAAGCACGTTTCCTACATTTATTAGCCCAATTTCTTGGTTTTATAGTGCCTATAAATACCTATTTCATATGTTTGTGCCTATTCTGCTTATTAGTGCATAAAACTACCTTTTTAGCCAATTTCTTCTGCTTGTAATTTGTGACAGCAGCTTTTGCATTAGTTGGTTACAACGTGAAGTTTTCGGGGAGCAAAATGTTCTTACTGTGGCACATTTGGTATACAAAAAGGGGTTTATTAAGGAGACACATCTATGCAAACTGGCCCAAAACTTACAACAATCCCAAGTTTAGTGTTTTGTCTTAAAATTAATATAGACATACTTCAATAATAAAAAGTTTTTTTTTTTCTAGCAGCAGTCCAGAAAAGTCACGTAACCCTACACCTGTACCGTAGCTGCTATTACGTAATTTTAACATTAGATTTCCCAGATTCCATATTTTCTACATTTTCCTAACTTCAAAATGTTCCACTGGATGCAGTTTTCTATTAATCTGTATGAATTCTAAACACGCCTGTAAGGGCAACTGCATATTAAGTGTACCCATTTACATTTGTTGTGTTTTTGTTATTTGTATTGAAAAGGATTATAACGCTTACTTCTTACTGAAAACGCTTAGGAAAGTAAAAATTGTTAAGTAGGTATGACTATTTTTTCCCTTCGTTGATATGACGAAGACACATATTTCACATAGGTACAGGTCATTAATAGGTTAAAATGGGTGCAGAAACTTATACCCCAAGCATTAATTTTTAAAATTACAATGTGTGGGCCATTTTGAAAATCGCCTGTAATTTAGACATAAACTGTTAATTCCTCAGAAACTGCTGTAACTAGAAAGCTGAAACTTGCTATTATTCCATTCTGGATTGATCACAAAAATAAATGGTATAGGCAAATTTGAAACAAATCTCACAAAAGCTTCATATATTTCAATTTTCACCCTTAAGCCCCCCCCCCCCAAATCCATGTTTTTGTTTTTGACATAGTTAATTACTGCGCACCTGTCTGCACATTATGGTTCTATGCAAATATGTAAATTGTCTTACTATGCAGTTTCAATCATGTTTTTTCAACAGCATTTGCTCAAATTTTCCATTGGATGAATGTTTAAGGAAATATGTAAATTATCCGTCTTTGTTCTTTACCTAACCGGTTTAAAACCCATTGGCACAGTACTAATTTCATTGCAAACATAAGAAAGATACACAACCTTGTGCATGTGGACTTGTGTAGCCTTAATATATGGAGTATAAAATATTGACTATGTCAGTTTGATTTGTTAAATAATTTGTTTAAATGTTATTAATGCCGCAATGAAAGCAGTTTGAATACTAGTTTTGGAAACATAATGTCGTGTCGCCTGCACAAAGAGCGAAGGTGAAGTCGATGTAGAGGGAAAGAGAATAGAAGAGAAAGAGGGGGAGATTGGATAGAGAGCAAGGAGTAAGTGGAAAGTATAGTGAGACAAAATTGAGAGGGTGGAGGTTCGGGAGAGTTTCACAGGATAAAGAAGGATAGAGAGTAAAAATATCCGCATATAAGGCAATAAAGTGATAGAGGTGCGGTTTCCTTTACTTTTATGTGACTCCGAACTGTACTGCAAGCTACGTTGTTTAGTCCATCCCTTTGCTGCTACGTGGGAGGAAACGTAACTAATCCGAGCTCCTATTTGCACTGACGAAGAGCTCGGTTTGAGCTCAAGCCAAAATCGTCTTAGGGCCAAGTTTTCCTAACACGCCTGCCTAAGGCAAGATGCGGTGGAGACATTGATCCATTTCTCCTTGTAATGCTTTGCCACGCGTTCCTCTAGTGAGGGCGCACATTCAGCATCCAAGTTGTGAAGCACTCTTCCTCCCCCCCCCCACCCCCCAATACGTTATCTGGTTAGCTTTTCTTTTCTTTCTTGCAGAGGTTTTCCCATCCAAAAATGGCAGTTTTTGAGCAATTTTAAACATCAGGAACCACGGGCTCATCTGTTTTATCAATAACTGCTATCAAAATAGTTTATAGTATCTTTACAATGAAAGTAATCGTAAAATATGAAATAAAATATTACTATTTGGTACACTTACTGGTTATTTGACGACCTGGTTTTATATGAGTACTTCGCAACTAATATGCACTGTTCTAATAATCACATAATTACGTGGATTGGCTGCATTTTCTGCAATATTCAAATTCTAAACTCTACGTTACTAATCTCTGTTTCATATAAACCTTGCCCCGCTGACATGTATGACTCCGCGTGCAACTACCTCCCCCTCACCCTAATTGGCTAATGCTTTCGCGCCATAGTCCATGGGCGGTGCCTTCCCGTCACATTTAAACCTGCAGTAAACGTCATAATAATTGCCGGGATGATAAATAAAATCATACACATAAGGATATGAAGGCATGCAAAAATACAAGTTTATAATGAAACTGAGCAAGTTGAAACTGAATGAATGAGCAATGAAACTGAGACAAGATTATAATGAAAGGCCACTGGGATTTTTTTAAACCAGCACACATACCTTGCAAAAATGCGTGTCTTTCAGTCTTAAAAGTCGTGTCACGCCATACTTGTCGAGTGTCCTTCATTCACCCAAGCCTCGTCAAGGTAGTATATTTTGCTATTTGTATCCTGGTACAGTCTGATTGTCCTTAAATAACGTCTTCGCCACACAGCAATATCGCCCCTGGAGTGGTAAGTTTTCCTGTTGTCTCAATTTCATGTCGCGATGTTCCTACACACCTTTAAGTTCAGAGCACAGCTGTTCGACTTCTCTCACTGACAAATACGGATTCTTCTCTGTGAGTGCATTAAACATATGCAACACAATTCTTTTTTCGCCGCTTTGTAAAGGTTTACCCTTGCGATGCTTCAGTGAAAAACTGGCAGTAAACTCTGCCATTATACATATAATAAGTACACGCACAGTAAACGATCAATAAAATAATTTAGCTCTCGCACTCGGCACAACACACCTTCGAATGGCGATATATGACTAATCCAGTTCAAAACAAGGTCAGTGATAAAAGTCATAAACAAATATGTCACCACTACCGATAAAACACGTGCTATCGTGTCATCTGAAAGGCGAGGTTGAAAGCAAAGGAACCTCCTCGTAACTTCGTTTAAGAATTAACACGCATTTCAGATAAATCAATTCTGTTGCGTAATATATTTAATTCAAACAGTTACGAAAATATTAATTTGACAATTCTCTTCCAACATATAAAGATATACACCATGTCAAATAACGAGCTATTTTTTACCGCACAACAGTCTATACTACAATAGCAGCCAATGAGAGGTGATAAGGTCACGTGACCGTTAAGAGATACGGGGCAAGCTTATGTGAAACAAGGAGAGTAACTGACGTTTCCCTTGTTTTAGGTTAATGATAGTACATTATCCAGACACCAAAGTAATGAATAGGAATTAAAAAGTAAATATGTGAATGAAATTCGCTTCATAAACATACTTGCATCTTAATTACCAGTATAGTCAAGTTACACGCCTGACCACACTATAATTTCAAAACGTTGAATTTACACAAAGGGATTTTATTTGTTAGTAAATTCTGATGGGATTGCGGCAGAGATGGCAAGACCTTGAGCGTGTTTGCGACTAGTACAACAAATAGCAGCACTGTCGAGTCCACGCCTTATTTATTGATTTTTTGCAGGTGAAATGAAAGCAGCACATACTGAAGTAAAATGAATTCTATTTATTAGACATAAAATGAAAACGAGCATAATTTATTTTAAACAAACACATTTCATTTTTATGTAGTGAGTATATCCTAGTGGAATGTTTGAAGTTAAACTAATGCTTAATTGTAAACTTAAAACAGCACGTTTATTTGGAACACACGCTAATGATCGTACAGTTTGTGAAATTTGCGTGAGTAGTTCTCACAGGAACGTTTGAAATTGGCTTTATGTTTATTTTAGGGCTTTATTTATCAATTTATTGTAATATTCAGTTTGGGATCATCAAATTAAATGCAGATTTGATTCTACTATGTAGCCTTCTGTGACAGTAGTGGATTTCTAACCCCCGTGGCGTTTTAATGTGATGGCACCAACATCGATTAATGTTTGTAGAATACCTGCAAAAGCAATGCCAGTGTACATACATAGAGATACTCCAGAAAGCATTCGTATAATCAAAGCGCATAGAATATAACAAGCACAATCAGAAAATATATAGATAAGAAACGAAACTATTTCCTTACATAGGTTGATATCTATATTTAAAAATAAAACACAATTTGGGTTCATATATTGCTTAATTAGTGAACAGCTCAGTCTCATTTGATGTCAAACAGGTATTCGTCTAGTAAACAAAATCCCAGGTATGGTGCCTCGCCCACACACACACCCCTAGCCTTTTCTTATGCAGTTGTGTTTCATCCACTGTCGTTGACAGTCCCAGCTCTGTTTTCAAAGCCATTGACTGCTATTTAAATAATATGGGTCGAAAACGTCGTGAAACTATGGAAGAAGAAAGAAAAATTTGCATCAGGTTATTTAAAAAGGAAAATACTTTCAAGAAATTGGAGAAACCATTGGAAGACCTATCAGTACAGTGAAGATTTGATCATATCAAAACTTACGAAAAGCAATCAAGAAGCGGTCGTCCGAGATGGAAAAACGACAGTTACTTAGAGAAGTCAAGAACAATCCTAAACTAAGTGCCCCAAAACTTGCTGTTGCAGTTCAAACACACACAGGAAAGTCCGTTTCAGCACAAACTATAAGAAACGTGCTTTATGAAGCTGAGTATGGGGGCCGAACAGCCCGTAGAAAACCTTACATCAGTAAAATCAACAGAAAGAAGCGAGTTGCATTTGCAAAAGAATATGAATACGATGGGTTTGATTTGTGGAAGAAAGTTGTATTTACTGACGAGAGTTAATATGAGCTCTTTAAGTCAAAAGGGCGAGTAATAGTGAGGAGAAAAAAGAATTGTGAACTTGAGGAGAAAAATATAACAGCTTCAGTTAAACATGGAGGCGGTTCAGTACTTGTCTGGGGCTGCATGAGTGCAAATGGTGTGGGAGCTTTGTGTTTTTTTGATGGAATCATGAAGTATAAGGTTTATATAAACATCCTTAAACACATCTACCCAGAAGTGTGAATAATATGGGTCTTTCTGAGGTTTATATTTTCACACAAGATAATGATCCAAAACACACAGCTCTAGATGCAAGGCTATGATTGTTGTATAATACTCCACGATGGATTGCTACCCACCGCAATTCTCATACATGAATCCAATAGAGAATTTGTGGAGTATACTGGACAAAAATATTAGGAATCATCACATATCTAATAAAAAGGATCTAAAGAACGCTCTACTAAAGGAATGGTGTAAAATTACAGTGGAAACAGCAAAATCTTTGGTGAAATCCATGCCAAGGAGAATGCAAGAGTTTATAAAGAGGAATGGAGGGCCTACTAAGTACTAACCGTAACATTCTATACCATTTTCAGTATGCAGACGAATACTTATTTTGCACCCTATATTGCATCTTTTCTTTTGAATTTTTAACTATGTTTATGTGAATATATACTATGTGTTTTTACTGCATTCTCTTTTTCACTAATCAATAAATAAGTCAGTGTCCCTGCTGTACTTTATTCTGATGATGTTCCACTATCCATAAATCCTAAAACATAAACTCATGCATTAGACGAATGCTTTTTGGAGTAACTGTATGTATATGGGTTAGTTATTTTTAGATGTGAGCTGTTTAGTTACACAAATTGATACTATCTACAGCAAAATTGATCACATTAGTTTTAGTGGTTAACGTTTAAAAACTTATTAAAACCGTTTAGTGGAATGGAAATCTACTTTACATATGTTATAAGATATGTACATATAATCCGGTGCTTCATTTATGAAGTTTTTGAATATCCATCGGGTGTAAGTATTTCGGCTTTCGTACCTTTACATATATCCTTCTGATTTTCGTTTCAATTGGGCATACAGTTTTGAGAACTTAAACATGTTAATTGATTACTTAATATAAAGTGTTAGTTTTAGTATAGAATAGTTCAAAAGGTAGAAGATTTCGTATTTAGGACATTTTTCAAAGAAGACTTGCACTACTTTTTCTGAAAATATTTAGATTTTCTCTAATCAATGTACTGCACAATTACAACCTGTGTGCCAATTTCCGGCGGTGTTAGATTTTCTAAATAAGTGTCGCTTGCCATTTTGCCTATTGGACCGCTGCTTTATGGGTGTTCGGGGGAGCTGCGCGCGCCGCCGAGGATGGCCATGAGGAGTCCCTGAATTATTATAAATGTGATAACAGACAGTTACGTCACATGTTTGCATATTATAGTGTGATGGACTAACAAATTTCTTAATACCTTCCTTTTCGCCGAGTATGCGGTGTTTTCTTGTCTAAATCCTTTCCCTCTGTCCTTTATTTGCTCAACACTACGCTATATTTCACACGACATCCTTAAGATAAATTTGCAGTATCTTCATTAACGTGTAACATTGGATATTTTACAGTATTTATAGAGGGAGCCTTTGACAAGTAATTTGAATTAGGATTTAAAGGTTTTATCCTTACATTTTAGAGATTCACCGACACATATCTCGGAACATATCTAAACAAACATTGAATTGCGACTTCATTTCGTACAACTTATATCGCCTATTACACGCGTAATTGTGTATTCAACTTCAAATATTGCAGCTCATTTTAATTGTAAAATTTGTCTTTATTGGTTAACAACTGACAAGGCATTCATTGTGTAATGGTGAATACCCAACAGCACTGCAGTTTTTTTTTTAATTTACGTCCTCCAACGTTAAGCCATATCGGACGATGAATGGAATGATGCTCAAATGAGCCCAGGGTCAATAGAGCTTAGTTACCCGACATTTGTCTTTCAGGATAGGGGAAAATCCGGGAAAAAACCTTATCCAGGTAACTCACCCTGACCGAGATTCGAACTCGGGACCTTTTGAACGTGAGGCAGACACGCTACCGAGGCGGGTGCTCTGCAGTTAGCATTCTATATTGCTTCTTGATATGATTCCAAGGATCCGGTGTAAATCCCTACCTATGTATTTCTTTGTAACTGTTCAGTTTCGTAGATTTATTCCTTCATTTGCCGAAGGGAACATGTGGATCAAAATCGGGGGGGGGGGGGGGGGAGAAAAAAACTTCAATTATTTATATAGTTTTGAGAATCCCCCCAACAAATTTCAGAGTACAATTATTACTCTAGGTGGGTTTTAAAATTTAAAGAGCCCAATGCTGTGCAACATGTGCCACGCCCCCTTTTACACAATGACGTACGCTGGCTGCTTTTCTGCCTATTTTGTCGTGCAAAAGCTTGGAACTGCCATAGTTCGATCAGCAGGCTGTGCGCAGTTGTGCCAACAGTACTTTTCGCAGCAAATGACAGTTAAAATTCGTAAGCTTTCACGGCCGGTGTCAGTATAATATAAAGTATTAACCGGGCTTGTGGGCCGTGATCTAAAGGGACCCTTCTTCATCTTCCCAGACATCTTCAGTGGCAGTGCGATCGAAGTGTCCTGGCGGAAGTCTCATCTATTATAGCACAGTTGTTGTTGAGACTTCCGCCAGGACACTTCGAACGCACTGCCACTGAAGATGTCTGCCCTAGCCGCAGACGAAACGTCTGGGAAGACGTAGAAGGAGCCCAGTGGACCACGGCCCTTATACATGCATGTAGGTAGTAAAGTTTTTAAATGTTTAAGTAATTTCAATGCGATTTATTTTAAACTAAATGCTGTAATATTTAAATTATTGCCCAGAAATCGTGTATTCCTGACGGTCTCCTGAAAATGTCAAGCTAACAAGTTCTAAACTCTTGTCCAAGGTGCATCACGTATAGTGAGCAATTCTGAAAAGAAGGAACTGATTAAAAGTTCAAAGCTCTAGGCGGCGATTTGGACCGATTGAATAATCATTTGGGCTTTAAGGTTCTAAAAGTATAATAATGCCAAGGAACAGAAAATGGAAAACGTTCACATTGTTTACCCAATTTTACAGGTACAATGCCTAAAACTGGAGTCGTTGGTGAGCAGGTGTCACAGTTGGATATAAAATTGCTTACAATAAAATGCATCAAACGCACCAAGCTACTACGATGTTCTTTCTCCAGAACAGGTGTTCCAAATAGCCTGGAGTCAGTTGGAAACAGATGTTCCGTCTAAAACTCTACATCATACAGTTTTAGCTAGCAGAGTTTCTGAAGCTTTCTCTTGCTTTTCAAGCATATCAGTTCACTAAGCCGTTATTTCTCTCTTTCTCTCTCGCCCCCCCTCCACACTCTCCTAATTTTCTGCGAAGTTTCAATCAGCTGTTCTTAGATCTTCCAACCAATTTAGATTTGTAAGACTTAAAACTTTCACGGCAAGCGTTATTAATTAAAGCTTCGTGGGTGATCAGGAACTGAAACTTGGAATGACCGAAAGCTCGACTGAGTTACTTTGTCACGGCTGATCACCCGTGAAGCTTTAGTTAATTTGAATTTGGTTTGCGGGTGGATGAAAAACTGAGCATATTTTAGGTACATTTATTACTTCCTTTTGTTATGCTCCATAATAACACGTGGAAACGGCCGTTAGCCTGATTTGCATTCAATATTTAATTAATCAATTTTTACATCTTACTGTGGAGATCAACAAAACCTTAACACAGAACTAATTAATTTATCCTGAACATTGCATTTAAGGGGCTGTCGTAAGCTTTTCCGGAAGTACACTTAACACTTGATACAACTAATGACGCTGCAAAGGAATTTAAATAATGACAGATAAGATGCGTACGTGCTCTTGAGACAATTATAATGGAGTCTTCAATATTAAAGTTAATAACGGTCGCTTACTTACATAATACTTTTGATCGTTAAAAGCACAAAAAATGATGTGTTTCAACCAATCATGGCTGCTTATTCCTCATTTTTTACATCTCCGTAGCATTTGTCGGTTTATGTGCCACCCTAGAACCTTGCAATCGTCATTTGTTTTCTGGACAGATACTCAAAGTTAGCTTCATCACAGCACGACACTAATATGATGGCACTTTGATCAGTTAATTTAGTTGTTTAAGTAATATTATATTGTACTTCTTTCTGAACCTCCATAGTACTTTCTTGTAATCTTTTAGTCAACTAAATCCTGCGCGAGATATAATTCTCTCCGGGTAAATGAAATCTCCAATAAGATTACTGTTGATAAAAATGTGTTTACGTTTTTCATTCAAAATAAAATTCTAGGTGTATCAACAATTTCAACAAATATAGATTTTAATCCCTGTCTTGAAATTAGCTCCTCTTTGAAATACCTTTACTCTCTTTTTACTGTCTTTACCATATATTAAGTAGGGGAGATCATTTGATATGAAGATTTCACTAAACGCAATATAATTTTTAGAAAAAAGCGTCTGCGGATGTGTGTGGGCTGTGTATGTGACGGATGGTACAACTAGAACACAAAATTTGTACATGCGACACTTAGTATTAAGGTCATATTCCAAAGATGGGACACAGAACTGTCAGGAAAATTATCCTTTCTTGGAAAATGCTTTGGGTTTTTATTTTCTCCAAATGGATCTCTCAATTTGGATTTGAATGCCACGTGTTTAAGGTAGCTATACCTATATATGTTCAGTTTTCTGAAGTGTGAATATCTCTTCATTTGGATGGAATTTTGTGTGACTGGTAAACAAAGAGGTAGAGAAGCACTTGTTACACAAATTACATGTCTTCAAATATCATAATTTATTTAAAGTACTTTCTTGTTCCGTCAGCGACTTTGTCATTCCTTTGCATTTTTCAATACTTTTATCATCTTTTGAAGTGGTGTCACCTTTTAGCTGTTTCTAATATCTCATTGTAAGATAATGGAATTTCTAGACAGGCATATAAGGCCGCGCCGTGGCAGTGTGGTTAGACCGCTCGGCTCTCACCAAGGTGGCCCGGGTTCGATCCCAGGCAACCGCAAAGTGAGATTTATAGCTGGGGCGGGTTTTCTCCGGGATCTCCGGTTTCCCCCGCCATCTCATTCCACCGGTGCTCCATCTTCATCTCATGTGTCACTCTCTCTCTCTCTCTCTCTCTCTCTCTTTTACTTCTTTTGATGCTGCCCATGCCGTCTTCCAAAACTAGATCTTTTTCTCCATCTCCACATGGCAAATAAATTGTTTTCTTTAAATGAACTTTTAATCCTCATTTAATATATTCTTCAATACGTTTTCTGCTCATGTGTTCTAAATCATCATAGTCTTGTGGTATAACTAGTTGGTCATCTGCGAAACTTAAGCTGTAAATTATAGGATTATCCATGGAAATCCCCATATATCTGCCTTTAGTTTTCCACTTGTATAAAGCTTGTTTTATAAATATGTTAAAAATGGTTGGTGGTAAACTACCACCCTGACGTAAACCTTTTTTAAGTAAGAATTTGTCTGATACATTTTTTCCAATTCTAATTCTAGATGATGCATTTACATAGAGCTTATATATGGCATTCAAAATAACTATTTTCAATAGTTTGTTCTAAAACTTCCCATAATATCTTGAAAGGTACTTAATCATATGCCTTTTCCGAATGTATGTGCAAAAAACTATACTGACTGATTTTTGTAAGTTTGTTTTCTATCCGTCGTTACGCCACAAAAAAGTGATCCGGTGTGTATCGCCCCGCTCTGAAACTGGTTTGTTCTTCAACCTCTTTTCCTTTATATTCCTCTTTAAAAAAATTAATTAATTAAAATGTTTTAAGAATATTATTGTGTTTTTAGCCATCGAAACTGCTAAATCACGCCAATTAGTATAAAAAAGTGGCATAATAGAGTTTAAAAATATGTTTTTAAGTTAGTTTCTTTCGCAGTCAAATAACCTCCTAGTTTTCTGAAATACTAAACGGATGCTTGTTTTAACACAATTATGTTATTTCCCGTAATCAACAATATTTCACTTTGCTAGCTGCCATACAGTATTGGTGCTCTCCGCCAACTCAATCCTGTTCATCATGGGAAGTTTGCATGAGAGTTGAATGGATTGATTTCTAAAGAGCAATGGTTCCACATGGTCCCGGCCCAGCCCTTGCCGTATTGATCGCATCCTCCTGCTTGCTACTGCTACTGCTGCTGCTCAACTGTTGGCAAGTCATCCCCTAGCACGTGTTCGTCGGGGTGTCGACTCCCCCTCTGAAAATAACTTCCTCCCTGTATACTAGCATTTTGTAGCCAAAATATTGGCTAAATCCGGTCTCCTACGTTACTCTTTAGAGGTGACAAAAGTAGGCATTTATACATAAGTTTGGAAAATAAGCGTTGAGAAGAAATAAATCGAAATAAGTTAAGTTTAACAATGCAATGGCTCCTAGAGAGTTAACTTTAACCAAAGCGATGTCCTACACTAGAAAGCCAGCTTTCATATTTCTTCCATATGAGTTTCATCTTGATTTCCACTAGGCATGTGTCGATGCCAGTATTTCTCGATACTAGATACACGATGCTCCATACTTCGAAACTCGATACGTTATTTCTACATCTAGATTCTGTACAAAATAGAATGTTGAGAGAACTGGGTAATGCCTATGAAATTAATTAGGTGCACAAATTTATTAGACAAAATGTAATACCATCAGTATACTTATTTTTAAACTCTACATTAGATATTTAAAAGCAGAATTCGTTTTTGAAACAGTCCACTTTTATAAGATTTTGTTAAATACTATCATTCTCACTCTTTCGGGGCGAAGTCTACTTTTCTGTCACATATGAGTTCTGCTGTGCTAAATAACACTGGGCAACAAAAAAATAATTTTTGAATGTTTCGAACACTTCAAGAGGCAATTCCTACTAATTTTGGGTTGAGAAAAACAAATATGACAATGAAAAATTTTTATTAGCTCTAGTTTCTATGATATACACAAGGTGGAAGTATTACATATTAACGGTTTGAGAGAAAAGGATACATTTTAATTACATACATGCTAACAATGAAAGTGCATTTGATTCTTTTAACTGGCAATTACATGCTAAGAGTTCTAAATTGCTGGAAAAATACTTCGTAGATAGTCGTGTCTGAAGAGAATCATGTGGTGGCCTACTGACTTCGTCGTCTTTTAGCTTGCCTCTTGTGATGGAGTTCCGCAGAATCCCTATACAAAGACCAAGAGTAATCCGCAAGCATTACTTCATTCCAACGGCCCTGATATCTTTGTTCCATAACAGAAATGTCCTGATGGAATCTCTCCCCATGTTCATCACTAACAGCTCCACAACTAGGAGGGAAAAAGTCTAGGTGGTAGTGGAGAAAATGGATCTTAAGGGACATGTTGCATCCATGGTTATAGTATTTTTGCAGGAGCACTGTCACCAAATGCTTGTAGTTGTTCTTCTATTTTGTTGCCTAAAAAGCCATGAACAACACCCTTGAAGGCTTCCCAAGCTTCCTTTTCTTTCCCCTCCAAAATTTGGTCAAATACAGTATCCTTTACAAGTTCTCTTATTTGTGGTCCGACAAAAATGCCTTCCTTAACTTTTGCATCACTTCATTTCCAAAATTTCTTTCTAATTGTGTTTTGCTATTTCATAGGTGTGCCAACTGCCAAAAAAATTCCCCCAAATTTAAAATCTTCACGCTAAAAATGAAATATTACTTTATCTTCAAAACAAGAGCTAATCTGTCATTTATATGGTGATTTTTTAATTCAGAAGATGGAAATACATGTAAATTCACTATTTTTAAGCCCGAAACATTTTCATCGTTGCCCAGTGTAGTCTTTCAGAATAATACAAAAATGTTTAGTGGCTCTTTTTTCAGTTTTGGAAATTTTGAATTTGTTTTCCATTAATTCAGTGTAGTAAAAAGGGGAGGTTACAAATCGTTGTCGAGATATGCACTGCAGGTCACAAGTTTTAGGATACTAAGCTCTTGTTAAGGAAATGAAGGAACAATATATAACAAGCAGCAGAATTGATGAAAATAATTTTATGTGAAATGAAATGTGTAGTGTTTAACGCCCGCTTTTACTACATACGGCACCGCAGGCGATGACACTGATGATACATGAAATGAAGATGGAGCACCGGTGGAATGAGATGGCGGGGGAAACCGGAGATCCCGGAGAAAACCCGCCCCAGTGCCGTGTTGTCCAGCACAAATCTCACTTTGAGGTCGCCTGGGAACAATTTTATGGGATTTATATGATTCTACAATATCGAGCATATATTTATCTTACAATAAAAACTGACCTGAATGAATTTTTCCCACAAAATATGTCTTTTTGTGCTAAACCTGTTTTTGTTTCATAAAAAAAATTCTACCCTTTACAGCAGTAACTTTTTTCACAATTCTGGGCATTCTCTTAACAAGTTTTCCCACACACACTGTTCTCTATACTAATCCAGGATATCTATAACGTTTTTTTAGAAGTAGGGCACTATTTTCGAACTTCTATGTCAACTGCCTTCTAAAGAAGTTCAATCAGGTTCAGATCTGGTCACTGGGGTGGCCATTCCATCACCTTTAACTCTCCTTCCTCCTGTTTCTTCTGAGGTAGTTCTTACACAACTTGGATGTGTGTTTTGGATGATTGTCCTGCTGCATGATGGATCCTGGACCAATTAGACGCATTCTTGATGGAACAGCATATCTGCTCAAAATGGAATGGTAGCCATGTTTATCCAGGTTTCCTTAAATTTTGTAGAGCTGGCCCACGCCACTAAATGAAAAACATCCCCAGAACATTAAAGAGCCCTTACCATTTTTCACTGTTGGTGTTAAGCAGTCAAGATGCATCTTTTCAGCAGGAAATGGCGAATATACACATGGCATCGTTGCCCAAAAACCTCGGATTCGGATTTATCTGTCCAAAGAACACGTTCCCAGTGTTCAATTGTCCAGTTTTTGTGTTCTTTTGCCCAGTACAACGTCTTCTGTTTGTCTATGGGTCTAAGAAGTGGTTTCTTCAGTGACACCCTACCCCATAAATTAGCTGTCATCAATCGTCGCCTCATAGTACTGAGAGAGATTTCTTTGGTATGACTGGCATTAAAATCAGAATGATTTTTTCGGGCAGGCAGGTTTCTATTTCTTTTCCTTTTCAGAACTATTGCTCTGGAAGTACACCTTGGTCTTCCACTTCGTTTCCTGTCCTCGTTTGAACCAAAATGTTGTAACCCGAGAATTGCATAGTTAACAGTGGACCGTAAAATATTTAGTTTTTGTGAGATTTGGTGAACACTATACCCCTCACCATGAGGTGTGTTGATTGCTAAACGCGTTTCCCAGCTGATGGATGATCCTCGGCACATTTCCCAAAATAATTTGTTAAATAATACCTTATTATTTATCTTTTCTTTCGAAGTATTGATTTAGAATGCAAAGAATAAAATATAATAAAATATTGCAAGTAATTCTAATAAATAACAGTCAAATACTCATCACTACTAAGTGAGGATGCCACAATAATATTGGTAACACTATTCCAATTGCAGTAAAGCCTTTGTATGTTGTAAGACCGCAATAAAAATCTGTGTGAACTCAGAATGAGGTCATGAGTAAATGTTGATCCCATATCAGTCTTACACCTAAGATTTATCTATTAGTGGTTGTGATGCCATAAACATTTACTTAAACATCAACAGATATTTATATAAACAAGATATCATGCACAGTGATATTTCCCCATGATGAAGGTTCTTAATCATGCTCTTTGTTGACATAACCATAGGATGTCTACCAATATGCTACCCTAAAGCAAGTGTCCAAAAACATTTGACCAGCAATGTACAGTGATTTCTTCTTGGTAACTGTTAACTGGTAGTGAATCTGACACACGATTATTTTCTTGAATAGTGTTACTCTACACGTATCAGATTCCTGGCAGTTTCTCGGGCTTTGCAGTGATTTTATAATAAAACTGCAGAATCATCGCCGAAGTGTCGAAAAGGTAAGAGCGAATGTTCTAAACTATCGCTAGATGTCGGTACCACACAAGTATCGTGAGTATCGAGGTATCCTATCACAAGTCTCGAGGTCCCCCATCCCTATTTTCCACACTATTTATCTTAATATTGTTGACAATGAGGCATTTGTTTTTGCATGGAAGACATTCCCTATGTATTGTTTCTTCAAAAGAATATCTTAGTGTCCCAACTAACTTATTTTCCTCTTTCTGATTGGTTTCATTCTTCATCTTGTTTTTCTTTTATTTTTTTTCGCCCAGTCTTTCTGGAATAACTTCCTGGTTTTGTTATTTTCACACAATTCGTTCCTCTTATAGCTAAACTACATTTCAAATAAGACCTGAAACTTTCCTGGTGACGAATATGTTCACTTTCTTCTCGGGCAACAAGCCAGGCGAAAAGACGATTAGATATCGACGTATCGGGAGTGTACATCCCTCCCATCAGGATATTTATAAAATGTAATAACCACAAATGAAACAATGGATATAACACAACTATAAAGAAAGACAAAACACTATCAAAATTTGCATTACTGAACAAAAGACTGTTTTCAGTAAATTAAATGCCAGGTCAGAAGATGGCGTGAGTATAGAAAGTTGTGTCAAAGAAACGTAATTACTTAACTTGACTATCAAGTTTGATATTTGCTTCTTAAATCGACGGATTTCCAATTTTAAGGTCGGTTTCCAAGAGGAGCTGAACTGAAATCCATCATCACGATTAAGCATGCTCTTTTCAGAGGAAATCGCCAAAGCCTCCTTAATTCTCCGCTTTGGCCCGTTGTTAATTGTTCTTTCACACTAGCCGGTTGTAGGACGCACTATGACACTATGACAATTAATTTCCATTAATTGTACCTAATAGTGGTCCGCACTATAAAGCCCGGGCCTTAAAGTACTTGCAGCATAGTAAGTCGTCATTAAGGTAGTTGTCTCATGTGTTTATGAGAACTCCTACCGGGAAAAATACGAGTCAGTTGGAGAATTTAATGGCATGTTGGCACGTTGGTCATAGTAGCTCAATGGTTTAGAGCGGCTGGACGGAGACCAGAAGATCCGTGGTTTAAATCCCGGCTATGGCATCGAATTTTTCACTCTGGCTCTACTCTGTCATAGTACGTCCTACACACGGCTAGTGTGAAAGAACAATTAATTTCCAATATTAATATTATTAATAAGATATTTAAAACACATTTATGGAGGGTTATTAATGACAGTGAGTTAAAAGTGCATAAAATGTAAATTTATTTTATATTAATATAGGTTAAAGCAAAACACAGAAATATAGAACAAGCTGATACAGGCTAACGCATACTACATGACACAAAAAAGATAAATCCACATTGATGTAAAACTAGCACAATAAAAAGAAATTGCACATAACTCATAATTTTATGATTCAGTAACGCTGTTGAATGAAAGCAGTGAACATATTTCAAGATTCTGTTGTCATTTCAGTCCTCATGTTACAGTCAAATTATATTTACTGAAATATCTTTCAGCATCTACGCTTTTGGTAGGACCCCAAATGCATTGCAGAGCAATGAAATAATAATAATAATAATAATAATAATAATAATAATAATAATAATAATAATAATAATAATAATAATAATAATAATAATAATAATAATAATAATAATAATAATAATAATAATATGATGATTAATTTCACCATTTGGCATACAGTGCAATAGGTTTCGTCAGCAGGTCATTAAAATGAATCTACATTTAAGTACTCTTGTAGTGTATAAAAATTAAGTAACTTAATGCTACTTTTAAGTCTAGTTTTAAAAGAATTTTCATATACAATTTTTCTTAGATGTAAAGGTAATTTATTGTATAATTTTACTCCAAGTTACAGATGAGAATCCAGAGATTTCTGTAGGCAAAATTTAGGAGGTACAATGGTGGAACAATAAGCTAATTTAGCGGTAAGGGTTGCTTCCCACATTCCAGAAGAGTGGTCACTTACTTTCTCTTTCTAAACATGCAAAGGTTCTACAAACTCTTTAGTTAAACTTTCCAGAAGAAAAAGCACTGGAAAAAAATAATTACTTGGAAAATCTTCGATTTCGCATTTATATCGCATTTTGGGCCAATTTCGCACTACTTGCGCTATATCGCATTTGCGAAAAATCACCACCCCCTAAAAATGAGATGTTCCAGCATGAATAATAAAGTCCTGCGGATGACATTGTGTAGCTTTATGAGCCGGCACTTGGCTGTACACATACATTTCATTGAAGTGGGGAGGATGATTCAGGATGCACAATTTGCGTCACTTCGACATCGGCTCGAGAGTTAATTCACGATTCGCACCGACAACGAAAATGAAAACAAGTGGGAGAAACTAGTTTTGCCCATTCCTTTATGTCGAGGTTTTGTATTCGTCCAATGAACTTCAAAGGGCCAAAGTCTAAAAGTGCTCCTTTTTCTTATTATGTTGATGAACCGTTGATAGTAGTTGCGGTCTTAAGTTGAAGTATGTTGAGAATCCTGATAAGTAGCGGGATAGGTTTCATGAAAGCAAACCTGGAATGTGCCTATATCTGCAATCCTGTCTTCTTTTGCGCCGTGCGTGTCATGTTTGTCGCTCCTTGCATTCGTAGAAATCCAATAATAGCTAGGTCAACATTCAGCGAAACTTGCAAGGTTCAACTAACGCGAAGTATAAGCCTGGTACTCAAAATTATACATTTGTAGGGATAAAATCACCCATTTCAACTTGTCTTTATTATTAACAAAACAAGCCCAGTTCCACATAATTCGGAAGGTAATGACAGTATTGCAGACCTTATAATATGAAATCAGTAGCGAAGCGTGCAATGCAGCGCTGGAAGCGCCGCTTCCCCAAAAATTTCAGAAGCAAATGAATAAAAACAAGAAAATTCCTGCCAAACAATATTTTATTTGCTGTGGATATATCTTCAAAATTTATTCGTGAACATACACGGTGCTGCGGACAATTTGACAGTTGCTTAATGCCCGATTGACCAGTTCTACGAGCTCAGTCAATATTGGATGTTCCTATATTCACGCATTCGTAACCTTCGTAGTTTTCCGGAAGCAGTCGCGACACTTCGGCAGTTAGGAAGCCGTCACAGATTTTCTCATGTGAAGTCTCTGTAGAGTGTGAAGAAAAGTTTATTTTTTTATGTATGTGGCGCTTTTCAATACAACTAAGTATATTTCAATAGCATTAGCAGTAGTATTTTAAGAAGATTAGTATTTAGTGGTGTCAAATAGGAAATTCTCGTGAAGTTTTAAGTTATTAGTAGGGGACGAATTTTGCCCTATTTGCCTATTTTACTCCTATGTTCAGAAACGTAGGCTTTTAAGTTATAAGCACGTTTCCTACATTTATTAGCCTAATTTCTTAGTTTTATAGCGCCTATAAATGCCTATTTCATACGTTTGTGCCTATTCGGCTTATCAGTGACTAAAACTGTCTTTTTAGTCAATTTCTTCTGCTTGTAATTTGTAACAGCAGCTTTTGCATTTGTTGGTTTCAATGTGACGTTTTCGGGGAAGAGAAATTTCTTACCGCGGCACATTGGGTATACAAAAAGGGGTTTATTAAGGAGACACATCTATGCAAATTGACCCAAAACTTACAATGATACCAAATTTAGCTTTTTTTGTCTTAAAATTAATATAGACATACTTCAATAATATAATTTTTTTTTTCTAGCGGCACTACAGAAAACGTCACATGACTATTTAAATAACCCAAAACCTGTACCGTAGCTGCTATTACTTAACTTTAACCTCAGATTTCTCAGATTCTATTTTTTCTACATTTTCCTAACTTCAAAATGTTCCACAGGATGTAGTTTTCTATTAATCTGTATGAAATTCTAAACACGCCTGTTAGGGCAACTGCATATTAAGTGTACCTATTTACATTTGTTGTGTTTTTGTTATTTCAATTGAAAAGGATTATAATGCTTACTTCTTACTGCAAACGCTTAGGAAGATAAAAATTGTTAAATAGGTATGACTATTTTTTCCCCTTCGTTGATATGGCGAAGACAAATATTTCACATAGGTACAGGTCATTAATAGGTTAAAATGGGTGCAGAAACTTATACCTCAAGCATTAATTTTTAAAACTACAATATGTGGGGCATTTTGAAAATCGCCTGTAATTTAGACATAAACTGTTAATTCCTCAGAAACTATTCTAACTAGAAAGCTTAAACTTGGTATTATTCTATTCTTGATGGATCACAGAAATAAATTGTTTAAATTTTGAAAAAATCTAACAAAAGCTTCAAATGTTTCAATTTTCACCCTTAAGCCCCTCCCCCCCAAACCCATGTTTTTGTTTTTTGACATAGTTAATTACCCACACCTTTCTGACATTATGGTTCTTGCTTAGTGAAGTGGATTTATATGTGTTTTAATTATACGACAATATCTGTTATTTTAACTGTTGTGGAGTCATTTATGAAATTTGGAACAAATGTAGAACTATTTCGCTTAGGGAACCATTTAGCGAATTCGTTGCAGCATATGTTGCGATGATTGTCATTTTGTTATAGTGCATTTTAGGAGCCATTTTACTAAAATTGTGTATTTCTAATTGTTTACTTAGCAAAATTTTTGTGTCTATTTAAGTGCCTATTTTGCCCATTTTAGTGTATTTTTGCCTGCCTATTTCACATATTTTAGTGCCTATAAATCTGCTCCTTAATTATTAGCAAAAGTGTGTGACTTGCACACTTCCTCCATTTTACGTAGATTAAGGGTTCACGCGATGTGGGCCATCTCTTGGAAAAAATTGAAACGTTAGAGTGGGTGGTGGTGGTGGTGGTTATTTCAATTCGTAAATGCTATAAAGAGTCTAACTCAAGGATATAGATAATGTCAAAACGGAGAGAAGAAGCAGGCATATGTGTGCTTGTAGTGTAACCAAGGGTATACGTGTGACTACAATAGAAAGAGTACTGAAGAGTACTCCTTGAGTCGTTATTCTCTCTTACTTTAATGAAAATTATTACTTGGAACTTCCCTCGCTCTGAAAGGCACGCCTCGCCACTGCATGTGATGACAAACTGTTTACGGACATACATAGTTGCAACATTACCATTTCTTGTTAGCTTGTATGTTTTTTACGCAATGTGTCATGTGGATCTCAAATACTTTTTGTATTCGTTGGAGCTATTAAAGCTGTTCCATTTCAGCTCTACGTACAATCTGAATTTTCTACTGGTTGTTTGGAGTAATTGTAGGGGTCTTCCTATGTCTTTTGATATAGCTGATTACGCATATGTGATAGTGACCTAATCGGAAGCTTATGGAATACTAAAACGAGAAACGTTCATTCTTGTACATAAATACCGAATTTCGGACGTCGCTGTTGGGTATCGAAAATCTCGTACAACACGGACTACCCGTTATATAATATCTTAACATCTTGCGTGTGATTTATGTGCAGTCATTTTCCATGACAAAATGACTAAAGTCACTTCTGTGTTGATTTTTCACGTGAACAGTCTACTTTCAGGAAAAGGCAAGTGTCACTCTTTTACATCGAATTTGTGTAAAATGATTCAAGTACATTTGCATTTCCTTTAAAATGTGGTAACCGAAAATTCCTGTCTATCGTCTCATTGGTTCGATTTTAGCTCAAGCAATTATTTTCTTGCAATTCAATGACTGAGAAGCGAAACGTTTGTTCTGAAATATTAAGACTGTACACTGAATTTTTACACAAACATTACCAGAAATTATAGGAGTATATCTAATGTTTGGAAAGTGTAATATCAGTATATAACTAAAGTTTTAAATATACAAAATTTTATCAATGTAACTTAAAATATAAATTCTTTCACAGACATTTGAACCAAAATTGTAATTCCTGAAAGTGTTTCGTACTAGCTATTTCTGTAATAAACTCTCCAACGGAAAGTTTCATAGTTAACATTCTCTAGGGGGTTGGAAGGGTACTAAAATTACCAAACCAAGATATAGCGTACCTAATTCCAATCACATATTTTAGTATAATCATTTTGAAGACTACTGTGGAACAATCTCAGTAACCTGTCTTTTTCAGGCAGCTGTCATGAATTGCGTCTGCTCCTGGGGTAACACTTTCTCAGAGACATTTTAAAGCAATAATTAGAACATGAGTGTTTTATACTAAATCTATTAAAATATCACTTCACTCCTTTAAACTTTGGTGCATCAGAAGCTGCCAATAGGTTTGTGTTTTTGCAGTTAAAACTTCACTGAATATAATGGGGTAACTGTTGGAATGACTCTGCGGGCTTTGGGTTCTAATAAAACCCCACATCAGTAACTCCTCGAGTTACAGAAGTATTCCGAATGGTGGCTCTACCTTAAAAAGGAAGAAGTGTATGTTTTAAATTGTTGCATACTCTGAATGCAGACCTGTTTACGTGCTTTCTATTCTTCAAGGCACATTGAAAACGTCAGAAAACTGCGAAGCGACTAAAAGTAGCAAGCATTAGTGGTGTTACTGTACTATGGACCCGTGCAGCTTCAAATCTGACACGGATTGATAGTATTCACTCTGGACACTAACGGGAACCCAAGAGCAAGGGGATAACCCAAATCCGTACAAGTTAGTACCCGTCACGCTGTAGCTGTCAGCACATGTCAATCGGAAATGCCAACTAATGCATATATCTAAAGATTGCTATATTGAAGTGAGAAATACGGATTTTCTCACTACTTTGCAATGGAAACTTGGACCGAGCGGGATGGCTCGGGCGGTTTCGTCGGGAGGCCGGGTTCGATTTCCGTAGCCCATCCTACCTGACCCGTGGGTTTTTGTGGGGTTTCCCGGGCCACCAGGCGAATGCTGGGTATCCCCCGAATTTTCTGCCCCTCCATTTCATCTCCATTATCATTTCACAACTCTCATCTGATGGTCTCTTTCAGAGTAGAAGTGTCGGCTGATGACTCGTCAGTGCATGACAGGATGATATGCTCTGATTAAAAGTTCGCCCTCTGGTATGACGGTCTCCGAGCCCGGTCCGGTGGAGGCCGTTTTCGGACCGCAGTTGGGTGAGCTACCGGTTATGCTGGCCTGCCGGGGAGTTTCCAACTGATAAAATGTAGGAATCCTGCTCTCTGCACTGTCGGGGCTCCCCTCTGTCTCCTCTCACCTCATTCATCCTCCCGGGGATGCCTCACTTAGAGGCATACAGTCTCATTTTTAATAGAAGATTCGTGAAGGTCATCTGTTTCTCCACGTGGGTAATGCAATGTTGCCCACCAGATCCGCTTTCTTTATCCTCTCAACACTCGAAACATAAACAAGGGTTCTAGTTATCTCACCTCAACAAAAATATGCGCAGTTAATCTGTATTAGCCTACTTTAAGAACAGAAATAAGTTGTTCACACATTCACTACGTTGTAGCCTATTTACATGTGTGAGTTCTTTTAAATAATTGTTTGCACTATGTGACTAATGTTCCATACCGTTATTGTTGCTATGCATCTTAAGTTGACATACCCGCACTAGTGCGGTAAGTATTTCTCCATAGAAACACATATACGCGATGCACGTTCTAAAATCTAACATTTATCTTCAATTATATTTATTAATATTTCAGCTAATATCTTTACTAAAATTGAGATTCATATAAATACACGTAGTGCAAAAAGTAATATGCAACACACATGTGGTAAGCACATAATGGAATCTCGAGAATTGAAAATGCTCGGTGCAAGCGCCTCGTTTTTTTTTTTTTTTTTTTTTTCAAAACTTTCCTCGTTCCGTATACATTAATAACGCAATGTACTATTATTAAAGACTTTGTTAATTGACATGTTCATATCAACGCCGCCGATATGCCGGAATTTTGACCCACAGGAATTCTTTTACGTGCAAGCATATCTACTGACATGGGACTGTCGCTTTTGGATAAAAGGAATAAGCTGTTCATTGATAAGGAGCAAACTCTCGTCTTCCTGTTGGAAGAATTCCCTAAGAGAACAGATAAATTCTCTAGCTTGGCTGTGCAGTGTAACACGCCGACCGTAAGCTGATCTTTGCCTTGGGCCATGATTGCTGGGTCCATCTCTAGGGGTTAGAACGACTGGACGGAAACCAGGAAATCCGTGGTTCAAATCCCGGCCATGGCATTGAATTTTTCAGTTGGCTCTAATTAATTAAAGAAGTGAGTGTTAAGAGCGTGGAATAGCTCCGTGGATAATGTAGTCAAAGATGCTTTCTGTTTTCGATGTGTTTTGTTTGTTGGCGATAACCAAATGGTTAGAAAAAGTTGTGAATATAGTTCACGCGTAGGAAAACATTAAGATACCCAATTGATATACGGCAGTCTATCTAAATAATACGGTAGCCCGATATTTGCTTGAAAAGTCACGTAAACTTCCTAGTCCGACAGACGTGTTAGTTCCTGGTTGCCATTGGTGACGCTTAGTGCCATTTGATGTGCAATAAGAAGTCGCTACTAGCGATATATGTACATATTGCATCATTTTAAACATTTCTTCCATTCTCCGCTGGATATCGTCTACCGGTTGTTGAATGTTTATATATAATTTTTTTTAAACAGCTGAATAAATGTGTCACTGCCAGTGTGTTTATGCTTCAGCCGCCACTAGCCTTTGGTGATATCCTCCATTAGAAATGTGAGGAGCGAAGCTTACACTTATAACACTTGCACACGTTTCATCAAGTATTTCCTTGATTTTCGTGTACCATATATGAATATTTTTTTAAAATACAGTTAGCTGTATCGGAAACGGCTTCCCATTCGTTTTGTAATAATAATAGCACAAGTTTTTATAGAATAACTATTTTAGGAAATTAAATACAAGTTAATACGAAATGATGGTTGTGCCTTTAATAGAGAAACTATTACGGTTCAAAAGACGAATTTGATCATTTTTGTTTTAGGTAAATTCAGACAGCGTTTGTCCCAATATATGAAGAATTTACAGCGTGGAAAATATAGTGCTTGCCGAATCACCCTATATTTGAGATTGTAAAGGTATAGATTAATTCCAATACTGACACTTGGAATTATTTGATCCGATGCATTGCTTACTATAGCTTTTTTTTTTTTCATTTTTACGTATGTTACATTTCAAACACTTATGTTTAATTATTATAGATCAAAATTAAAATTTAAAAGGACAATAGAAACGCTGTACCCAGATTCCACTGATCGGTCGACCAGATAATATTTCCACGAACGGAAGCAATTAGGCTTTTCATGATAAATCAGTGATCGTTGTACTGAATTTCATATTATAGGAACGTTACACTGTTAAAACACGAGCTTGAAAGTAGCTTGAAAGTTGCAATAAATTAAACTCTCTTAACAAAGTGTGTTCCTGACAGGGAGAATTTACTGCTCTTAAAGGTTGATGTTTAAGATGACTGCAGATCATAAAAGAAAGCTGCTCTGGAATAATAACAAGCTTCTGGAATTTCTTAGAATTAAAACTAGTACGGAAGGAAAAGCGTTGTAGCTATTACCGTACTTGACGGAGTTACAAGTACCCCACAGTCTGTGACGTTTGCAGACTGCTCCAAGAAGATTGTTTACCTTTCCCATTCTCCCTTGGATATGTTCTTTGTTTTTATCAGTGGCGAGGCGTGACTTTCAAAGCGAGGGAAGCTCCAAATAACATTGGGCGACAGTATTGAATGTTTCGAGCACTTCATGAGGCAATTCCTACTAATTTTGGGTTGAGAAAAACATATATGACAATGAAAAAAAAATTATTAGCTCTAATTTCTATGATATACACAAGGTGGAAAATGAAATGTGTAGTGTTTAACGCCCGCTTTTACTACATGCGGCACCGCAGGCGGTGACACTGATGATGCATGGGATGAAGATGGAGCACCGGTGGAATGAGATGGCGGGGGAAACCGGAGGTCCCGGAGAAAACCCGCCCCAGCGCCGTGTTGTCCACCACAAATCTCACTTTGCGGTCGAACCCTGGCCGCCTTGGTGAGAACTAAGCGGTCTAACCACTGAGCCACGGTACGGCCCACAAGGTGGAAGTATTACATATTAATGGATTGAGAGAAAAGGAAACATTTTAGTTACATACGTGCTAACAACAATGAAAGTGCATTTTATTTTTTTTAACTGGTAATAATTGCTGGAAAAATACTTCGCAGATAGTCGTGTCTGAAGAGAATCATGTGGTGGCCTATTGACTTCGTTGTCTTTTAGCTTGCCTCTTGTGATGGAGTTCCGCAGAATCCCTATACATAGACCAACAGTAATCCGCAAGCATTACTTCATTCCAACGGCCCTGATAGCTTTGTTCCATAACAGAAATGTCCTGATGGAATCTCTCCCCTTGTTCATCACTAACAGCTCCACAACTAGGAGGGAAAAGTCTAGGTGGGAGTGGAGAAAATGGATATTAAGGGACACGTTGCATCCAAGGTTACGGTATTTTTGCAGGAGCACCGTCAGCAAATGCTTGTAGTTGTCATCTCTTTTGCTGCCTAAAAATCCATGAACAACACCCTTGAAGGCTTCCCAAGCTTCCTTTTCTTTCCCCTCCAAAACTTGGTCAAATACAGTATCCTTTACAAGTTCTCTTATTTGTGGTCCAACAAAAATGCCTTCCTTCTGCATCACTTATTTCCAAAATTTCTATCTGATTGTGTTTTGTTATTTGACAGGTGTGCCAACTCCTAAAAAAATTCCCCCAAAATTAAAAACTTCACTCTAAAATATGAAATGTCATTTTATCTTCAAAACAAGAGTTAATCTATCATTTCTAAGGTGATTTTTGAATTCAGCGGATGGAAATACATGTAAATTCACAATTTTTAAGCCCGAAACATTTTCATTGTTGCCCAGTGTAATTTTCATTGAAATAAGAGAATAATGAATCAAAGTACTAAGATTACTCTTCAGTGCTCTTTCTATTGTACAGTCACTCGTAGGCCCTTCTTGCATTGCAAGACTGGTCATACTACAAGCAGACATTTCTGTTTTCCCTCTCCACTCACGTTCCAATTTCTTCAAGAGCTGGCCCACACTGCTTGAACTGTTAATGGATTAACTATGCAATTCACACACCTTGCTTCCAGCGCTTCATTGCACGCTTCGCCACTGGTCGCTGGTGTATGTTGTTTGTGTTTATGTATGGTTTTGAATGTGGATAACTTGAATCAAAGTGCTTATAAACATCTGTAACTGGTGATAATACATTTCGACAACAAAGAACTCACAATTGTATTTTGTTTTCAGAGTGCACAAAATCGCCTTCTAATCAAGAATGGGAAAGTGGTAAATGAAGATGGAATTTCTGACTGCGATGTTTATGTTGAAGATGGAATTATCAAGTAAGTAAAATTTCATATGTTACAAGATTTCTATCATTATTTTTATAATTAATGTTTAGATGGCAAGCACATGAAGTAGCCGTTGTATTCACAGTCCTTCTGTGTGTCCGATTAAGTTTTCTAAAGTGCAAAATAGTATGGTTACTTTATAACAAAGGTTTGGGCTATCTTGTAAGGCGGTTGTGAGAAAAGGAAAAGTTAATATTTACGAAACTGATTAATTTGTTTTAGAGGGAGAATTAGTGGAATACTCCAAAAGCATCTCCTTTGCTCCTTAATTAGAAAAAAATGTAACTTAAACGGTTAATCCTTTGTTCAGCTAGTTGGTAGCAAAGATAATTCTGATATCTTCATAATCCGAATTTTTCTAATTTTCGAAGTGGAATATGAATTAAATGATGTTATGGATCTGCGATTGTTAAGGAGAACTCTCCGTATGGGAGGGGATCTGTCCTCTTCAGCTGCTTTAGTGCGAGCACTGCGGACCCTTAGCACTCGCGGTACCTCTGACCATAGCCCGCTCACAATTCTTTAAGCTTCGGCACTCGCCAGCTGGAGTGTTATGACTAAAAGTTACAGATTTCTCCACTACCCACCGTATGGCGCTGGCTGATGACCCCTCTGCAATCCTGTTCCAGCGTACAGCTGCAATGTGTTGACATTACAAATGCAGAACTTTCCGAAGCAGTGGTTTACAGTGTAGGAATTTACGTTTTTCAAACACTTCCGTTGTCGCAGAATCAATGCATCTTAATATCACAGGAATATAATGTTTGCATATCAGTTCACTTAGCAGTTCTGAATGCCTTCAGTTCTCTGCTCACACGAGTTAAGAACAATGTTGCTTTGCTGGCATTATGTATTCCTCTAGGCTTTTTCTCACACATACTTTAGGTAGCTTAGGTACAGCAGTTGTTATAAATTTCTCTATAACTGCCAAAAGAGGAACAAACTCTGCAGATGGGAAATAGAACGTGGAGTTTTCGTCCCTTTTGAATATTAGATTTACAAGGGATGCTGTACACTTGGCGGTAGACACTTTAGTAAGACAGATGGCACAAGAGAATTCGGTCGCTATTTTTTTAACTATAAAACCTCCTATATATGCCAGTGATAAGTGGACTGTTGCTGAAACGAGGCTGTCTAGGAAGGAAAAAAAACTAAGTAAGTAAGTAAAAAGTTAAAAGCAGTTTAACAATATACGTCAGTAGGTCTTAAAAGACGGAAATTCACATTACCTTTAATGTTGTTCAATTCGCCCAATATTACGATTATTGTGTCGGTAAGCTGTGTTGCAGTGTACAATGGTGTCTTTTATCAATAATTGAATGGATTTATGAAAATTATTGGTTTCTTAATAAAGAAAACTTTCTTCATTTGCTTGCTGCTTGTTTACAAATTCTTGGTGCCTTTTATTTGCTCCCCATAATTTACATCTCAATGTGTTATTCTCTCTTTCCAATCTCTTTAATTTGGAAATTGTCTTCCTGAGTCTGAATTGCAGCGCAGTCGTCCTCAGTAAAATGCAAACTGAACACGACTGTTGAATTAGATTTATCATTTACCACGAAATTAGAGCGCGATATAGCTTTTAGCCATTGTTTACGTAGTTTTTCTTCTACTGGAAATTCATTGAAACTGGTCCCTTTTGATTTTCCTTTCTTACTTTTACAGAAGGGTACGCAACAATACACCATCTGAAATATAAAGTATTGAGCTCATAATTGCTGCTATGCTGTTTGTTGTAATTATTGCTATTACTGCTGTTATAATGATGATGATAAAAATAATATAATATAATACGTAATTCTTACATTTGGAGCATTGCTATGTATGGTTCGGAGACCTGTACTTTGGAAAAACGGAGAGCTTTGAAATATAGTGCTGTCTATTGTAAATGTTTGTACTATAAAGCTGTCATGGAAAATCTACCTTCTAAGATAATGAACTGCCACCATTTACGGCACAACAGTAAAAGTAATAATAATAAACAATGACATGTTGTGCTCATACTTATGATTACTTATATTATCTCTTATTTATACCCAGTTTTCTTATTGTCTCTTATTTATGCCCAGTTTTCTTGTTCGCTTACTTTAGATTGTTGTCAATAGCACTTCATGTGAAATTCACTTTCAATACTAATTGAGACGATAAAATTTGTTCAACTGTCACCACAAAACTAAATGTCGGCAAGGCCACTTAGGGGTCAGCTTTGAGAGCTCCAAGCGTCAAAGAAGGCAAACACCGCTCGGTCGCTTAAATGCGTAGGAATCCGAGTGAGTGCCGAGGCTTTAAGGAATGTGAGCAGGCTATGCTCTGACGTACTAGAGGAACCTCGGGCCGAACATTCGAGCCCCTCCCTGAATAGGAGTTGTTCGGATTGGGTTGGACTCGAGGGGGCAGTGTGTTCCCGATACCCGCGGGAGATCGGGTACCTCCGGCCAGACCTCGGCCGCCCGAAGGGGGCAGAGGGTTGCCTAAAACGTCCCGGGTACTAGCCTGCAGAGCTAGTAGAAGGTGTGCTAGATCACCAGGCGGCCCCACCGAGGTCAATCGGTAGCCGTCCCTGCGGGATTGACGCGCTTAAGTGGCGTCTCCACTTCCACCCGTCTTGAATGGGGGTGGGGTATTTTAGACTCAAGGTATTGCCCCAATCAAAGACCCCCGGAGCTTTCCATCGCTCCCGGCTTGATAGAGGCCGGGGACTTTCGGGTAGTGGTGTGGGTTCTTTTTCGGTTCGTTGTCCTAATGTGTGCTTGTTTAGGGCTGGAGTGTGAAAGGTTTGACGGTGAGGTGGAAAGGTGGGTGTTTTGTCTAATCGTCGGTGAGCTGGGATCTCTTTCTCAGGGTTCGGTTATGAAAAGTCGTGTTGACCGTCTCTCAATTCCTTTATTTTTTTCTTTAGCCTGGCTCTCGTAGCTCTCTTGTTAACACTTGCGTTGTCTTCCTAATTTTCCTTTCCCCTTTACGATGTTTTTACGTTGCTTCGCGAACTCCCTTGTTATTCCCTATATTTGCACTATCTTCAAGACCATAACTCTAAGTCGGACTGCGACATCTGATCCTACTTTTATCACAATACTCAGTACCGGGGTAACCTTCCAATAACACGTCTTCTCCCCGTCGTCCTCACTAGCAGAGTGACGCTCTTTTGCCTGTCGTATTTTCAGCTTCTATCCTAGCTTTTCTTTCCTATCACCGCCCATTTTCTATTCCTTTCCTATTTTACGCCTATCACGTGGTTTGCTCTACATTTTATTGGCAGGGTTATTTCTTTAATTTTCTCTTATTGGTCACCTCCGTATGTCGTTCCTATGCATCAGTACTATTCTCCGCCCCTCTGGGTTGTATGACCTCTCAGCGTCATAACGGTATTCTATCATGCTTGGCTGAGTTTTCCTTATACCTCGCATATTTTACTGGCGTCTTGATGTCGGTTCTATTGTTCTGTGTTTCCTGCCTTGTATGTGCCCGAAGGCAACTCCTGTCCAATTTTTCCTTCATTTGTACTGTATTGCTATTTCGAATATTCTTTTTAACTATGTTTCTTATATCATTTATTCCCTTTTTATTCCCATTATGCTTATTTATGATCTCTACTGTTGTATTAGTTTCTATTGATCTTTTCCCTCTTAGAACCTGAGGTTTCTGCTTCAGTAGACCTCGTTGTAACTGTAACTGTTAAGGAGAACTGTTGTTAAACCACCGTCATGCGTCAAATAAACTTCCTAGTTATGGAGTGAGAGAAAGACTTACTAAATGTTAAAAATATAATGTTGTTATTCTCTAGGGGATAAGTATCTCAGAATGCTGTATTGGACATTGATTGATCCCTTAAATGGTTAAAATTGTAACGTCTAAAGTATATGCCTTTAAATGAGTGTTTTAAGATATTGGACAGCGAGATTGCCCCTGGGGATATATAACATTATTTCGATACTCACGTGTGGATCAGATGGTATGAGGATGGATATTTTATTTGTTCATTAAAACCCCAAAAATTATAAGTAGGTTAACCTCGGACATGACTTTAGGTTAAGTTAACTTCTGTTATAGTAGTACGTTGTTTACAAGCAAGTGGAGAGAAGCGAGGCACCAGTCCTGTGCACTACTGTTTGTCAATGCCGGCAAGTGCTTGGGGAAGAGGAGGTCGCAGTGGAATCCTGTGCGCACTTATTTTCCATTCAAGACGCAACGTTCTACTAAAAATCCCTTGTTCTCTTCATAAACATAAAGATATTATAAAAAGCCCTGGCGCGACAGCCCTAAGAGGGCCAAGGCCTACCAACCCGACTGCCGGCCTCACGCCCACTTACGCACGGTAGAGGTGGGTGTTCATCCAAGCGATACGGGGAGGAGATGTGGTCAGCATCTCGGCATCCCTCAGCCGGAACGTTGGGTCACTTACCTATCGTAAGCTCCTCGCTTTCCTCACGATGCTGAGTGGGCACCAGTTCTATACCCGGGACTTAAACTCCGCACCCCATGGGTGGGATCGAACCCGAGCCGCTTTCCATGGCCAGGGACCAAGGCAGGCTTAGCGCACTACTCCACGGCGCATCACATAAAAGATATTACATTACGTAATTTCAGGTAATGGTGAAAATCACGATTTCAATGCTGTAAGCAGCAAGGCAGTGTTCTAATATCCATATTGGATTATTTAGTTATTTTTCAGCAATGTGTTGCCGATAATCAGGGATATGATCATTGACAAATAAAGCTTGGTTTTAAGCTTGGTTCGAGATCATATCTCTCCATGTCCTTAGAAGTTTTTCCCTTATTAAGCGTTCTACGAGGACATTTCGAAATCTTGTCTTACACAGTTGAACCTGATATATACGTATATTGAGGGGAAGAGGAAAGATTTATAACTCAGAATTACTTACAAATGAGGTTTTCATAATACATAATTTTTAAAAGTAATACAGTGGGCCTGAATGTGTAAAACCTTACAAACAATATATGCGTACGAAGGAAATAATATTTATAAATTGGTCCCACTTTAAACTATTCAGTTAATGATATAGCGTATAGCATTTCCCTCTTTCTTTTCTCCATGGCTGGTTAAGAGCAACTGAGAACTCAAAGACAAAACCGCTGTTCAACAGTAAACGCCAGATACTGAAAATTATGTTTACATCTCATTTGTTATTACGAAACTGTTGCGCCGAAAGACATATTCGAGGTAACGTCTTTGTTTTGTTTCCGAAGCCGAAAGTCGCCCGCTCAGTTTTGGTCTTTGTCAGCGACGATAAGGGAAATGCCTTTCGAGTTTCTTTTTATGATAGCGTATGCTGCAGGCTCATTTAATTACGCACAACTCAGTTATATTTAACTGAAATTTAATACAACTACGAATTACGTATAATGCATTATATAAATAAGGTTCTAAATTGCATTTTTTTTCCGGGACCTGCAAATAATTTCGTATAGGTAAATGGATTACGTATAAAGCAGGCTCAACTGTAATTTCCATTCTACGAAAAATGTACCCAAGTATATCACACTATGGGGCAAATACTTGATTTTATTTCAATTTCGGTGTATCGAGCAGTATGTATGTGCCCGCCTCGGTGGCGTAGATGGTAAAGTGTCTGCCTTATGTTCTAGAGGTCCCCAGTTGGAATCTCAGTTCTTGTTTTTGTAATTTACGTCCTACAACGTTTAGTCCTATCGGAAGATGAATGAAATGGGTGAAGTGATGCTCAAATGAGTCCGGGATCCATGATGCTTACAGTGACCCGACATTGGTCTATCAGGATAAGGGAAAAAACCGGAAAAAACCATATCCAGGTAACTCACCCTAACCGAGATTCGAACTCGGGACCTCTTGAACGTGAAGGAGACACGCTACCACCACGCTACCGAAGCGGGAAATCTCAATCAGAGCGAGTTAAAAACGTAGCAACTGGCGCGACAGCCCTAAGAGGGCCAAGGCCCACCAACCCGACTGCCGGCCTCACGCCCACTTACGCACGGCAGAGTTGGGCAATCATACAACCGATACGGGGAGAAAATGTAGTCAGCATCTCGGCATCCCCCAGCCGGAACTTTGGTTTTCATGACCAGGTACGCTTACCTATCGTACCTTACCTCACGATGCTGAGTGGGCACCGGTCCTATACCCGGGACCGAAAATCCGCACCCATTGGGTGGGATCGAACCCGGACCGCTTTCCGTGACCAGGGACCAAGGTAAGTCAGAGCGAGTTACCTGGATAAGATTATCCTGAAAGTCGAATGTTGGATAATTCTAGGCTCCATCGACCCTGGGCTCATTTGAGCATCATTTCACCCATTTCAGTTACCTGCAATATGACTTAACGTTGGAGGACTTAAATTTAAGCAAAACAAAAAAGTATGCATGTTAGTTGGTTTTCTCCCATGACAATCTAAAACACACGCACACGCACATACACATTGTGTTGATATCATTGCGTCAGATTTTAGGACATATTAATTCCTTCATCATTAATATAAGTTGTCCTATCGTTATCAAGAAAGATATAGCATTATGAAGGCAATTGTCAAAAGTTATAAGAGATTACGGGGGAAAAACACAGAAACTTAATTTACGGCGGACAGTTGACGTTGAAAATATTTAGAAATAAATATAACAGTACTTCAGAATAAATTCCTGTGTGTCGATAAAAATAAACAAGACTCTGTTGTGTTAGCGTTACTTGAACAGCTGTCGGTTTTATTACAACTAATACCGAGAAAGGCAAATGCAAGTGCGTGATCTACATGCATTGTCACGTACAGAACAGTGTTACTCCCTTGTTAGAGATCCAACATTGCACATCGCTTTGAATAATACAGATATTTGGATATATCAGCTGAAGCATTACTAGCTTTACGTCAATTTGAACGAAAACAAATTAGAGCAATATGTTTTCAGTTGTTAGCGAGCGATCGCGGTTTGAAAGAAAAAATTGAAACTTCAAGTAATTGCTCGAAGTGGCATCGATGCATGCCCTAAGCCTTGAGTTCCATGCTATCGGTTACTGTGTTGTAAATCCCTGAGGGGTTTCGTATTTGATCAAATCCAGTGCAGGAGTCATATAAACCAGGGACTTCAAATATACCTGGACGAAGGAATACATTGAATTCAAATCACGAGATCGAGCGGAGTGTACAGTGAATCCTGTTCGACCAACATCTACAGATACTCTAAAAAATATTCGTCTAATCATCTTACATAAAATATAACAAACACAATCAGAAAAATATAGTTAAAAAACGAACAGTAACTATTTCCTTACATTGGTTGATATCTAAATTTAAAAATAAAACACAATTTGGTTTCATGTATTCCTTAATTAGTGAACAGCTCTACGTTACTTAAAATCATGTCTCATTTGATGTCTAGTAAACAAAATTCCAGGTATGGTGCCTCGCCGACACACCCCCTTCCCTTTTCTTATGCAGTTGTGTTTCATCGGGGCAGTTATTTAAGTAATATGGGTCGAAAACGTCGTGAAAGAAGAGAGAGAAATTTGCATCAGGTTATTTAAAAAAGAGAAATATTTTCAAGAAATTGGAGAAACTATTGGAAGACGTACAGTATAGTGAAGAGTATTATATACAGGTTTGATCGGAACAAAACTTACGAAAAGCAATGAAGAAGTTGTCGTCCTGCAGTTCTACCCGAGATGGAGAAACGACAGTTAAGTCAAGAACAATCCTAAACTAAGTGCCCCAAAACTTGCTGTTGCAGTTCAAACACACACAGGAAAGTCCGTTTCAGCACAAACTATAAGAAACGTGCTTTATGAAGCTGAGTATGGGGGCCGAACAGCCCGTAGAAAACCATACATCAGTAAAATCAACAGAAATAAGCGAGTTGCTTTTGCAAAAGAACATAAATACGATGAGTTTGATTTCTGGAAGAAGGTTGTATTTACTGACGACAGTCAGTTTGAGCTCTTTAAGTCAAAAGGGCGAGTAATAGCGCGGAGAATAAAGAAATGTGAGCTTGAGGAGAAAAATATAACAGCTTCAGTTAAACTTGGAGGCGGTTCAGTACTTGTCTGGGGCTGCATAAATGCAAATGGTGTGGGGGCTTTGTGTTTTTTTTTTTTTTATGTAATTATGAACTATAAGGTTTATATAAGCATCCCAAAAAGACATTTGTACAGAAGTGTGAATAATATGGGTCTTTCTGAGGATTATATTTTCACACAAGATAATGATCCAAAACATACAGCTCTAGATGCAAGGCTATGCTTGTTGTATAATACTCCATGATGGATGCCGGCACCACCGCAATCCCCAGACATGGATCCAATAGAGAATTTGTGGAGTATACTGGACAAAAATATTAGGAATCATCAGATATCTAATATAAAGGATCTAAAGAACGCTCTACTAAAGGAATGGTGTAAAATTACAGTGGAAACAGCAAAATCTTTGTTGAAATCCATGCCAAGGAGAATGCATACACTTTCAGTATGCAGACGAATACTTATTTTGCATCCCATATTGTATCTTTTCTTTTGAATGTTTAACATGTTTATATATGAATAGATACTTTGTTTCTTTTTTGAACTCTTTTATTCTCTAATCAATAAATAAAACAGTGTCCCTACTGTACTTTATTCTGATGATTTTCCACTATCCATACATCCTTAAACATAAACTCGTGCATTAGACGAATACTTTTTGGAGTAACTGTATGTGTGAATTTAGCATTAAAGAAATTACACACTGTCAGACTGGAATGAATTGGCACACCATCGTACGTCATTGGATGACGTACAGAAACAAATCAGTTGAATAATGCAGCTAATTTCTGACAAACTGTGCCTTGAGGTGATCATGAATAATTCCACCCCAAACGTTTACACAGACGCTTTCTTGCGGTCTGTCCTTCAATACTTCATGAGTGATCGCATAAACCCAGCTTTGAGTATTATGAACATTTAAAATACCGTCGCCAGTAAACCCAACCTCATCAGTGAACAAGCTGTATGCTAATAAATTCATGGACGTAGGAACATTCTGTAACATGCAATGGCAGAATTTCTTCTTGATTCAAAGTGCGTCATATTTAATCCGCTGAAGTTGATATGCCACAGATGATTTTCTCCAGATAGTCATGTGACTAAGCCGTATCTTGCTGGTAGAGGTGAGGCGTTACTTTCAAAGCGAGTGAAGCACTAAATAATAGTTTTCATTAAAATAAGAGAGAATGACTCGAAGAAGTAATGCTACTGAATTGTACACACATATTCCTGTAGTTAATTGATAGAAATTAATCATTTCTTTATACTAGCCGTATATAGGCTAAGGTTTTTGATAGATAGAGTCAACATGAAAAATTCAATGCCATGGCCGGGATTTGAACCACGGATCTCCTGGTTTCCGTCCAGTCGCTCTAACCCATTGAGCTATCATGGCCAACGTGCCGTCCTGACATTAAATTCTCCAAATTATTGACTCATATTTCCCCGGTAGATCACTAGGGTTTCTCGCATCCGAGATACACTGTTTGTGGCGACTTACTATCGTAAGTACTTGAGTCCCAGGCTTCATCATTTAACTCTTATTAGTTTAGTTAATTGATGGAAATTAATCATTTCTTCATACTAGCCGCTAAGGTTTTTGATAGATAGAGTCAACATCAACGTGTCTTCCTGACATTAAATTCTCCGTGGTAGCTACGTTGGCCATGGTTGTTGAATGGGTTAGAGCGACTAGACGGAAACCAGGAGATCCGTGGTTCAAATCCCGGCCATGGCATTGAATTTTTCATGTTGACTCTATCAAAAACCTTAGCCTATATACGGCTAGTATGAAGAAATGATTATTTTCCATTAATTAACTAAAATAAAAAGAGTTAAATGATTAAGCCTGGGACTCAAGTACTTACGATAGCAAGTCGCCACAAATGGTGTACCTCGGATGCGAGAGCCCCTAGTGGTCTACCGGGTAAATATATGAGTCAATAATATGGAGAATTTAATGTCAAGACGGCACGTTGGCCATGCTAGCTCAATGGGTTAGAGCGACTGGACGGAAACCAGGAGATGCGTAGTTCAAATTCCGGCCATGGCGTTGAATTTTTCATGTTGAGTCTATCAAATACATATTCCTGCTTCCCCTCTCTACTCAGACGTTCCATTTTTTCCTACAGCTGGCCCACACCGCGCGAGCTATTAGCCTGAAATGGAGAAAGTATACAATCTACACACTTCTGCTAATAACATAAAGCTTCATAAGTATGTCCTATTTGTCACCACTAAATACCTATTACGTAAAATCTATTGCTAATGCTATTGAAATATAGTGACCGTTGAATTTAAAAGCGCCACAGGGGGAAAAAAAAACATTTCTTCACAGACTACATATGTAGTCTTCACGTGACATAATCTGTCAGTGCTTCTTAGCTATCGAAGGGTCGCGATTGGTTTCGGAAACCTATGAAACATGGTATTCAAGATTACGAATGCGTAAATTACGAAATGTTCAATATTGAATGAAGCTCCCGGAACTGGTCACTCGAATCTAAGCAGCTGTCATATTGCCCGTAGCATCGCGGATGTTCCCGAATAAACTTTGAAAAGGCATACAGAGCAAATAAAATATTGTTTGGTATGAATTTTCTCCTGTTTCTTCTTTTTCTATCGAAATTCTTGGGAAAGCTTCCACGCTTCATTGTATGCTTCGCCACTGCTTACTGCATTTTGCCTCGAGTTCTCGTTCATAGCTCATTGTGTGATGTCTCCCAATGTCAAAACAAGCCAATCTTTGTCACGAATTGTTGAATTAGTGAGGAAGTGCGTGAACAAGGACACATTTCTGCATAAATCCATAAATGTAGTGCATATAGATGTATTCACTCAACAATAGATTTTCTTGGGCCTTCTGTTCTCCCTTAGAAAAAGTCCAAAAATTAGCGGACAGCAATTTAATTTAGTGTCAACGAAGAGACACGTGCTTAAATAACTCCCTCAATTCTCCTACATACGAGTATTGTACAAATATTATGATTTGTAGTACGCTCAAAACCCTTTGGAACATGGTAATTTATACGGAGAGACTTTTTTCAAAATTTGTGCCGTCACTCTAATTGAGTGAAACGTTTGAAACAAGTGGCACAAACTGTAGTGGAATGTTACAGTTCCTTTATCCTAATTAGAACACTTTTAAAGTTAGTTTCAGCATTTTAACGTAATTAGTAAAAGTTACAGGTCTTATCCACACCCAGTTGCCAACAGAGTAACAGAAGTTTCGATTCTTATCAGTTTATGTAGTGTTCTACATTATATTGTGAAAAAATACCCGCAATTTCTATAATGCATATATGTGCGATTCATTTTGATTATTTCTCGAACTTATTCTCTTAAAGTCGCACGCATGCGCGCACGCACAGAAAGAGAAATAAACAGCACAGGTGTTTCAGCATTCTTCCTCGAAAATCAATGGAATTATCAAGTATGTCGCCCGCACTCGGTATCATAGTCTTGGCACCAAAGTGTGCATTGTACAGTCTTCGCTAGTATGTAGATAAACATATCCACACCAAAGCCCCGCTTACCCAATAATTTCACGGTAAAAGGGATAAAAAAGTTCTTTCACACTAGCCGTGTGTAGGACGCACTATGAAAGACTGAAAAAGTCAATGCCATAGCCGGGATTTGAACCACGGATCTTCTGGTCTCCGTCCAGCCGCTCTAACCATTGTGCTACTATGGCCAACGTGCCGATATGACATTAAATTCTCCATCTGACTCGTGTTTCTCCCGGTAAACCACTAGGAGTTCTCATAAACACATGAGACAACTACCTTACTGGTGACTTACTGTGCTGTAAGTACTTTAAGGCCCGGGTTTTATAGTTCGGACCACTATTAGGTACAATTAATGGAAATTAGTTATTCTTTCACACTAGCCGTGTGCAGTACGCACTATGAAAGGGTAGAGCCAGACTGAAGAATTCAATGCTATAGCCGGGATTTGAACCACGGATCTTCTGGTTTCCGTCCAGCCGCTCTAACCATATGAGCTACTATGGCCAACGTGCCAACATGACATTAAATTCTCCAACTGACTCGTGTTTTTCCCGGTAAACCACTAGGAGTTCTCATAAACACATGAGACAAATACCTTAATGGCGACTTACTATGCTGTAAGTACTTTAAGGCCCGGGCTTTATAGTTCGGACCACTATTAGGTACAATTAATGGAAATTAATTGCTCTTTCACACTAGCCGTGTGTAGGACGCACCGTGAAAGGGTAGAGCCAGACTGAAAAATTCAATGCCATAGCCGGGATTTGAACCACGGATCTTCTGGTTTCCGTCCAGCATAGTAAGTCGCCATTAAAGTAGTTGTCTCATGTGTTTATGGGAACTCCTAGTGGTTTACCGGGAAAAGCACGAGTCAGCTGGGGAATTTAATGTCAGGTCGGCATGTTGGGCATAGTAGCTCAAATGGCTAGAGCGGCTGGACGGAAACCAGAAGATCCGTGGTTCAAATCCCGGCTATGGCATTGAATTTTTCAGTCTTGCTCTACCCTTTCAATATTTTATTTGCTCTGGATAATGTTTCAAAATTTATTCGCAAGAATCTGCGGACAACTTGACAGGTGCTTAAGCTCGGGTGACCGGTTCCGCCAGCTCATTCAACTCTGCATAATTCTGTATTCATGCATTCGTAACCTTGCATATCACGTTTCGTAGGTTTCCGGAAGCAAATGCAACTCTTCGGTAGTTAGGAAGCGTCTGACAGATTTTGTCACGTGAAGTCTCTATAGCGTGTGAAGGAAAGTTGATTTTTTGTTTTATGTGGCACTTTTAAATACAATTCTAAGTATATTTCAATAGCATTAGTAATAGTAATTTACTTAAAGTGGTATATAGTGGTGACTAGCAGGAAATTCTTCTGAAGTTTAAAGTTACTAGCAGAAGTGTGCGAATTGCATTCTTTCTCCATGTTAGATAAACAATTCACGCGGTGTAGGCCAGCTTCAGGAAAAATTGGAACGTTTGAGTGGATAGTGGAAGGAGGAATATGTCACTTGTAATGTGACCAGTCTTAAAATATAAGAAGGGTCTACATGTGACTGTTCAATAGAAAGAGTACTAAAGAGTAGTTTTAGTTCTTTGAGTCACTATCCTTTCTTATTTTAATGAAGATTATTACTTTAAGCTTCCCTCGCTTTGAAAGGCAGGCTTCGCCACTGATCCACACACTACGGTGTTATAGAAGATAATTCATTTGAAATAATCAAAATTATCTAGTATATTATATGCTTCCTTTTGGTTCATCTTAATAGCTTTGGGCGGTGGGTAATGTCACGATACAATGATTCTATATCTTTAGTTACATTGTATGTTTCTATAAAAATGGAATTGAAAGATTTGTCATGCTACTTGAGTGCTGTTCAGTAACTCAGTAACGCGGAAATTAAAGCACCAGAGGACGTTTGCCTTTGGGGAGACCCCGCTTTCCTGCCGAGTTGTCCGAGATAAATTCCCTGGTTGTGATGTAGTGATGAGGTCCGCAAGGGATGTTCATTAAATAGCTTGGGTTTCTGGACTCGTGCTGTCCAATCTGGAGAGGTGCTGCCCGAACTCTACTCGGTCGCTATATTGAAAATACCTCGCTTAATGTAACCTTTTTGATGCGAGTCGCCATGCATCGTTTAGCATCATTTCAGCATCATTTTCAGGCTATATTTGTATATTTTGTATCGAAGATTAAACGATTCTTGGGAAAAATACATTTTACTCGCATAATCTGGTCTATTATTTGATGTTTGGTACTACGCCCTAATCATGCTGGCCCTACTGCAGTTAGAAGAGCGAAGAATGGGTGAACATTGAAAACATCGTTTAGAAATTTGTTATGTAGTATTTAAATAAATCAAAACTGACATAGAAATTCATTTTCTACTTCTCATTATACCCACTCCTTCGTCCCCATTTGCTTAAATTAACTAAAATAACGCATATTCTATGTTTTAAATGGGGAACTAAGCAGTTATAGTGTATAAATGAATAACATCGCACAAATGTAACAGAGAGCTCATAGAAAACCACTTTGGGATAAATCTATAGTCTATGGTGACAAAATTACTGGCCACCCAGCATAAGAAGGCAAGATAGAGGAATGTGTAACAATCAGTTATGCTGTACGCATGATGTTTATGCTCGCCATTCGGATATATGGATGCTAGGTTCATCTAACATACAGTGTTGTCACATAACTCACCCATGCATATCACTGCAGTTACTGCCCGCCTCGGTAGCGTAGATGGTAGCGTGTCTACCTCACGTTCAAGAGATCCCAAGCCCGCCTCGGTAGCATGGTGGTAGCATGTCTGCCTCATGTTCAAGAGGTCCAGAGTTCGAATCTCGTCAGGGTGAGTTACCTGGATAAGGTTTTTCCGGGGTTTACCCTTATCCTGAAAGACGAATATCGGGTAACTCTAAGCTCCGTGGACCCCGGGCTCATTTGAACATCAGTTCACCCATTTCATCCATCGTCCGATATGACTTAACGTTGAAGGACGTAATTTACCCCAAAAAAACACCTGCAGTTACTGAAACGAGCATTAGATCTGGCGGCATGTGTGACTCATATGCATTCTCATACACATTTCATAGTAAACAGATTTACTACCAGAGCAGATAAACAGTTCAAGCCCCTCTCCCTGTTCAGGCCCCTCTTTTCTTCTTGTGATAAGTAGACAGTACTGAGTCACAGGGAATTTGCACGCCACTGATTGCACTTCAACTTCAAGGTATGATAAGGGAAAAAATTGGAGCTGCTGTATATCCTATCTGGGATATATTACCCGAATGGCACAGGTAAACAAATATTTGAATCACAGTGACCAAGTTTTTTCTTCTTTCTTTTATTTTTCTTTCTAAGTACATACTTGATTTAATTTAGTTTGCAGGAAAAATTTATATGTACGAATCATTTTCAACTTAAACAATATGGTCAAACCATCTTTTTTAAATTTTCATTTACATTTTCATAACAAATAATACCGATTAAAAACTAAACGTTTTACGAGAATGTGAATTGGTGCACGTCAACACAAATAATGACTAATAAAATGCAAATGTATAACTTTTAAAATTATTTAAGTGTGTCCAACGTATTATTAAATAATTTTTGTCGATATTGGCGTCACAATGCGTTAGATAGATACAATAAGAATAAAGGTAAGTAAACAAACGTAGAAAATGCTGTGATGTAAAAGGAATGACTGAAAATGGTGACCTCTTAACATGAGTGGATAGGACACATCTACACAGATATGATTGCTGAACACTGTTGAGCATTTCTGGTGCATTGCGAAATCTCACCACTGACTGCAGTGCCTCTGCAGGTAATGGAATACGCAGTGGTCCGAGGACAGTATTGCTAGTACAAGAACATGTGTTTTCTAAACAGCCTAAGGCTTGTAGACATTCTGAAACTCTAGCCGTAATCTTTCTCAGAAAACGCTAGAGTTATTGATGTCAAACACGTTCCTTACAGCCACATTCTCGTGAGAGGAACATAGTAGTTAATTAGATATTAGATCTACATATATATATTTGACATCTTTCTCATCTGAAACCTACAGTATGCAGCGTGTAGATTTGTGTACTCCAGGAGCTCGGAGGAAGCAAGACCAATAAGATATTCGGGAGGTGTAATGAAGTGTGCCAATTTTTCAAGACAGAAGGCAAAACGAGTAGTGATTTAAATAAAATACCATGTTTAATGCCTCCTTATACACTTAATCCATTTTCGCTTTCCGCAGTGAAGTGGAAGCGCCAAATGCCCCGCGATCGATGAGGTAGAGGAGACGTGACTACCTTCTCTAAGACGATACTGAAACTGTTCCCTACTTGAGGTAAGAATTGTTGCGTCTCAACACAGTTAACAACAGCAGTGTTGGCTGTTTTATCACATTTTGTGGTGCAATCTATACAACGTTTGTGGATTTAATTTGTGGGCCAATTCTTGAATCTCTCCTACACTGAGCAAGTAATTTGGACTTCAAAAAGCTACAACAAACGGAAACACTACGAGGGTTTTCAATAAAGAATTATCACAATTTTGTTTTGACAACGTTCCTTTATTCATCCTCATAATTTTGATAGTCCTTCTCAAAATAGTCTCCCCTGAATGCGATGCACTTGTCCCAGCGTTTCTGCCAGTCTTCAAAGACATGCTGGAAACCATTTTGACAGATCCTTCAAAATCGCCTCCGCAGCCTTCACCACTACTGATTATGGATAATGCCTCACATAAAGGCGTTTCTTCAAGTTAGGGAATAGAAAAAGGTCACATGGTGCTAAATCCGGACTGTAGGGAAGGTAAGGGATGCACTTCACTTTGATTTTTGCAAGATATTCAGCAACAACATTGGCAATATGCAGCCGCGCATTATCGTGGTGCATCATCCAGCCTGCTTCACGGAAATGTGGTCTTTTGCACCTGATATGGACTTGCAATGTTTTCAGGACATCCCCGTAGTATTGTCCAGTTACTAATGTGTTTAAGGTACAACATGCTGATAAACCATTCCATGAATATCAAAGAATGAGATGATCATAACTTTCCCAGCAGAAGCAACCACTTTTGCTTTTCGGGGGTTGGTGATGAAGGAGATTTCCACACTGAGCTTTGCTGTTTGCTCTCAGGATCAAAAGGATGTAGCAAAGTTTCATCAGTAGTTCTTATGTTTGAAAGAAACTCCCGATCTTCCTCTAACATTAACTTTAACTGCATGCAGACTTTCATGCGAATCTCCTTTTGTTCGGGAATCAACAGTCTAGGAGCCCATCGCGCACAAACACGTCTCATGTGTAATATTTCTGTCATCAAAGTGTGGGGGGGGGGGGGGCACCTAATGAAATGTTCAGTATTTCAGAAAGTGGTCTTGAGGTAATTCGTCGATCCTCTCTCACAATGGCAGCAGCAGTGTTGATGTTTTCTTCCGTAAGAGCAGTAACTGGAGCACCGGGATTGTCTCCCCTCTTTAACCATTTTAAACCACCTTGGAGCTGTGCTGTAGGGAACAACTGGCTCTCCTTAGGCCTCCTGTAACATTGTATAGGCCTCAATTGAAGATTTGTTGAGTTGAAAGCAGAATTTCAAAGCCGTATGTCGTTCCTCGCTTGTTACCTCCATTGCAGCGGTAGGCGATACTGAACATGTCTCAACTTGTCTGGTTCTCACAGAATATAATAAAATTGAATTTTAGTTAGAAAAATTATGATCATTCTTTATTGAACAGCCCTCGTATATGTAAAAAGTGTAACCATGACTCAGTCATGAAATGCTAACAGAGAAATTAAGGCCAACGCTGTAGACAACGCACTTATTGCGCTGAAACTCGACTCCGTTTTAACTTGTTAACTAGGCGACAGTTTCACCAACATTCGTACATGTCGTCGGAGTACCCGTCCGCTTCCGTTTTACAGTGAAGCAGTTTGTTTCTGCGACCCGCGGGCTGGCATCTCAGTCCGTAAGCTAGTTCAGTCAGGTTTTATAACTGGAGCCCTTTTTCACATTTATTTCCACAAACCTTTTGTTTCATTCTCCTGTATTTCTAGTAATGCAAGTATTCAACACATTTCGTTACCTGAATTGCGTAACGCGTTATCATAAACTAATTCTAGGGTGGAAAGCTAGACTAGCCAGGATTTGAACGACGGATATCCCGGTCTCCGTCCAGTTGCCCTTAACCATTGGGCTACCTTGGCAACGTGCCAGTATGACATTGAGTGCTCCAACTGAGCCGATTTTCCCCGGTAAACCACTAGGAATTCTCATATACACATGACACTTCGCTTAAGTTCTTTAAGTCCCGGGCTTTATAGTTTAAACCAGTATTAGGTCATTTAGGGATTTTTTTTTTTTTTTTTTTTTTTTTCAAATAGCCGTGTGCTGGCCAAAGTCTGAAAAGACAAAGTACTTTAAGCTTTGTTATTCAGCGGGTTCGTCTTTCATTTTTATAGCTCCTGCTTGGCTGAAAACTGCTTCACTTGCAATGTCTATTGCTAATATGCATAAAACTTTGTGTCAGTTTCCCGTTTCCGTAGGGGAGGGGACCCGTCTCTTCAGCTGCTGTGGTGCGGGCGCTGCGGACCCTTAGCACTCGTGGTACCTCTGACGTTACTAGAAGAACCTCGGGCCGAACTGCCAAGCCCCTCCCGTAGGGGAGTTGTTCGGATTGGGTTGGACTTGAGGGGGCAATGTGTTCCCGACACCCACGGGGAATTAGTTACCTCCAGCCAGACTACGGCCGCCCGGAGGGGGTAGAGGGTTGCCTGAATAGTCCCGGGTACTAGCCTGCAGGGCTAATAGAAGATGTGCTAGATCACCAGGCGGCCTCACCGAGGTTTTCGGTAGTCTTCACTGCGGGGTTGACGCGCGTAAGTGGCGTATCCTCTTCCATCCCGTCTTGACGTTTTCGATGGGGGGGGGGGGGGCTTTTTAAGAAATCAGGTATTGTCCTATGGAAAGAGTTATCCATCGCTACCGAGTAGAAGGAGGCCAGGGTCTTCGAACTTTTGGGTAGATCCTCTGCACTTAACTGTCTGAAAGTAGAACGATCCTGTTCTAAGAGGAGAAAGAGATAGATTGTTTATTGCGCTTGTACTTATTATATGTATAATGACAGATTCTACCGTCAGTTTTTCCCTGAGGTATCGCAAGGGTAAACCTTTACAAAGCGGCGAAAAAAGAATTGTGTTGCATGTGTTTAATGCACTTACAGAGAAGAATCTTTCTTTGTCAGTGAGAGAAGTCGAACAGCTGTGCTCTGAACTTACAGGTGTGTAGGAACATCGCGACATGAAATTGAGACAACAGGAAAACTTACCACCCCAGGGGCGATATTGCTGTGTGGCGAAGACGTTATTTAAGTACAATCAGACTATACCGGGATACAAATCGCAAAATATACTACCTTGACGAGACGTGGGTGAATGAAGGACACACGACAAGTATGGCGTGACACGACTTTTAAGACTGAAAGACAAGCATTTTGGAAGGTATGTGTGCTGGTTTTAAAAAATCCCAGTGAAAAAGGCTGAAGGCCTTTCGTTATAAACTTGTTTCAGTTTCATTGCTCATTCATTCAGTTTCAACTTACTCAGTTTCATTATAAACTTAATTATTTTTGCATGCCTTCATATTCTGATGTGTATGATTTTATCCATCTTCCTGGCAATTATTATGACGTTTACTGCAGGTTTAAATGTGACGGGAAGGCACCGCCTATGGCCTATGGCGCTAAAGCATTAGCCAATTAGGGTGAGGGGGAAAGTAGTCGCACGCAGAGTTATACATGTCAGCGAGGCAAGGTTATATGAAAACGAGATTAGCATCCTTATCATACTGGGAAGGCGAGCATAAATACCGTGGGGACAGCATAAGTGATTACGTTACACATTCCTCTAGCTTGCCTTCTTGTGTTGGGTAGACAGTACTTTAACTTAGCGCTGTTACGTTACTGATAGTGGAGGAAAATTCATAGGTGTTTATAGCCACGGTTCCTATTTCTTTTTCCAATGTTTAGCAATTCTAATGCAAAGCTTTTAAAACTTGCTCCTGAAACTGCACTATAAAACTAATGCAAACATGTCGCAGCTCTCTCAATTCGTCCAGGAAAACGCCTAAGATTTCGAGCGAGAGTTACTACAGTGGGTCAGCTGTAGGTACTCTCGTAAATATTCAGTTTTGTGCAGTTTAATGTTCCAGGACATAATTGCGTAGCAAACATTAATCCATATTATAAATTAAATAAATGACAACCTTTACTTAAAGAAACGTTGTTATAAACATTATAAACATTCGGTATTCATTTGGGTATTTGTTGTGTGTCCATCAGTTCTTAGTTGAGAGGTCCTTTTGATCTAAAACAGCATTCAGACGCTTTGGCATACTAGACAGTAATTTCTTTGGGCAGTTAGAACTAATGCTATTCGATTCTTCTACCAGTCTTCTCTTTGGTTCCAAGATTGAGGTAATTGGAAAAGTTGTTATTCTGCGGTCTAGTTCGGGCCGCAAATTTTCGATGGGATTTAAATCAGGTGACTGCACCGGGGTTGGAATTACCTTGAGACATTTGTAAAGCAGTCAGGAACCCACTTTATAGGCATGTGTTAGGGATCGTTATCCTAGTAAAACTTGAATGCTTCCAGTATTTTTATTTTATCAGCACCTTGCCGCAAGTTGTGCTCGAGTAATTGTCTAAAATAATTATACTTGTACAGAATACTATCAATAAACACCAACTCCAAAGTGAACTAGCAGACATACACCCCAAAACCATCATTCCATGCTGCACCGTGGCTTGAAGGTTTAGTTTTGTAGTTCTTGATTAGGTCTTCGGCACACCATAATCCTCCCACTTGACCCAAAATCTTTGGAGAAAATATCAGTGAAGGCAGCAACATTGCACCAATTGTTTTCCTTTGGAATATAATTCTTAGCGAAGTTTAGTCTCCTCCTCCTCCTCCTCCTCCTCCTCCTCCTCCTCCTCCTCCTCCTCCTCCTCCTCCTCCTCCTCCTCCTCCTCCTCCTCCTCCTCCTCCTCCTCCTCCTCCTCCTCCTCTTCCTCCAGAATGACGTGCTGTGTGATTCTGAGGTGGGATTGGGATTTCATTACGGAAGAGATTCGGTCCCATTGTTGGACCCATTGTTACTAAGCCCCCAAGTGGGGGCACCCCCGGGAGGAAGAATGACGTGAAGGAGACAGAGGGTGGCCGGCCCAAGGAGCCACGACAGTACAGGGGGCAGGATCCCCATAGTTTACTAGGATAGAGACTTCCCCCGACAGGCCAGGACAACGAACTCTCTCCCCTCCAGTGGGAGGGCAACGAGCCCAGCAGCCGAGCCCTAGTGGTCCCAGACAGGCGATCCGAGACCCAAATGTCCCTGATTGGCGGTCCCGAAATGGCCCCAGCAGAGGAGCGGAGACCGGCAACCTTCCTACCGGAGGAGGAAATAGTTTTCCTCAGAGCATATCCTCCCGTCATGCACCGCCGAGACACCCGCCGACACTTCTACCCTGAAATAGACCACCAGATGAGAGATGATGTGAAATAATGGAGATGAAATGGAGGGACAGGAAATTCGGATGATGTAATTAACCTACCCAGCATTCGTCTAGCGAACCGGGAAAACCCCCAGAAAACCCATGGGTCAGGTAGGTCGGCCATGGGAATAAAACCCGGGCCTCCCCAATGCGGTTCTCAGATGAAACCACCCGCTCGGTGGTTCTGAGATGAGTGGGAGAGGGTGTGTAAACACGCAATCACAGTAGGGCCAAAATAAATATTGCCACTTCCCACTGCAGGTCCAGTACGTAACATTATTGCCTAACATAACCTGTGGGAAGTAAGTATTCCGATCTATGTATGGGAAAGTACAAAAAGTACATAAATATATAACCACTGAAAATACTAACCTAAATGATTTAAATTTACACATTGCACTTGTTTCCAAATCATTACACCGAATTACAAGATGCATTCCCAACATATCGAAAGAAAGACACCTCCTCTTTTCACTTAAAAAGAGTCTGAATCCAGAGAATCTTCGTCCTGCGTCACAACACGTGAGTGTTTTATAACAAAAGAATGGGACATCAGACCAATCAAGCTTCACAGATTCTCAATGACGTGTAAGATCTGAGTATGATTCCTGCAGTTCAGGAGTTGAAGATTCTCAGGCGTTTCTATATCTGTCGTGAATTAGAGAAGTCTTCGAAACGTACTGTTACGAATAGAAAATGCTAAAGTGATCGGTCTGAAATGAGAGATTTTATAATAGTCACTGCACTACATTCCTCTGAATCAAAGGTATGTATTAAGTATATGACTTACAGGACATGAATGACGGCAATCGTTGGCACGCTACAACCTGTCGTTAGAAGTGCTACTCAACCCCTTCTCCATCTCAGTCTGCTGCCTCCGTGACCCAAAACTGAAGCCTGCTGACATAATTATCAGTTTAAATTACTGGGCTCCACTTTACTAAAGTGGCACTTTAAAATTAGTGTTATTTCTTACACTTTCTTCATGTTAAACGAGTAGATTAATGCAATTAATGCCGTAAGCTAAACGTCGCATTTAACGTCTTCGATGCGCGGAGCAAAGGACAGGGAACCAATTTATGAAAAGAAATTTAATTAGGAAGCAAGTGGTCCCTATGACGTTAATGTAGATTTAAGCACAATCAGACATGCTTAGTCCAGGACCGGCAAGATGAACACCCAAAGTGTGAAATGCTACCCCTACAACCAACCCTTTCTTTTTCTAACAACAAAAGCAGTTCTTTAGAATTAACATGCTTTGTTATACAGTAAGTGTTATCCAGTGATAAACATGTCCCTTATGCTGCTAAGAACTCTTAAATACTTTTTATACTTTATTCTTAAAAATAATCGTCACAATCTATTTAAAAAGAGCATTGAAATTGTCAAAATTGACGTTTCGCCCAAAGCTCGAATGATTGTCGCCACTGTGGCGCATGTCAACTGCTCATTCAGTACTGAATATTTCTGTATTTACGCATTCTAACCTTGAACACTATGCTACGTTGGTTTCCAGAAGCATTCGAGACTCTTCATTAGTTATGAAGCTCTGACAGATTTTTGTCACGTGAAGTTTCTGTAGCGTGTGAGGGAAAGTTATTTTATGTGGCGCCTTTAAATACGACTAAGTATATTTCAATAGCGTTAGCAATAGCATTTTACGTAGATTGATATTTAGTGGTGTCAAGTTCTTGTGAAGTTTTAAGTTATAGTCAGGGTATGTGAATTGCATAAACGAAATGAAATGTGTCGTGTCTAACGCCCGCTTTTACTACATACGGCACCGCAGGCGATGACACTGATGATACATGAGATGAAGATGGAGCACCGGTGGAATGAGATGGCGGGGAAACCGGAGATCCCGGAGAAAACCCGCCCCAGCGCCGTGTTGTCCACCACAAATCTCACTTTGCGGTCGCCTAGGATCGAACCCGGGCCGCCTTGGTGAGAGCCAAGCGGTCTAACCACTGAGCCACGGCGCGGCCGTGAATTGCATACTTTCGCCATTTTAGGCTAACAGTTCAAGCGGTTCGGACCAACTGTAGGAAAAATTAGAACATTGATTGGAGAGAGGAAGCAGTCTTACGAGGGCTGTTCAATAAAGAATGATCATACATTTTTTACGGTCATAATTTTTCGCACTAAAATTCAACCTTATTATATTCTGTTAGCTTAATGTGAAACAAACACGCCGTAGTAGTTTAATTGTTGGTACTCCTGGTTCCCGCCAGGCAAGTGAGAACCAGGCAAGTTCAGACATGTTCAGTATCGCCTCACGCTGCAATGGAGGTAACATGCAGTTAAAGTTGATGTTAGAGGAAGATCCGGAGTTTCTTTCAAACGTAACCACTGCTGATGAAACTTGGCTACATCATTTTGATCCTGAGAGCAAACAGCAAAGCTCGGTGTGGAAATCTGCATCATCACCAACCCCCCAAAAGGCAAACGTGGCTGCTTCTGCTGGGAAAGTTATGGTCATCTCATTCTTTGATATTCATAGAATGGTTTATCAGCACGTTGTACCTGCACACACATCAGTAACTGGACAATACTACAGGGATGTCCTGAAAACATTGCAAGTCTATATCAGGCGCAAAAGACCACATTTCCACGAAGCTGGTTGGATGCTGCACCACGATAATGCATGGCCGCATATTGCCAATGTTGTTGCTGAATATAATGCAAAAATCAACGTAAGTGCAACCCTCACCCTCCCTATAGTCCGGATTTAGCCTCATGTGACTTTTTTCTATTCCCTAACTTGAAGAAACACCTTCGTGGGAGGCATTATCCATCATCAGAAGCAGTGGTGAAGGCTGCGGAGGCGATTTTGAAGGATCTCTCAAAAATGGTTTCCAGTATGTCTTTGAGGACTGGCAGAAACGCTGGGACAAGTACATCGCATTCAGGGGAGACTATTTTGAGAAGGACCATCAAAATTATGAGGATGAGTAATGGTACGTTGTTAAAAAAAATGTGATCCTTGTTTATTGAACAGCCTTCGTAGAATGCAAGGAGGGCCACATTCTTGTATGAGCCCCCTTTTATTAAATGGTTTCACATTTTTTGCCCAATTCGAATTCAAGTTCTTAAGTTATTCTCAGGGTTTACAAGTTGACCAATGAATTCTTTCACATTCTTCAAATTTTGAATTGCAACTTTACCTAAAACGTTACTAGGTCACTAAATTATTGTACTTCCGAGCATGGCGAAATATCTAGACATCTTCTAAATGCCAATGCGGAATATTATCTGACAGGATCCATGCCACTGCCTATTAATTATTGCGAACGATATCGTACGAAACTGACAAGCTAGCATGTTCTTTGCCCTCATGTCAAGGAGGGAGGTGTGTGCGTTGGGAGTTAAAGGTCACTAGTATGTACGTGCAGATTGGCAGGGGCTTGCCTGTCGTATTAACATTTATAGAAATCTGATCAGCAGTTCTCAGTACAAAAGTACAATGATTATTATGGCCTTCAGTATTTCTTTTATCCATATGCAATAAACTGCACACACTTAAACCTGTACACAAATATCTAAGCAAATGCGATAATCTGGTAAGGTTTGTCTCACACAACTCACAGTGCGCACACACACAAGGACAAGATATTGGGAAATCTCTCCTTGGATTAGCGAATGTTACAGGCTTTACCGCTCATGAGACTGCATGTCACATCTGCAGCTCAGAGCTGTTGAGATTAAGCAAGCAATGAGTTGAGTTCCGTCATCTTCAGAAGCGTAGCGCCGCTTCCCCAAGAATTTCAGGTGAAGAAACAGAAAATCCATGCCAAACAACTTTTGTTTTCTCTCTAGCTCTGGATACATTTTAAAAATTTATTCGCAAACGTCCGCGATGCTGCGGACAATTGGACAGCTGCTATGCTCGAGTGACCACATCCGCGAGCTCAATCAATACTGAATATTTCTGTATTCAAGCATTCGTAATCTTTAATACTGTGCTACGTAGGTTTCCGGAAGCAATCGCGACTCTTCTGTAGTTAGATTTTGTCACATAGAGCGTGTTACGTGGCGCTTTCAAACACAACTAAGTATATTTCAATAGCATTAGCAATAGTAATAGTATTTTACGTAGATTGGTATTTCGTGGTGGCAACTAGGAAGTTTTTGTTAAGTTTTAAATTATTAGCAAAAGTGTGTGAATTTCATACTTTCTCCATTTTAGACTACAGTTAATGTGGTGTGGGCCAGCTGTAGGGCAAATTGGAACTGTTAATGGTGAGAGGAAGGAGGAGTATGTCTGCTTGTAGTGTGAGCAGTCTTGTAATTAAAGAAGAGCCTACTTGTGACTGTACAATAGAAAGAGTACTGAAGAGTAGCTTTAGATCTTTGAGTTATTAGGAAGAACTGAATGTAATTAAAAGTGACAAGACAAAAGCCTTCTGCATAATGACATCGGCATGTAAAGCAAATGCGTTAAAACATTTATGCTTTGCTGTTTGCTCTCAGGATCAAAATGATGTAGCCAAGTTTCATCAGCAATGATTGCATTTGAAAGAGACTCCGGATCTTCCTCTAACATCAACTTTAACTGCGTGTTACCTCCATTGCAGTGGTAGGCGATACTGAACATGTCTGAACTTGGCTGGTTCTTACAGGCGGGAACCAGGAGTACCAACAATGAAACTACTATGGCGTGTTTGTTTTACATTAAGTTAACAGAATATAATAAGATTAAATTTTAGTCCAAAAAATTATGACTGTAAAAAATTATGATCATTCTTTATTGAACAGCCCTCTACGTATGATCAGTTCCATGGTTATGTGGGTGTCATAAATTGCGAAAATGGTTTTGTTGACCATGCTTGCTGTGTTAGATGGCTGCACGTATATAAAATGTATTAGTTTCTCTTATTTTAATGAAAATTACTACTTGAAGCTTCCCTGGCTTTGAAAGTCACGGCTTGCCAATGTACAGCTTGGTGCAAGCAGGACACCTATATTCACTCCAGATCAGAATACAACTTTAATTACAGAAGCAGACATAAAGTCCGCATACTATGATATTTTTGCAGAGTGTGGCTCCGGTAGTGTTTTATTCCGTGCAGAGCTGTTTCATTTGGATGAGTAATTTTGGAATCTTGAAAACGCTTGTATTATTCTTGGCACCATACTTCATTCTAGTTAGGATAGTTATATTATTCTCAGAAGATGAAATCTATTAAAATGAAAACACGTGTTTCATCCTGGTGTTCTCTGTTGAAACGTTTATTGATCTACGAGCTAGAAACACATTTTGCTGTATAATACTTTGTCATTGTGGCTTCTATAATAGTGATGTATGTAGAATATAATTATGTACGTATATAAAAGTACATAGCTGCAGGTTCTGTTTTAAGCTTCGTGGTTTTTTAGTTAGTTTACGTCATAAATTGGAAGTCAATACTAAAGGAATACGAAGTAAATCACTCGATGAGGACATAATGAAACAAAATTTATACAGTTGGTGAATTAGTTAAACGAAATAAATATGTTTGGAGTGAAGATATTAGAAAAGCCAAAATAATGGCAGAACCAGGACACCGCTAATGACATCATTAAGTATGGAAATTTTAATCAAAATTTGCAAAAATTGACATTTTTAACGCATATGTTTACCAAAAGTTGCTTTTCTCGTGAACTATTGTACCAATTGTCCTGTGCAGTGGTATCATTGGTTGGAGCAAAGATTTTGCGTTTCCCAGCCACGTATTGCGCTTGTGTTCGAGCTCACCTATGGGTTTTCAGTGCCCATTCCGCATCCTAATGTAGATATATCAGGAGCTGCGATGGATAGCGGTTCGTAGGTTAAGAAAACATATTCTGGCGGGTGGTGACTACGTTTCCACATATCATCCATCTCTGTCTTGGGCGTTTCGGTATACGACAGTAGTTTGTTCTTTTTAAACAGTCTTCAAACCCACCAATCCTCCTTAAGCGTGGAAGTCCTATGCGCCGTGTTTTTCGCCTATATCAAGTATCTGCCAACACAACCCTAGCAGCTGATACTGTCGTCCTGAAGGAAGAAGATAACTTACCTCCTGGCGAAGAGCGGGGTGGTATAAACTGATAATATCGTCGTTCTAATAAAAGGCTACCCGTGCAAACACCTGGCAGCCAGCTAGTGGAACATAAAGACGGTATATGGAACTGATATTTTGCCCTTTAATGGGCTGTTTAAGGTAGTTTGAAACTTTCGGTTGACTTCAGTCTCATAGTTTGATGATACTTTCTAGACTTCGCTTCCATTAATAGCGTATGGTGTGTCAAACTTTTAAATACAATGGCGTTTTATTCTAATAAAGTACCAACCAGTGAGATTATAGCGGTTTGCCCTTAAACCTTTATTCATTCTTTTACCAATCCTATAAACCAGGGGTGCTCAACCGTAGAGCAAGTGCTCGCTTCTACATACGTTATTTTACCCCCACTAATTGCCAAGGCAAAGAGAAAGAAACCTATAGTGTACCACAGGAAAGAAAGTCTCCGTAGAATGAGACGCAGGGGGTTGGAAAAGGTTCCTACACCCTCCTTTGGTAGTTTGACACCCTATGTCAGTTCAGTTACAGACCATTCAAAAACATTCTGACGGCTTCTACTTTTGTGAATGAATCTTCTCGGTTTGGTGTACAGAGTGAATAGGGCGCATATTTTTAACGGTTCTGCTCCTTGTGTAGCATGCGTTTTCTGTCACACACATTCGCTGTACTTGTCTCACTGTGTAAGGGGGCGCATTCCTTTGAGGGACTTTCTTTTAGTTGGTGGACTGTAGTAGTCAGAGACGGATGAATTGGCACAATTTGGATTTCCCGTACGTAAGAATGACACCGCAGTAGCGTCACTGGCACTCAGTAACCATGGGCAAATGGATCATTCTATCGCAGCGGGTCTCTCTTGCTTTTACTTGAGGACGTCTGCTATAAACAATCTTCCTCTTTCTTCTTCCCTATGGCATGCTGTCTCTGAAAATAGTGCTTCATAGGAAAATGAGGCATTAGGAAAGAATATTTAAAATGCGTCCAAAGTCTTACAGAATTTATCCTTTTAATTATCTTTCATAATGATCATGAGTGTCGCATTTGCATTAATTTTTGACAATTCTCTTAAGTTGCTTATATGAAGGTGCGGGCGTGTCCGCTTCGGTAACGTAGATGGTAGCGTGTCTGCCTCACGTTCAATAGGTCCCGAGTTCGAATCTCGCTTAGGGTGAGTTACCTGGAGAAGGTTTTTTCCGGGGTTTTCCCTTATGATAGACGAATGTCGGGTAACTCTAAGCTCCAGGGACCGCGGACTCATTTGAGCATCACGTCACCCATTTCATTCATCGTCCGATATGACTTAACGTTGGAGAATGTAAATTAAAAAAAGGGGCGGGCGTCCTTACGACACAAAGAAACGAATGAAATGAAATAATTATTACAAGAAATTTCATTGAGAATATATCAACTAAGGCCTGAGCTGTATCTTAAATTTGTGATAGAATAATTAAAATGTATTGAACTCTAAAGATACATTTTAATAGTTTTATATGATAATGCACCGTATGTTTTCGTAAATGGCAGGTTCTCTCAGAAGCTTTTTAGGTAATTATCTTCCTATTCCTATACTCACCTCCTTTCTCAAGAATAGAAGAAAGTAGAAGTAAACATTGAAATGTATCTTGAACTATGAACACATAGTATTCTAGGAGTTTCTCATCCATTAATGTAATTTTAATTCTTCATTTGTATAAGCTGGAAAAACAACTTTTTAGCCTGCCGCAAAGGGTATAATCATACTAGTTCATCTATTTCTCCAGTTATCAGAGATGAACACCTTGTTAAATATTCTAGAATTTTTAATTTTTTTTTCTTTTTTTAAATTTTACATTTCTCAGCAATTTTGAACTGTGTTTGTGCACTGCGAACTTCATGAAGAAAACTTGGGACTATGAGCTTCCTTCTCCACTACCTGTGAATCAGTTCATTGGTCATGTAATGTCTGTTCTGTGAATGTCCCATCTGTTTTCATTACAGCATGCAATAATTAACAAGCATGTCATGCGTGTTCCTTACTTGGTGACACTACCTGACTGCAATGTGTAATTTACAGCAGGAAGTACTGTAGTTGGCTCAGTGATGTGAATCACAATTATGTTTCTTAGGCTTGGAAGGTTTTCTTTCTTAATTATCCTGTCATGTATCATCACTAGGACCTGGAATTTATGTAAATAAATGTGCGTATATAAAACAAAAATTGAATATCAATCTAGGTTCAGGAAGTGCATTTGCAATATTTTATAACACACGAAAATACAGACTTATATTTTGCAAAGAAAATGTGAATAAATATTTTTTACATTTTTTTCATAAATAGATATTTCAGTACTTTTCACTAATTATATAAATACATGTATTTGATAATTTGTCAAGTACCTATAGTTCAGCGAATCTCAAGCCTTATGAATAGGGGGCGGATTTTGCCCTATCTGCCTATTTTATTCCTTTGTTCAGAAATGTAGGCCTTTAAGTTATAAGCACGTTTCCCAAAATTATTAGCCTAATTTCTTAGTTTTATAGTGCCTATAAATGCCTATTTCATACGTTTGTGTCAATTCTGCTTAATAGTGCCTAGAACTAGTCAATTTCTTCTGCTTGTAATGTATGACAGCAGCTTTTGCATTTGTTGGTTTCAACGTGCAGTTTTCGGGGAAGAGAAATTTCTTACTACTGCACATTGTATATACAAGAAGAGGTTTATTAAGGACACACATCTGTGCAAATTGACCCAAAACTTACAATAATACCAAATTTAGTCTTTTTTGTCTTAAAATTAATATAGACATACTTCAATAATATAAAGCCTTTTTTTCTAGCGGCTCTACAGAAAACGTCACATGACTTTAAATAACCTTACACCTGTATCGTTGCTGCTATTACGTAATTTTGACCTCAGATTTCTCAGATTTCATATTTTCTACATTTTCCTAACTTCAAAATGTTCCACAGGATGCAGTTTTCTATTAATCTGTATGAAATTCTAAACACGCCTGTAAGGGTAACTGCATATTAAGTGTACCCATTTACATTTGTTGTGTTTTTGTTATTTGTATTGAAAAGGATTATAATGCTTACTTCTTACTGAAAACGCTTAGGAAAATAAAAATTGTTAAACAGGTATGATTATTTTTTTCCTTTGTTGATATAGCGAAGCCAAATATTTCACATAGTTACAGGTCATTAATAGGTTAAAATAGTTGCAGAAACTTATCCCCCAAGCATTAACTTTTAAAATTACAATATGTGGGACATTTTGAAAATCGCCTGTTATTTAGACATAAACTTCTAATTCCTCACAAAATATTGTAACTAGAAATCTGAAACTTGTATTATTCCATTCTTGATCGATCACAAAAATAAATGGTATAAATTTGAAACAAATCAAACAAAATTTCAGTTTTCACCCTTAAGCCTCCCCCCCATACCCCTGCTTTTGTTTTTCGACATAGTTAATTACTTCACACGTTCTGCACAGTATGGTTCTTACTTAGTGAGGTGGATTTATATGTATTTTAATTATACGACAATATCTGTTATTTTAACGTTCTGTGGAGCCATTTATGAAATTTGGAATAAATGTAGAACTATTTCGTCTAGGGAACCGCAAAATAGTATGTGTTTAGCGAATTTGTTGCAGCGTATTTTGCGATGATTGTCATTTTGTTAAAGTGTATTTATAGTGCATTTTAGGAGCCATTTTACTAAAATAGTGTATTTCTAAGTGTTTACTTAGCAAATTCTTAGTGTCTATTTAAGGTCCTATTTTGCCCATTTTAGTGCCTGTTTAAGTGCCATTTTGCCCATTTTAGTGCCTGTTTAAGTGCCTATTTTGCCCATTTTAGTGCCTTTTTGCCTGCCTATTTCACACATTTTGAATGCCTATAAATCCGCTCCCTGCTTATGACAGTCATAAGAATTCATTAGTTGTGCCACTTTATGTCTGCTAATCGGTTGCATGTACGAGCCGGGGAAGTACAGAATTGTATCCCGAGATTAACAAACGTGTAAAATTAAACCTGACCAAACAAATGACATAATATTCTGAACTTGTGTACTATCGGGTGTACGTGAACGTTATCAGAATGTAATCTGTACTGTAGGACTACATCATTATGGCCAAGTGGTATACAGTATAACGATGTATTGCTTCTTCTTACGGACTCCCCAGCATATATGAAGAAACCTGCCCAAGATCTGAGTGTAAGTTCCCCGAATATGATCCATGTAATTTGCGTTGTTCACATTCTGCAGAGATTGTTTGAAGTAGTCCGAACTCTTTCTCCTAATGTGGAAAAGTTGTTTATCTCCAATGGAGAAAACGTGTTCGTAAAAACCCCATCAAGGATTGATATCTCCAAAAATATTAATCCCGATTTTCCATTGTCTCCTTCAACGGTAAATCGTGCACTGTGGTACGTGGTTTAAAGTCATGGTATATTGTGCAGATCATTCTGAATTATTTGCATCAGTAGTAAATGAACTGGACATAGAAGATGCCTCTGTATGTGACATTACGCTACCTCGGTAGCGTAGATGGTAGCGTGTATGCCTCACGTTCAAGAGGTCTCGAGTTGGAATCTCGGTCAAGGTCAGTTCCTTGGATAGGGGTTTTTCGGGGTTTTCCCTTATCCTGAAAAACGAATGTCGGGTAGCTCTAAGCTCCATGGAACCCGGACTCATTTGAGCATTATTTTACCAATTTCATTCTTCGTCCGATATGACTTAACGTCGGAGGACGTAAATTACAAAAACAACAACAAAAACAACAACAACATAGCATACACTTCGTTGAGCTATTCAAATTCAGGTAAAGAAAAACAATTTCTTTACACTATCTTCACCGAGCGGGGTGACTCCTAAAACTGAAAATATTTGCAAAGAAATAAGAACAAAACATAAGAAAACATCTAGGTTAAAACAATGAATGTTGAAACTAGCCAATTTAGAGCTAAACATCAGTTCCAACATTTCGTACGACAGACATTTCCAAATTGCGCAGTCCACAGCTTTGCTTATTATCCTTGACTAACGCGTTAAATTGGGAAAAGGACACAGTGTCACCTTTGCATACTTGAAGAGTTGAAGATCACTAACAGCCACAGAATGAAGTTTATTTAAGTGTTCATCTATCAAAATTAGGGCCACTCATTTCAAAAACAAACCTCGCCATGTTTTCTTACAACTCTTGGCACTTGAAATAGTGTAGGTTAGTATAGGACAGAATCGAACGGGGGGGATTCCACACTGCGACTAGTCTTGATCTATTGTATCTATGCCCCCAGGCATCCCCGAGAGGAAGGATGAGGTTAGAGGAGACAGCGCTTTTACTACATGTGGCACCGCAGGCGGTGACACTTTTTTGTAATTTACGTCCTCCAACGTTGTCATATCGAACGATGAATGAAATGGGAGAAATGATGCTCAAATGAGTCCGAGGTCCATGGAGATTAGAGTTACCTGACATTCGTCTATTAGGATAAGGGAAACCCCCGGAAAAACTTTACCCAGATAACTCACCCTAACCGAGATTCGAACTTGGGACCTCTTGAAAGTGAAGGAAAAAATGCTACCATCTACGCTACCGAGGCGGGCTGCAGTGACACTGATATATGGAGATGAAGATGGAACACCAGTGGAATGAGATGGCGGGTAAAACCGGAGATCCCGGAGAAAACCCGACCCCAGCGCCGTGCTGTCCACAACAAACCTCACTTTGCGGTTGCCTGGGATCGACGCCGGATCGCCTTGTTGAAAGCCGAGCGGTCTAACCACTCAGCCACGGCGCGGCTGACCCAGGGATTACGACAGTGTAGAGGGCAGGGTCCGTACTCGTTTACCATTTCAAAACTCCCCGGTATGCCAGTATGACCGGCATTCTACCCACCACGGTCCTGAAACGACCCACCAGGCCTGTTTGGAAACGGGAGGAGGTAGTGGTTACCAGGAGCATATCACCCTGCCATGTAACGCCGAAGCTACCGCCGACACTTCTGTCTTGAAAGAGACCACCAGATGAGAGATGATGTGAAATGATAATGGAGATGAAATGGAGGGACAGGAAATTCGGGAGATGTAATTAACCTACCCAGCATTCGCCTAGCGACCCGGGAAAACCCTCGATAAAACCTATAGGTCAGGTAGGTCGGCCGCAGGAATCGAACCCGTGCCTCCCGAATGCGGGCCGCAGACGAAACTGCCTGAGCCATCCCGCTCGGTGCAATAATCAGGACTCGAACCGCGGATCTTCAGCATCCAAAGATGCTCCAAACTTATTGATATGGATGCCGATGTACCTCCAAGGTCTCAGATACTAAACATTCAAGCAGTGTTTAATATAGCTGCTTTCATCTCCGGAGAGACATCAAATTCACGGGGAGGTGGTGTTGTAGGTTTCAGAAATTTTGCTAACTAAAACAACACCGGTATAGTGACTTTTAGATATATTTTTATCTCTGTGTATATTCAACTGCAATAGTACTCTTGAGTCGGATGCCTGGTATGAGAGTGAGGGAAGTAGATGACGAAATGAGGGCAAAATGGATGAAAGGAAAGATGATAATCGAGCAATTGGTGGAATGATGTTGGAGGAAACCGGAGGTCCTAGAGAAAACTCGCCCCTGCGTGTTGTCCACCTCAAATCTTGCATGCTGTCGCCTGGGATCGAACCCGAGCTGCCTTGGTGAGAGTCAAGCTGTCTAACCGCTCGGCTATGGCGCGACTTATTAGGGGAAAACCCCGGAAAAATCTTCACCCAGATAGCTCACCCTAACCATATTTGAACCGGGACCTCTTCAGGTGTGGCAGATACGCTACCACCGCGCTAAAAGTAATTCGTTACATTATGCACCAAAAGGGTCAATTTTATTCCAAGAATTTAGAGCTTAATGGATAATGTAACTGGTGTGCGTGGGTGTGGGTGATGAAAACTACAATGTAGACAACCTTTAAGAAAATCTAAATCAAGCCTCAAGACCTATTAGACGTGCAAGATTGCACATGTCTATTTTAACTAGTGATGGGCAGAATCGAATGATTTTAAGAATCGAATGCACTGTATTCGAATACTTTGAAAAATCGAAACTTTCATTCGAATGCAAGTTCTCGGATGATGCCACACGCTGCGAATCGATTTTGCTACAAACGTGAACTTCTGCTGGCATTCGAATGCAAGTTCTCGGATGATGCCACACGCTGCGAATCGATTTTGCTACAAACGTGAACTTCTGCTGGCATTCGAATGCAAGTTCTCGGATGATGCCACACGCTGCGAATCGATTTTGCTACAAACGTGAACTTCTGCTGGCATTCGAATGCAAGTTCTCGGATGATGCCACACGCTGCGAATCGATTTTGCTACAAACGTGAACTTCTGCTGGCATTCGAATGCAAGTTCTCGGATGATGCCACACGCTGCGAATCGATTTTGCTACAAACGAGAACTTTGGATTGCATTCGAATGCAAGTGCTCGGAGTCGCTAGAGCGGATGTCTCCGGCGTTCCTCTGCGCTGAGGGCCACGGGTTCGAGTCCCGCCTTGAGCATGGTGTGTACATATATGTGTATTGTGTGTATGTGGAAACATACAGAAAAACAATATAAAAATAAAAACGACGAAAACAAAGAAAATTATATATAAGATGATGATGAATGTCTTTTTTATTGTTTCCATAGGCAGGAAGTATAGGTTATCAAAAACAGTTCACTGTTGCAACTCTCATGACGTTTTGGGACAGTCCGATAACCTTGGGATGTAAGCAGGTCCATTACCCATAAACAGTATATTTTATCTGTACAGTAAATATGTGCCACTCTATCTGTTTACAATGTTTGTCAACCAGCTTACTTCTCCCCCCTATGCTGCCTGACCTATAAAGATGTGAATCTGTGGGCACCAATCAGAATCTGTGAAACTGAATCGAGATCTGGATTGAAATTCCACCTCAGTGCACCTGCACCTAACGAAAACTTACGGCAAAAAGTGTTCGAGAACTGCACTAAGGTAAAACGCAAACGAGAACTTTGCATTGTATTCGAATACACATTCAGATTTCGCTCGAGAACTACCAAGAATCGAATGAATCGGTTTTTTGTATTCGAATTCGTCCATCACTAATTTTAACTACCTTAATGACGACTTACTATGCTGTAAGCACTTTAAGGCCCGGGCTTTATAGTTTATACCCTATTAGGTCAATTAATTTCCATTAATTAATTTCCGTGGTTCAGATTTCGGATCTGGCATTGAATTTTTCAGTTTGATTCTAACAATCCAATCCGACAAACACATACGAGCGTGTAGATACTCAATTTGTCGGTTCATAAAGACACTACAAAATGAAATAAAATCGGTCTGTATCGTCGGTAGTTGAACACAGTCGAACATCCTAGCATTTGTATCTGGCTATTACACTTTGGAACGGATCGCGATGCGATATTGTAAGTGCACCCGTATTCAGTTACAGTAGCTGCCACCCTGGAGTAACTTTATATACCGCGTGTCTTCTCAGCCTGCGGTTTGAGAAGCTATGCAGTCCGTAACACTGTCCACTGCATCGCGTCATCGTATCAGTTTCGGCCGAAGTGACTTGCTCTCGTAGCACAATAGTGTGCACGTTGGCCTTCAGTGATGACGGCCAGAGGTTCAAGTTACTTATATTCAGAAAATTTAACGAGAACTGATAGTTTGACATGGAAGTGTCATTTCAATTAATTTTTGTGCAGTTTATGAAAATACGAATTGCTGCATATTAGAATATGCTTTTAATGAACCTGGTAAGTGCATAATAACATTTTAATTATAATTTCCAAAGATAAGGTATCATTACATAATATTTTACCGTTTAGAGTTATTCTTTCATACAAAAGAAAGCCAATAAATTGTTCTGAGAGTTTACAAAAGGCACCACTACAAGAAGACAAGCGGAGCCTGAAGAGGGTGAGAGGTTTGAACTGTTTATCTGCTCTGGGGGTGGATCTGTTTACTATGAAGTGAGTGTATGAGTGTGCATATGAGTCATCCGTGTTGCCAGATCTAATGTTTGTTTCATAGACTGCAGTGTTAGTATGGGTGAGTTATGTGACAACACTGTATTTTACATGAACTTAGCTTCCTTATATCCGGAAGGCGAGCATAAACATCATAAGGAGAGCAAAAGTGATAATTACTCTAGCGTTGAGGCATATTGACCTTCAGGTGACCAGCGCTGTGATCGTCTCTTATCGGGTCTTATCTGGTCGATTAGAGGAGTGAAATATTAGTAAGTTGACGTACAGTAAGTTACGAAACACAAATAGAGCGATTGGCAGCTGCGTGTGTCTATATGATATGTTTTCTCGCACCTGCCGATGTATGACACATTGCTGTCCAGCAGACATGATTATATCTGAACAGAGTATACATACACTGGACTCGCCATGTATGTACGATAAGCTGAGGCAAACATCTATGCGTTGCGATTTTTTTTCCGATACGCCTTCTCGCTTTGCCATGTAGTACTTCCGAACTATTGAGGAGTCGCGATTGCTTCGGTAAGCTCATGAAGCATGGCATCCAAGACTACAAATGCGTAAATAACAAATATTCAGTATTGAATGAACTCGCGGAACTGGTCACTCACATCTAAGCAGCTGTCAAATTGTCCGCAGCACCGCAAAGATTCACGTATAAATTTTAATATGTATCCAGAGCAAATAAAATATCGTTTGGCATGACTTTTCTTCTTTTTCTTTTTCTCCTAAAAATTCTTGGGAAAGCGGCGCTTCCAGAGCGTCAATGCATGGTTCCCCACTGGGATATTTTTTTAACGGTTTAGTTAAATAAATTATTTCAGAATTGAGTAGCAGTATTAGGTTTCACTTTTGTATTAAATTAATGGAAAATAATAATCCCTCCTCGCCACTGAATGAAGTGATCTGAACTTCCGACCTTCACCATGACCTTCCATAACAGCGAGTACTGTTGTAGCCCTAATCAGGGTGTTGGTGAATGCGGTGTCAGCTCTGCATTTCGCATCGTTGCCTGGCTGGTTACCAATCCGGAGGATGAGAAGGCTCTCAACCGGTATAACAATTTTTATTCCTTTACTTCTAGTATGTTTAAACGGTTTACTCCATATTGCGCGAAGAGTTATTGGAATTGCTTGTTGCATTTTCCACATATTCCTGACATCTCTTTAGGAAGATACATTTGTACCCATTTGTGAAATCAGTGCCCGCCTCTGTAGCGTAGGTGGTAGCGTGACTGACTCACGTTCAAGAGATCCTGAGTTCGAATCTCGGTTAGGGTGAGTTACCTGGAAAAGGATTTTTTTCAGTGTATTCCCTTATCCTGAAAGATGAATGTCGGGTAACTCTAAGCTCTATGGACCCTGAGCTCATTTGAGCATCATTTCATCCATTTTATTCGTCGTCCGATATGACAACGTTGGAGGACATTAATTAAAAAAAGAAACAACTCGACACGTTATTGTTCAGTCCATCATAAATGTGTATTTTTGTCAGCACTACCAAGAAGTTGGGATATCTTGTGGGCTACATATTGTTGTCGTTAAACTCTGTGGAGTTCCTACAAGTCTACTTTGGCCTCAGTCTTGCAGCTGAATAAACGAATGAGGACAGTGATGATTATGATGATAGTGGCAGTGTTAATGATAAAGCTACACCAAGTTCTATTTCTGTTAGTGCAGAAAAGTTTGCAGAATATTAAAAACAAGAAAATGAACTTACACTTCACACTGTTGTTTGATATCTCAGATCCAGTTTTTATTTTGAGTGAATTAATGTTTGCAGCTGTGCGACAATGTTGAAAATTCACCTTCAGCGAAATATGCATCAGAGTGAGTGAGTGAGTGGTGTTTAAGGGCCCGTCGACAACAAGGTCATTTGGGCCCCAAGTCAACACTAAAACCTAAAAACTATAAAAATTTAGTTAAAAAGGTAAAATGTAATAAAACCACTCAACTGTTAAAAGGACATAAAAACCATCTAAAATTTATAATTTAAAATCGCTAAAATTAACAAATATAAAACCCAGGTCACACTTGTATATTAAAACCAATCTCGGTAACATACCGCAGTGCCTTAATCACGGCCACTGGGTCATCCCCTAAAATACTGGGCAAGTTAGCTCCCAAGCCTATGCATCAGATTAAAGTTAATTTAGATATTGAAGTCTTTCAGAATAACGTGCTGGTGTATTCACATTTCAGTAATATCTAGAAGTAAATACGTAAAATATGAAGCTATTTAGTGAAGCAAACAAATATATACAAATATAACAATTTGTAACTTAAAACTTCACTTATCTTATAAGAAATGATGATATTTTTCCTATAAATTGTCCGGGATCGCGATTTCATTTAAAACTTTTACACATCCTCAGCCGGAAACAACAAAGCTGTCGTCATCGTTACGAACGCTAAATGTTAATATGTTCTTGTTAGTACTACCAAAATATGAACAGAATCGACTGCCGGTATTTCAAAATTCATTACGTGATGTTTGTTTTTCAAAATAAATATCTTTTCTCAATATTTAAGTTTGAATTTATGAGTCACTTGTTTACACTCAGTCTTCACTTACTTGTTGTTGTATAATTGAAACGTTTTCAAGATCATTCGATCTCATCCTCAGCTGTTTGGTGACTAAATGAACCTTCCTCTTCTTCCACTACTACGGAGCTCCGATCACTCTGCCATCTGGTGTTAGGGGCACTAAGTTTTAATACTTCATTTAATGACCGGCATTTCAAAATTTATAACTTTATCACGGTTTTTGTTTATGAATATTTTTTCCCAAATATCCAATTCTATGGGTGTACTTAAAGATTTTAACAGTTTAATGTTGTGGCCAATGTTGTGGTTTTCTGTCCAAAAATGGTGTGAAACTGCAGATTTTTCTGTTTGTTTCAACTTAATGTTCCTCTGGTGTTCTTTTTGCCTGGTTAACAAGTTTCTCTTAGTTTTTCCTATGTAGCTTTTTTCACAGGTTTCACAATTAATCTGATAAATTCCTGATTTCAAATTGTTGGGGATTGTATTTTTCAGTGGTTTATTTAGCAGGTTCCTCAGACTGAATTTGTTTTGAGGTGCTAGTTTTAAGTTTAGTCTTTTGAAGATTCGTTCAAATTTTCTAAAAGCCCATGGATGGTAGGTGAATTTTCTATATTGCCAGTTTGTGTTTTTAAGCGGTGTGAGAGTGGTATTTTTTTATCTTATCTTCAGTTTTTCTTTTCTCTTCATCATGTTCCTTATGATGGCTGGGTTGAATCCATTTAATACCGCTATGTCTTTTATGTGTTGTTGTTCTTTCAAAAATTCATCCTTCCTCAGTGGGATGTTGTATAGCCGGTGAATTAGACTTCTAAAGGCAGCTAGTTGATGTGAAACTGGGTTGTATTCATTTTTCTTTATGTAATTATCTATGTGTGTGGGCTTCCTGTATATTCCAAAATCTACACCATGACGATTTCTAGATATCTTGAGGTCCAAAAAGGGTAGGGTGTTGTCTCTTTCTACTTCCATAGTAAATTGTATGTGATTATCTTGCAGGTTTAGTTATTTTAGAGAATCTTCTCTAAGTTTTTCCGGAATGATGGCAAAAACATCATCAACATATCTCTGCCAAAATTTATAAATCTGTGGGAAGGCCTTTACTATGTGTGTTTCAAAATAGCTCATGTATAGGTCTGCTAAAATAGGCGAAAGTGGGCTCCCCATTGCTAATCCTTTTGATTGTCTGTAGAATTTTTGGTTAAACATGAAGTAATTATTCCTTATGCATAAATCTGTAAGATTGATAATGTCATCTATTTCTCTGGGGTCCGTTGTAGTCTGGGTTAGCCATTTTTTTTAGGAATGTAGGTATTTTTTCTACTGGAATGCTTGTAAAAAGTGCCTTAACGTCAAAAGAAACTAGTATGTGATTTTCCGGGATGTTGTATTTCTGTAGGTGATTTATCAATTTTTTATTCCCAAACTTTGAAATTTGTCATATGATTTTAATTTTCTTACTAACCACTTTGCATTGTGGTATGTAGGTGAATTGATGCCATTGATGATGGGTCTCATGCTGTTGTCTTGTTTGTGGATTTTTGGCAGACAGTACAACCTCGGTAGTGTGGTGTTGGAAGATTTTAAGTTGTATTTTTCAGATGTACTTAATGTTTTTGTAATTGATAAAGCTTTATTAACAGAAGTGATACTTTTGGATAATGGATTTTCTGGAATTTTTTCATATTCTGGACTGTCTAACATAAGGTTTACTCTCTGAATATAGTCTTCTGTCTCCATAATTACTAGAGAATTACCTTTGTCGGCTTTTAGGTATACCACAGGCTTCTTATTTAAATTTCTTATTGTTTTGTTGTAACTTTTATTGTATATTGGGGATAACTGCTTTATTATATCCAGACATTCAAACCATGAAATCTATCGGACCATTTAATTGTTTTAGTAATTTAACTTTTGGATTTATTTCATGGTTAAATGACCAAAAAATGATCTGCTATGGCCGATTTATCAGTCTGTTTGTACTTAATGTTACGAAAATGTTCTTTCGTTCTGATTTCTAAATTACGTTTTGTCTTCCCAATATAAGCTTTATCACAATCGAAACAATTAACCTGATAAATACCAGATTTTTTATTAATAGGAATTTTATCTTTTTTAAAGAAATGCAATAAATTGTAATACTATATTTATTTTGAGTAACTAAAGTTATACCAAACTCTTTAAACGTTTTTTGAAAATGTTATTAACCCAAGAATGGTAAGTAATTTTTTTTAAATTATAATTGTCTTTTATTTTTATGGGTAGAAATATCATTAACAGTTTTTTGATATTTGAATTTTTCATTTTTTTATTTATAAAGTCTTTATTAAAACCATTAATTAAAGCAATGTTAATATGTTTATATTCTTCATTAAATTCATCTTTATTCAGGGGTATATTTATTAATCTATAAATCAAACTACTGAAAACAGCAAATTCATGTGAAAAGGGTTAAAACTTTTATTTTTTATGTAATTATCAATATGAGTAGACTTTCTATAAATACCAAAGTTTAATTTATTATTATTTCTTGTTATCGTTAGATCTAGAAAAGGAAGAAATCCATTAATTTCAGCCTCTAATGTTAATTTTATAGCTTTATCTTGCAAATTTAGTAATTTTAAAGTATCGTTTATTAGTTTATCAGGAACAATTGCAAAAATATCATCAACATATCTATAGCAAACTTTAAAAATTAAAGGGAATGCTTTAGTTACTTGCATTTCGAAAAAAATTCATAAAAAGTAAAAAAGCGTAAAAGTTTTACATGAAATTGCGATCCCAGACAATTTATAAGAATAGAATCATCATTTCTTATAAGATAAGTCAAGTTTTCAGTTACAAATTGTTTATATATATAACAGATGAGCTATTTTTAAACAATCCTGTAATGTTATTGTGTTATGAACATTATTACTAGCTGAACTTACTGATGGACCTGTAAATGTCAATATCAAAAATATTGTTCAGTCAAAGAAAAAGTATAATTTATGGATTTTTTTTTTTTTAATTTACGTCCTCCAACGTTGTCATATCGGATGATGAATGGAATGGGTGAAGTGATGCTAAAATGAGCCCGGTGTCCATAGAGCTTAGAGTTACCCGACATGTATCTTTCAGGATAAGGGAAAACCCCGGAAAAAACCTTATCCAGGTAACCCACCCTGACCGAGATTCGAACTCGGGACCTCTTGAACGTGAGGCAGACACGCTACCACCACGCTACCGAGGCAGGCATAATTTATGGAATCTTGGTTTCTTTGGAGAATATAACACTTCCTGGTTTATTGTTATTAATTGTAAACTCTCTGTAAACTATCAAAAACATACATTTTGTAACAAATGCTACTTTTTTTAGTCTACATAAACTTTTCTGCTACTTTTTTCAGGCAAGTTGGAAGGAACCTCATCATACCTGGAGGCACAAGAATAATTGAAGCTAGAGGCAAATATGTCATACCAGGTAAGAATTCTAGTGATTGAGTTTCACTTAAATTAATAGTTATGCATGAAGGTGATACATACATCTGTTTGATTTGGCCTTTGGTGGCTGTGGCCATTTAAGCACCTAAATAATTACATAATTTTAGTATTATATACAGGAGGAAGGAACCAAACTTCAAATTCCTGAACAATTGTATAAAATGAAATAGAAAATAAGACAGATACAATAAGTATACATAGGTATATAAAATAGTTACATCATTCTGATGATACAGAAAATTAAGAAGTAATGTGCTTTAATTGTGCTTGTTGTTGGTTTGCATTTCTTAATATATTTTGCTACATGTTTCCATAATAGGATTATAGCATGGTAATACAGTAAAAGGAATGAAATGTGAAGTGTGCTGACTTTAATGTTACTGTTATATCATTCTATTAAATTTTTATTTATTCCTTTCCTGTCCCACTCCCCCATCTAGAAATGATGTTGCAGCGATTTAAGCAGTTTGTCACTAATAATTGAACTTATTGTGTGGAAGACTTTTTGCATTTATATTTTTTATAGTAGGTTGTTTGGAAGCTTTGGAATGAAGTGAAGAGTTTTTGTGTTTGCGTTTTTTCTTTCTTAATTTAATCAGAATGAGAATGTATGTTAAATCATAGTTTAGTCATATGTTAGTGAATGTATATTCTGTTGACCTTTGGAAAAATATTTTCAACTTAAGATTTTCACTTCAAACCATTTGAAAATGTCACCATGTAAGCATCGGATTAACAGCAGTAAAACACTAAAACACTCTTGATTGTTAAATAGGTTATACTACCATATAATACAGGCTGAATACAACTTTTTCAAAGCTCAGCCTTTAATAGGTACCCATCAAAACAGCTGTGAACTTAGAATTAATATTTGGCCAGCTGTGTTGGTGGTTCAAAATTTAATGGGTAGTGGAAAATAATCTAGGTCATATAAACATATAACCCCAGCATTGTTAAATGGTACTTGAAGATATACTCTCTGTAAGAAAATTAAGATATATTTGAAACTACAAAATAATATGTAAACTTTCTAAATTTAAATAATGTATTTGTATTTATTTCTCATCTTTCCTATGCATACAATTTCATTAATACATTGACATTTGTAACATTCCTTTCACACAATAACAAAATGACTTATTCACATCTAATATACCCTTCCTACCTGCTTGCCTCAAGTCTTGGTATCAATACACATAACCCCTGGTTTTCCGTGTATTTTTGACCCTCCTCTCCCTTGTATCCCTCATTCTAGTTTTTCAGCCCTTAATTGTTAGCTATTCTTCATCAATCTTAACCATTTCTCTCTAACTTTCTCCAGATATTCATCTATATTTCTTACATTCTTTTCTCCTTTTACCAATAACATTTTCTTTATTATTAATACCTCCACGCTATTCCTAAAACTGTCCCACTTTTGTTGCCAAATTTGTTCTCTCCATATCTTTGTTTGTTTGCAATAAAGTATACTATGCCAATCTGTATCCTCTCTCCACAAATTGGGCATTTCCCTGTATTCTTTTCATATCTAATACCTTTCAAATTTCTAACTCCTGTCCTTGCCCAGGCAAATCTTTCTCGCCCTGACTTATCACACACATCTATGTACTTCTCCCTCCCCCACTCTGTCTTTATTTCCCTATATGTCCTGAATGATCTTTTCTCCCTTACACTGGCAAATATAACTTGGCTATCTAAATCTTCCAGCCTTAATTCTACCTCTTTCCAAAAGCCCCTATGAAAATACTCCTCGTTTCTCCAAATATGTCCCGTACCTATCTGTTCCATCAGTTCCCTTACTTTTTGCGCCCAAGACTCTCCCCATTTGCTTCTCCTCTGCAAAAGAAAACATTCCTTGATAATACTGCTTTCCTCCAAATTGGCAACTCTGTATAGATATTTAAATGCCCTTGAGACAATTTTAACCCTTGTTGAATGTCTTCCCAACTCTAATTGTGCTGCCCCATTGGGTGAAGCTACTGGTAAGCTAAATAATGTGAAAAAAAAAAAGCCTTCTTGTGCTATCGCACATATGCAGCATATGCAAAACAAATGGACAGCCAATCAGAAGAGGAGTGTCATCTAGGAATGCAGATGCGCCTTGTGATCCATTTTCATCAGCTCTGCCTTAGTGCTGATAACATTACCTCCAGAACTCAAAAACCAACCTTGAATCTCAACATTGCATGGTGTTGACCATTATTAATATTCTATATGTCTCTAATTTCCACTCTGATTTACCTTAACTTAGGTTTCCAAAGATCATTAAATTCTTACTGTTTCTATGTTTACCGTTGGAAACCAGAGAAAAAAATATTCTTTCTTTCAGAAATTTACAACTGACATTCTAATGAAAATATGTTACAGAGGTGATATTTTGGAGAGCTGGGAGGGAGATGGAGAGAGGTCTTTATTTTAATTTTTAGATAGTACAGTATTCTTCACTATTTTTTTCTTATTGGAGAAAATAATTTCATCAAAATATCAGTAGGTATCAAATTTCCTTTTTGATTATGTTAGTATTTTTGTTGTGAAACGTTCACAGTTTTCCAGATGAAAATTATCTGACATGTGTGAGAGTATATGATCCTTTTTAATTTCTTTCTCTACTACTTATCCATGAAAAGCATAGAAGCAGTGTTACACAGATTAAAAGAATATAAACTTTCAGATTTGGATAGAATCAGACTAGAAAATTCAATACCATGGCCAGGATTTGAACCACAGATCTTCCATTCTCCGTCCGGCTGCTCTAAACTCTTGCTGGACGGAGACTGCAAGATCCATGGTTCAAATCCCGACCATGGCATTGAATTTTCAGTCTGACTCTATCCAAATATTAGCATACACTCGGCTAGTGTGGAAGAACAATTAAATTTCCACAACTTTCAGTTCCCTTACCCTTAAAAAGCAGTGGTTTTTATTTTTCAGTGGATAGAAAAATAAATATGTGGTACTTAAACGAGCAGCAAAACTTAAAATGAGAGGTGTTAAAGCGGCCAAATTTCATTCTGCAGTGAAAGAACTTATCATTCTGATTTGAAAACTTTAATGGAATTTCCCTAATGCAAACAACTTTACACTTAAAAAGTTAGTCTTTTTATTTTCTGAAAATGTTGTAATGATTTAGACTAAAATACCATTTATTTGAGATACTATCATAACTAAAGGCCAAAGGCTTGTGCGTTTTTCCATAAGTATACTGCACTGTTATTGCTTGCACATGTAAACAACTGCAGGTAGGTTCAGCCTGACCATGACAGGTACAGTGAGAAGAAACAAAAGTCGCATTATACTACACCTTGACCTTGCATCTGCATACACTTGCCAGGCAATGCTTCACTAGATTGCAGAGTACTATGTTATGTTTTCAACGTTTGCTTCTAGTGATAGTTGTTTGTACATTCTTGGCTGTGCTGTATATCTGTGTCCAGCTAACTTGTATCGCGTGTGAGAACACATCCCTACGGCCTTTAGTCATAACATATATCTTGAATTGTTTTAAAATTGACGTGTCTGATCCTCTTCATTCTCATTTAATTTGCTATCACTGGAGATTCATAATAACTAGATCAGTTGTCATCAACCAAAAGCACAGGCATGCTGCCTGAAGCTGCACAGTGTGGAGTCTGTGTACTCGTGGAGCAATCATTGTACAGCAGCAGTGTGGGAGAGGAAGCAATAGCTCAAACGGACTTGATGACGGTCTGCCAGAATAGTCACTCCAGCTTTTTCTATATGCCTTATACTTCATAGTCATGCACATTTCCTGTCTCATTTTGAAAAATATATGTAATTGACACTAAAACAGGTAAATCACTCATTGCTTCACTCTGTGGTGTACAGCCAAGAGCTTGAGTTGCTCAGGCACATCCGTGAAACTGCCAAAGGGAAGAGCAGAAGAATGGAGCAACAATGGTGTTGCACTGACATCCAATCCCTTCAATACAGTTGCTTTGGTTTTTTTTCCCCAATAGTTTTGGAAATTGAGGGGGAAAAAACTTTGCTTTATTTAAACAAGAGAAGAAAAGTATTTGGTTCACATTCATATAAAAGGACTTCTAATAAAATCTGAAAGTATTAGTGGTACATAATTATTGTATCTAATATCAGTGAAACAAGTAAACATTGTGCTTGCATTTTTTCTGCTTTTTTAAATACTTTGTAATCACAAATAGTGACTACTCTTACTTTAAAAGCAGACCTTAAAATATTGTATTCAAATGCAGAAAATATATTTATAATACTGAAGTACGGCAACTAACTTTATATATAATTTTTTTGTTACAATAATAAACAAATATTTTAATTAAACATCTCACAAAATTATCCATAAACAAAGCTAAAACAGGAACTTTGATTTTTAAAGTTGATTTTGCAAATTATCATATTCTTCTTGTTGTTGAATGATGATTATGATGATGATGATGATGATGATGATGATGATGATGATGATCACTAATAATACCTGCTTTTTTGCTCAACATTAGTAAGATGGATTAATAATTTAAAAACTGAAAAGTATTACTTTGCACTAGTCTTGGGTGTACCTTTATTTGTCAAAGCTGTACAGTTACACTCAGAGGATCTACACGAAAGTCCCAAGGCCCCAGCCTCCTTCAAACCGGGAGCGATGGAAACTCCGGGGCTCTTTCCATAGGGCAATATCTGATTTCTTAAAACGCCCCCCCCCCCTTGACAACGTCAAGATGGGATGGAAGTGGATATGCCACTTATGCATGTCAACCCCGCAAGGAAGACTACCGAAAACCTCGGTGGGGCCGCCTGGTGACCTAGTACACCTTCTACTATCTCTGCAGGCTAGTACCTGAGACTTCTTAGGCAACCCCTACCCCCTCTGGGCGGCCGAGGCCTGGTCGGAGGTTCCCGATCTCCCAAGGGTGTCGGGAGCACACTGCGCCCTCGAGGCCAACCCAATCCAAACAACTCCCCTTCTGGAGGGACTTGAATGTTCAGCCCGAGGTTCCTCTGATAATGTCAGAGGTACCACGAGTGCTAAGGGTCCGCAGTGCTCACAATCAAGTAGCCAACCTGTCACTGCATATCTGCAGAATCTCACTAGAAGCTGTTTTTGCCATTCTTAGAAATGAACTACTAGCCAGTCGATGGTCGAGCTAGATAAATGCTTATCACAGAAAACTGTAGTCTTCTTCAAATATTCCACAAATGTCAACATTTGTTATAGGATAGTCTATATTGGCAATTTTGTTTTGTGTGATTTCACATGTTCACCAAATAACCATGAATCTGAAGATCTGCAGTTTAAAACGTTTGCATACAAATTTTAGTGTTTATGAATTTTTGCATGCTACCAAAATATTCAATACCTAATATGTTATTATTTTTAGGCAAACATTTTTCAAGATTAATGTTAAGTGGATAGCAATTACATTTAATATGAACAATGTAATGTAGAAGAGATATATGTGATAAGCAAATTATATAGAAAGTAATGCAACTTACCTAAAAGATATTGTCTTTCTGTTTTATCAATGCAAATAACTCCTATATTTAATTGTAAAACTTTGCATAGTACATCTGTGTATTTAATTTCAATAATTTTTTTTTTTTTGTTGCATTTATGACTTTGTATGCATGTAACAATGTGAATAAAGAAATAAAGGATTCCACATTTATGTTATAACTAGGCTGCAGATTTCTCAAGCAGTTTGCTTCAAGTTGCATACATGCAAAGCATTTGATCCATTGCACATAATTAAAACATTTGGCAGCTATGAGACATATATGGAAGTAAGTAAGATCATTTGACTGCTGCAAGGATACAGTCGAGTGAATAAACAAAGCATGGGAATGCTCTTGACTTTTAAATATGTATTACCTCATGTTCACATATCTTCTGTTAGCTTATGCTATGCATTATATGCAGTGCAAAGAATGTGTAGTACACCAGACCTCTGTATATACAGGGTTCTTCATTTAAAATCTAACAGAGCATACAGCGTTTCGACTCTCATGCGAACTTGCTGGATTCCTCCACTACTGACTGCTGTTGTGCGTACTCCATTCAGTAGTATTTTACTGGCCACCAACATGAACAGGCGCTTGACTGTAGAGCAATGCACCGTCATGTGTAAAAGTTATTATACGAGGGCTGTTCAATAAGGAATGATCACAATTTTTTTTGACAACATACCTTTACTCATCCTCATAATTTTGATTGTCCTTCTCAAAATAGTCTCCCCTGAATGTGATGCCCTTGTCCCAGCATTTCTGCCAGTTTTAAAAGACATGTTGGAAACCATTTTTTGAGAGATCCTTCAAAATCGCCTCCACAGCCTTCACCACTGCTTCTGATGATGGATAATGCCTCCCATGAAAGCGTTTCTTCAAGTTAGGAAATAGAAAAAAGTCTCATGGGACTAAATGCGGACTATAGGGAGGGTGAGGGATGCACTTCACGTTGATTTTTGCAAGATATTCAGCAACAACATTGGCAATATGCAGCCGCATATTGTCATGGTGCAGCATCCAACCTGCTTCATGGAAATATGGTCTTTTGCGCCTGATATGGACTTGCTATGTTTTCAGGACATCTCTGTACTATTGTGCAGTTACTGTGTGTGTAGGTACAACATGCTGATAACCCATTCCATGAATATAAAAGAATGAGATGCCCATAACTTTCCCAGCAGAAGCAACCACTTTTGTTTTTGGGGGGTTGGTGATGAAGGAGATTTACACACTAAGCTTTGCTGTTTGCTCTCAGGATCAAAATGTTGTAGCCAAATTTCATCAGCAGTGATTATGTTTGAAAAAAACTCCGGATCTTCCTCTAACATCAACTTTAACTGCATGTTACCTCCATGGCAGCGGTAGGCGATACTGTACATGTCTGAATTTGCCTGGTTCTCACAGACGGGAACTAGGAGTACCAACAATGAAACTACTATGGTGTGTTTGTTTCACATTAAGCTAGAATTTTAGTGCAAAAAATTATGACCGTAAAAAAATTATGATCGTTCTTTATTGAACAGCCCTCGTAAATGGGAATTACCAAACTGTGTTTGCACAGAGTGTATTCAAATGTTCCCTGGTGAAGTGCCTCCTTCCAGATTTACAGTTCACAAAATTGTGATGAAATTCAAAACCACTGGTTTGGTGGCGAACAAGAAGAGGAAAGCGTGAACCTACAGTGAGAAAAAGTTAGAATACATAGGTGCACGTTTTGAACGTTCAACAACCAAATTCACCCCAGAATTAGCACAACAGGTGGGAATTTCAGTCTTCTGCACATAGAGCAACTAAATTATTAAAACTAAAACTACTGAAGTGTTTAAGTGTCCATGCTTTAAAACAAGGTGATCCTGTAATATAAATGCATTATTGTGAATGGTTTCTTTTATCAGAGGATGACAGTTTGATCCACAGTTTCTGTTCTTTTTCGAGTGTGATCCGAGTGTGGTCGTGTCAACACTTGTAACAGTTGGCCTTTGAAAATTTACATCGTATTCAAGAAATCTCTTATTATGAGCGGAAAGTTGGAGTTCGGTGTCCCCCCCGTAATTTATGTCCTCCAGCGAAAAGTCATATCTGATGATAAATGAAATGGGTGAAATGATGCTCAAATAAGCCTAGGATCCATAGAGCTTTGAGTTACCTGACATTCATCTTTCAGGATAAGGGAAAATCCCGGAAAAAGCCATATCCAGGTAACTCACCCTGACTCAGATTCGAACTCTGGACCTGTTGAACATGAGGCATACATGCTACCATCTATGCTACCGAGGTGGGCATTTGGTCTGCTGTTAGCGCTAGATGCATAATCAGTCCAATATTTTATGTACAGACTGTTAATGCAGAAAGGTACCAAAATGATATTCTACCCCATTTTATCACAAACTAACAGAAGAAGAGAAGTCATATGGTTTCAACAAGATTCTGCTACTGTCCATTCAACAGAGGAGTCCATGAATAAAATTAGGGAATTATTTGAAGATAGAGTGATTAGTGCTCGTGTATAGCCCTCTCACTCCCCTGATCTAACAGTGCGTGATTTTTACTTATGAGGTAACCTGAAAGACAAAGCTTACTCATACATTGGAAAAACTAAAACAAAATATTAGAAATGAAATAAACATTACAGTGGCCCAACTTAATCATGTGAACCAGAATGTGTTTTCCTATTATAATGCTTGTTTATTCAAGGGTGGACGACATTTCCAGCATCTTATATAAGGTAAGAGTGTTATACCTACTTTCCGCATGGAGTTTATGTAGGAGCAAAGCTGGCTGTGGTACACCCAATTGCGCACAGGCGAAATGCTGTGTGCCAGTTAGGTTTTAAATGAAGAACCCTGTGGTATTTATTTTAATTGCACAATATTTTCAATATAATGTTGGTGCAATATGAATGCAATTATAGTTTCAGTATAGAATGTATTCATACTTTTTTAATATGGATGCTGCATATTTTCAACAGTAAGTTCATAACTATCCTTCATAATATGAAGATGTTCATTCTCAGTTGATATTCTATGTCATGTTCTCTGGCCACACTAAACATAAATGATCATATGCAGAGCTGCAATATGCCTACACCATGACTTCTGCACAAAAATAAATTATAGGAATAAATTAAGGAGTTTGATTCCCAAAATATTCAAATTTTTCATTTGATGTTCTCTCTAATGAAGCAGTTTTTCACCAGCCTTGAAACTTGCAACCTAGACTTAAAATATAGAAGGATTTCTAAAAGCTGTTTTTTTAAATATGTGAATCAATCCTATCTAACACTGTATTTAGTTGTGCAGTAAGTAAAACTTTTTTTTTTTTTTTGATTTTCTAATGGAACAGAAAGAAATGTTTTTGTTTAAAGTAACAGAAATGGGGGGAGGAAGGGCAATTTAAGTGCCTTAGCACTTATCTTTAGCTAATGTCAGGAAACATTTCTTTATTCAAACTTAAACAAGTTCAGTGTATGACATTTGATATAACTAACAACTCCCTAATTTATAGAGTCAAACTGAAAAATTCAATGCACGGCCGGGATTTGAACAGCGAATCTTCTGATTTCTGTCCAGTTGCTCTTTCCCATTGAGATACCATGGCTAACGTGCTGTTGTGACATTAAATTACCCAATTGAATTTAAGTTAATTCAATTCAATTTAGTTTAATTTAGTTCTCCAATTTATATCAATGGGCAAGAGCGACTGGATGGAAAACAGCGGATCCGTGGTTCAAATCCTGGCTGTGGCATTGAATTTTTCAGTTTGACTGTATCTATCTAAAACTTTAGCCTTTACATGGCTAGTGTGAAGGAACGATTAATTTCCATCAGTTTACTTAAATCCCTAATATATGGTTAACATTTCAAAACAATTGGATAAGAACTAATACTTTGACACAGAACCGCCACTGGAAGACAACAGAACAAGGTACAATTAATAAACAGCTAATACAGTTAATAAAAATGGAATATATAACTGTCATAAAATATGGTCTACACACTGGCAGAAAGGACTTCTTTGAAGGCAGTGTTGCATAATGATGCTCCAGTTCTTGCTTATGTATGGTTTATCTTTTGCTCTACTTACATGCTCCTAACACTTGCTTATTTGTAGTTAGTGTAAGTTAGAAATGAAACATAGTCACTCAGGAGGAAAGCTACATTGACAGTGTCTATTACAGCAGGAAAATAAAGCCACATGATAAAAATTGTAGTTTTTATAAAACCTTTGTACTACACTGCTGTGTTTTGGTAGATACACACATTAGTGCTACTAGTGCTAAGGTGAAGTTATTTTTAGCGATCATATGATGACACTCCACAGTGAGACCAGAGATATGCTCAGTTTTGTGATGATTGCCAAGATCACTATTAAGCACTATTAAGCCATCCAGTCGCTCTAACCCATTGAGCTACCATGGCCAATGTGCCGTCCTGACATGAGTCAAATGGAGAATTTAATGTCAGGACGGCATGTTGGCCATGGTAGTTCAGTGGCTTAGAGCGACTAGACGGAAACCAGGAGATCCATGGTTCAAATCCCGGCTATGGCATTGAATTTTTCATGTTGACTCTATCTATTAGTAGTGCATGTTGATGAATGTTTCAGGATGTTTGCTGAATAAAAGTATGTACTAGCATTGGAAATATGGAAGTGCTAGAAGTATGAGTGCACAGATTTCATGAGCTGGGAGATTCAAATATGAGGAATAATAAAGTTCTATAACATTTCATGTCCTGCGCCATGGCGTAGCGGGCTAAGGCAGCATGCCTTGGTCCCTGGCCACAGAAAGCAGCCCGGGTTCGATCCCACCCATGTGGTGGAGAGCCCACTTAGCATCGTGAGGAAAGTGAGGAGCTTACGCTAGGTAAGCAGCCCTGGTCACGAAAACCAACATTCCGGCTGGGGGATGCCAAGATGCTGCCCACATCTCCTCCCCATATTGGTTGGATGATCGCCCACCTCTGCTGTGCGTAAGTGGGCATGAGGTCGGCAGTCAGGTTGGTAGGCTCAGGCCCACTTGGGGCTGTTACGCCATGGGTTACGTATAACAATTTCATCTATCTTGAAAAATAAAGGAGATAATTGAACATTACTGAGTGCATTATCTGCACAATCTGGGAACAGAGTTTGTTTTTGTTTTGGTTTGTTGTCAGGCATGCGTCCACACCTACAGCGGATGAAAGTCTAAACTAGGCCAGCTCTGAAAGTCGGTTTGCCATGTGCTTGTGTGTTTATCAGCTACCTGCTACTGCCAGTAGCGAGGGGTGTGGGGCTCTTCTTTTAAACTATTCAGTTGTATTCACGCTGCATAAAAGCTACTCATAAGTTGATCAAGGATAACAAATTCAACTATTAATTAAAGAAATACTTCATTCAGGTGTATCATGTAAAATTAAATTAAATCCACATGTTTTTTAAACAGAAAATTTATTAATGATCAATAGATATTTAAAATGTCTTTTATTTGTTCAACAATGTACTATAGAGGAAAATGGTACAGGAACTTATGTTTCAAGCTTAATGTCAGGAAGTTGCTATAGAAGTCTGCACAGTCATACATCTAACACCTTTTATATATATATATATATATATATATATATATATATATATATATATATATATACACTAAGTCAAAATTACAGCTGCAAGATATACAACTTCAGAACAGAATGAAGTGGAAGTGTAAAATTATTTCACATCTCTGGCTTTAACTCTCGCTCACACACCATGTTACTATGTTTCAGGAGGTATTGATCCTCATACCCACATGCAGTTGGAGCTAATGGGTGCTGTGAGTGTTGATGATTTTTATCAGGGAACCAAAGCAGCTCTTGCTGGAGGAACAACCATGATCAGTGAGTAAAGATAAGGATTAAATAGGTAGTGTTAATTTTAAGCTATAAACCAAACATAATTGCAAAAATATAGTTTCCATCTTTAGTGAATAGAAACTATCTGCTTTTAAATCTAACAACACTGGAATGAATATCATTCTGGCAGGTTCTAATCAAATTCATTTATCATCTTGGAAATATATTTTGGAAAGTTAATGGTTTTACTTTGTACCACAAATTTCCATCAGGAACACTGTAGGTTCTGTATTTTTTTGAGCTGAATCACTTTTATATGTATCATAGATTGAACTTGGAACTCTGTGTGGAATATCGCTCTCTGATGGCTGGAAATATTTAAATAAAAATTTCAATATGAAAATACATTGATTGATTGATTGATTGATTGATTGATTGATTGATTGATTGATTGATGGACAACAACAAAAAAGGCACTTGCCATTCTTTCCTGACTTATTTATTTATTTATAAATAAATGTCCTGACATTTGCAACTATTACTTTCTGATTTGAAGATTCTATAGTACATTTATGAGCTCTCCAGTATTGTATCTTCTAATGAGTACTGTTGTACTCTATCTCACACTAGTTTAATCTTGCTGTAAACAACAAGGCGAAGCTGACTCAATTCCCCACGTGTTAGACACTACATGCACGCACATAAGTTTTGCAACACTAGCGGTATATATATAGCAACACTAACTTCTAGACAGTAAACAGAATTGGGTTACACATTAATTTATTTAATTTATGAGTTGGATTAATTAATAGAATCATGCAGTAACATAATGGTTACCTTTAATTGGATTCCTACAAAAACTTTTGATTTGGCGCAGATATTTACGTCTTCCTATCACAATATCTTCTCTGTCCACTGTAACTGATTTCTGCCCTCGCAGAATTAATCCAATTCAATCCAATATCTATCAACAACCGATGGAGAGTACTTTGTGAAAAATTTGGCAAGTCTGTTTTTTTTTTTTTTTTTTTTTTTAAGTTTACGTCCTCCAACGTTAAGTCATGTCAAATGATAAATGGAATGGGTGAAATGATGCTCAAATGAGCCCAGGGTCCCTAAAGTTTAGATTTATCCGACATTCGTCTTTTAGGATAAGGGAAAACCCCGGAAAAAACCCTATCCAGGTAACTCACCCTGACCGAGATTTGAACTCGGGACCTCTTGAACGTGTGACTGACACACTACCATCTACGCTACCAAGGCGGGCAAGTCTGTGTCAGAATTTACCGCATGCAAAACCTTATTTAGAGTTGGCAGTTCATTTCTGAAAAAATAATAATGAGCTTTACTGCGTATAACACTTTTCGTAAAATTGTCATATTTCTCCACACGCCGTTGGCATTTATGTGAAAATCCCTGTGTTCTTAGAGTTCCAGACGCTTGCTGTTCCATTCTAACATTATGCATACTACTTGCGTGGAAACACCAAGGGAAAGCGCCAGTTTCTTTCTCAATGTTTTTGTAGATGATTCCGGGTTTCTTTCTTTAAGCACCATGAAATAATGCGCGATCATTCGCCTATAGCCACTTTTTAAAGGTTTGCCTCGATTGTGTTTCATTTCAGCTGAAGCACCGGCATGCTACATGATGAAAAGCTTACTGATTTTAAATTGCGTGTATAAATGTTCTTGGGCTTGTGAGGTACGCGAGATGTACAGGAAATAGTGTTAAATATCAGAAGCAACTCCACACTATAAACAACATCATCTTAATCAGCATTCAACTCGATACAGACCTCGTTGTGAGAGAGCTGCCTGGTATAGGAATGCAAAAATATCATATAATCGCAGTGTCCTTTAGTAATTGTTAAATAAATGTGTCTTAATTTAACATAATAAGTTAAAGGTGTGTATAATTTCGTCTGTCTTCTATCTAATCTGTATATATATCTGTTATAAATATTTCTTTCAGGACTCATGAACCCAGAACACATCTTTGTGGTATGTAAAGCACAAAGATAAAATGTGGGGCTATTACGTTTATAAGAATCAAAACATTTGCATACTTTTCTCTCTCTGAAATTAGCTCGTGCAGAGCAGTGATCAGAAAACTACTTACAGCACTGTACTTATAAGAGGGGTTATCGTACGCATGCAAATAAAAGAAAATGTCCATTAATTTCGCTAAGCCAATCAACAGCTTAACTGCTTTTTGTCCCAATATCTCTGTCTCTGTCTCTCTTCCCACCCAGATGTTTACAGCAGGATTAAACTAGGATGAGACAGATTATAAAATAATTTTCCTTCATCTTAAGAGTTTTTATTTCTTTTCAATACAGCTTCCAACTTGCAACAGCATTGAATATGGAGTGCAATTGCTAGTGAAAGGGTATTGTTGCTATTTCTGATCACAAGTATTGTAATTTGTTACTGTTGATATACTCATAAATGTATGTGTTATTGATATCAAATGAAACACATTTAGCATCAAGTATGAAAAATGATAGTTTTGCATAAGAATGAATGATGCCTCTATACATTTAAGGTAAATGATATAATTGGTCACAACAGAATATCAGGAACATTCTTTTTTGTCAAGTGTAAGCAGTACATAAAATGAATGAAATGTACAAGAAAAAATTGTGCTTAATTAATTTTCACTACCTTCTACTTAAGGATCAAATTGATCCCTCCCACTTCTGGTGTGAACAAACCAGAGTCTGTTATACGTTTGCACTCAAGGGAGTATGCTAGAGCCAAAGCTTACTGCCTAATCCTGATAGGTTCTGATGATAAATTACTACTGCCAGGGCAAAATCTTGGACATAAGTGTTATTTTAGAGTAGCCTGAGCTCACCATCATATTAATTATTCAATTAATATGATGGAACTGTTTTGTAAGATGACATTACCAAACTAAACATCTTTGAGGGTACTACATGGCAGAGCATTGAGGCATATTGACCTTCACTAACCAGCACTGCATTTTTTTATCTTGTTTAGTAGAACAGCAACTATATATATAAGCTCGAGGGTATCTACCAGGGCAATCCACACAGAGTGAAGACTGACCCCCCCCCCCCCCTCTAATGACCAGGGAGTTACTGAGCTGTCCCAAAAGGGCATCCAGTGCCTCCATGGGGCTTTCCATAGGGCAAGACCTAGAGGCTAACAAGGCCCCCCCCCCCCATCTGGTCCTGTGGACTCAAGACGGGATGGAAGTGGATATGCCACTTAAGTGTGCCAACCCCAAAGAGGAAGGCTACCGATTAGACCTCAGTAGGGTCGCCTGGTGATCTAGCACACCTTCTACTAGCTATGCAGGCTAGTACGTGGGAATATATGGCTTCCCTTAACCCCGTCTGGAGATGTACCTGATCTCCCATGGGTATCGGGAACCACTGCCCCCTCGAGTCCAACCCAATCCGAACAACTCCAAATCAGGGAGGGGCTCGAATGTTCGGACTGAGATTCCTCTAGAAACAGAGGTACCATGAGTGCTAGGGGTCTGCAGCGCCTGCACCATGGCAGCTGAAAGGGACGGATCCCCTCCCCTACGGGAATGCAGTAAGTGACAAAACACAAATAGAGCACTCAATGGTTCGGTGTCTGAAATGAAAGATTAGCCAGTTAATTATTATACTAAAATGTAAATTACCATTGCAACCTCCCATTTTCTCGCTTGACAGAAAGGGATTTTAATTCCCTTCTTCCTTTCTCCTTTGTATACGATTTCTCATCCCTGCCAATGTATGACACATTGCTGTCCAGAAGACATGATTGTATCTGAAGAAGGTGTACACACACTGTCTCATCATGTATGTGCAATAGTATTGCATAAACAACTCCACTGTTTGCATATTTTGCAATACGCTTCCATGCTTTTTCATGTAGTATATTAATACTGCACAACCAATAAAGAAAGGCTAATTTAACAATAGGAGCATTTATAGTAGCTTCAAGTGATTTGTGGAACATGCAAAATGGTGTATCTTTCATGGTGAGGTATGCAAGTATAGCTGCTGATTTCCCAATTATGATACCAAATCCCGAGATAGTGACTGGCATGTTTAATCTTTAGAAATACTTAAATAAAGATTTTAACTGCAGCTGGTATCCTATTTCTTGAACTTAACATATGTTTGTGTTCTCTAGGACTAATAATTCTTTAGATAGTCTTAATTAATAATGTAGAAGGTAGTATGTATTTTACTGTGATAGTTTGATTATGCAATATAGCACTAAAATTATTTGTTTACAGTCGATTTTGCTATACCAAAGAAGGGAGAATCGTTAATAGAAGCATATGAAACCTGGAGACAACGTGCAGATGAGAAAGTCTGCTGTGATTATTCTCTGCATATGGGTATTACTCATTGGTCAGATAAGGTGAAGGAAGAAATGGACCAATTGTGTAAAGAATATGGCATTAATTCCTTCAAAATGTTTATGGCATATAAAGACTTCTTCATGTTAAGAGATACAGAGCTCTACAATGCTTTTGATAAATGCAAACAACTTGGTGCTATTGCAATGGTGCATGCAGAAAATGGGGATATAATTGCAGAGGTAAGTTATTGAGGCACTGAAAGATTGTCATGCTTACTTCCGTATCTTTTGGCACTATTGCCAGTGGCGAAGCATGAAATGAAGTGCTGGAAGTGCCACTTCCCCAAGAATTTCAGGAGAAAAAGAATAACACAAACTGCATGCCAAACAATGTTTTATTTGCTCTAAATATATTTTCAAAATTTATTTGCAAACATATGCAGTGTTGCAGTTTTTTCAGCTGCTAAATGCTCGGGTGACCAGTTCTGTGAGCTCATTCGATACTGAATATTTTTGTATTCTCGCATTCATAACCTTGAATTTACCATGCTTTGTAGGTTTCTGGAAGCAATCACCACTCTTCGATAGTTAGAAAGCACTGACAGATTTTGTCATGTGAAGCCTCTGTGTAAATAAAAGTTTACTTTTGTTTTGTTTTATGTGGCACTTTTAAATACAACTCTAAGTATATTTCAAAAGCATTATCAATAGCATTTTACGTAAATTGGTATTTAGTGGTGACAAATAGGAAATGCTCGTGAAGTTTTGAGTTAATAGCAAAAGTGTGTGAATTGCATATAACCTCCATGTTAGATTAACAATTCATTAGGCGTAGGCCAGCTCTAAGAAAAATTGGAACATCTGAGTGGAGAGGGAAAGCAGTATTGTAATGCAAGAAGGACCAACATGTGACTGTACAATAGAAGGAGTACTGAAGAGTAGCATTAGTTTTTGAGTTATGAGGAAGAACTGAACATAATGAAAAGTGACAAGACAAAAAACTTCTTAATAATGATATTGGTGTGCAAAGCAAAGGCGTTAAAACATTTATGCGGCACTTTAATGAACGTATTTTATGATACAGTTTCCTGGCTATGGTATCATAGCTTGCGAAAATTGTTTTGTTGGTCATGCTTGCTATTTGAGATGGCTGCGCATACATAAAATTCATTAATCTGTCTTATTTTAATGAAAATTTTACTTGGAGCTTCCCTCACTTTGAAAGTCATGCCTCGCCACTGACTATTGCGTTTTACATATTGATTTACCTTTTCTTCAAATAATTTTCAAATAATTTGATATTCTTTGTTATGTTTTTATCTAACTGAGCAATTTGTTTTAATATTTATTTTCAAATGTTTAGGGAAGAACCCTCTTTTTAAGCATTTGACCTAGATATATTTGCATTGCTGTCATTTCAGAACACCAAGAGACTTCTTGCAAAAGGAGTAACAGGGCCAGAAGGTCATGCACTGTCTAGGCCAGATGAAGTAGAAGCTGAGGCTGTGAATCGAGCATGTGTTATAGCAAACCAGGTATCTTATGCTTGAAAGAAATTAAGCACTGTTTTAAAGCTCTCAGAACAATGATGTTATCTCTCTTTCCGTAACTAATAATTTGTTTTGAGTAATTTTGTGTCACACATTGATTTTCATTATATATATATATATATATATATAGGGATGTAAGGGTGGTGATGTATTGCTCGGAATACTTGACTACATTATTCTGTAGCTTGTTTCCTCTGTTGACTTGGCAAGTTGTTATATAGTTTTGAACCCATATGTTTGACAGAAGTCTCAAAAGAGCTTGGTTTTATTACTATAGGTATGTAATTTATGTCTATTATGTGTGAGTATTTCAGCATGTGGCATAATTTGCATTAAAAGCCTTCATATAAATTAATACTAGTTGCATATATAAACTTGGTAGCGTCAAGATATTCAAATTGCTGAAATGATTTCTGCAGCTTTCTGTTTGTGGAATACCAACCATTAATGCCTTCTTTTGTAGTTTAATTATTATCTTACTGTTAGTAGCATTTCCCCACAGTGTTAGACCGAATTATAATATAGAATGAAAATAAGCAAAGTAACATTTTCTGAGCACCTTAAATGTTACTCAAGTTCTCAGCTAATATAGAACAAAGCAAGCTCGACTCAGTTTCACTGCTAACTGAAGTTTGTCCCAGCTTAAATTTTTGTCTACCCATAAACTTAGGAATTTAGTTTCATGCTCAAAATTTACAGATTTAGATCCAATTGAGATGCGAGGATTTCCCATTTTTCTACAAGCCTTATGCTGGAAATTGACTTCTATTGTTTTCTCTTCATTTATTAGAGCATGCCGGAATAGTCTACCGTGCACTCCGTAGCCTTCAGAGCACTGACGGAATGCCGATCTTGCAATTTAAATGCACAAGTGGCTGTGCAACAGTAATAATCAAATTGTAATATGAAGGATATAATTGTTATATAAATTGTTTTAATTGTTTCTTTCATTGTCATTCAACTATGTACCTTTATTTTAATAAAAAAAAAACAACAATAAATTGATAGTTTAAACAAAATGAAAATAATCAACAATCTACTTACAATACAGTAGTATTATATAACAGCTCGAAGAAAAGCAATAAGCACAATATATTACTCAGAAGTGGAACCTTGTTTTCTAGATTTTTGTTGTCTCTTTTGACACACTAGTTTTTCAAAATTAAGTATCAGTGTTTCTGCAGCAGCTAGTCTAAGTTGACATTTTAAGTTCTGATATGACAATTGAATTCTGCAGTGGTTTTTGTTTAATTTCATTAGCAAAAAGAATTGTTCGCATATATATATGGATCCGAACATACTCAGAAAATGTGCGGCATTTCTATGTAGTCAAGAAAATTTATTTCTTGGAAAATGTGAATAGAAATCACCCAGACTAATTCTATTTTGGAATTTATTTTTCATTTGATGATTGCACTGCAAATCGATAAGTTCATGTTGCAATTCAGATGGAACATAATCAATATCTGTAGAATAAGGCTCAGCAAATATTTGGGAAATTGGCTCTAATTGCACCACGTCTTGATACCTTTTCTGAAATTCTTGGTTCAACTCTCTTAATATTTGAATATATTCTTGCAACTCCATGACCTGAACAAACTGCTGAACTGTTGAGAGCTTTGGGAAATGTACCAAGTTCTTTGAGGTTAACTGCCTTTCCCATAAGGATAGTTTCATTTTGAATGCTCTGGTACTATCACTTCCTATAAAAAAGAAACACTCTTCCCATGAAGGCATAAATGTAGGAGTAGATGCCCTACATGTCACATTACATTCTCCACCCGACATTATGTTTACGAAAACAAACCGCAAGAGACGAGACAACACTGCTTTCCAATTCCACATCTTGTCTCAAAATGAAGTCGCACGGCACTTGTGGCAGTGCACAGTGCTACTTCATTTGCTCTAGCACAAAATCAATCCACTTGGTGACTGCTGATTTATAAGAACCTATTGACTTTAAACCAGTTTAATACTTCTTCTACAGCTGATGTTACATTTTCTTTAAGGCTATCATTATCCTTTCCTGTAATGAAAATACTTCTATCATCCGCAAAGAGTGTGATTTTAGTATCCAAATGTTCCATATTCTAACAATAATGGATACGTATGGGTTGTTTAATAGAGAATGTCTGAAAATGTGCTGTTTGTAACATGGCCCAAGGAAAACATGCTTTTCAACTAATCCTACGAAAACTATTTGATTATTGTTGGCTAGCAAAGGAATGTTGCTGAATGATACATGATAAAGGTGGTGAGCAAACGAAACAGATTTATTGTGTCATATCTTGAGACTTAAAACATGAAATTCATAAAGTTAACATATTTTTTAAATTTATGTCATCTATCAGATGATGAATGAAATGGATGAAATGTTGCTCGAATAAGCCCAGAGTCCATAGAGTTTAGAGTTATCAGCCATTTGTCTTTCAACTTTCAGGATAAGGAAAAACCTCAGAAAAAAAAAGCATCCAAATAACTCGCTCTGATCGAGATTCATACTTGGCACCTCTTGAATGAGAGGCACACACACTACCACCTATGCTACAGGGGCGGACAATTAGTTCATTGACAGCATGCTCCAGCAATAAGTGTGTTCTGTATTTTCAGTTTGCGAATCTGGCAACCCTAGACTAATAATTCTGTGATTTTTAGTTATAGTCATAAATGAAACATAACATCAAAGTACGAACTTGAAAGAAGCATAGGGACAGCTAGTTACGATAGGTTTAAAGAAACCAAGAGGGAAACTGAAAAAAGGGCATATTTAAAGCAAAAGACAACATATAAAGAAACAATTAAACAAATCAAATCAGAGTATATTAATCAAAAGATCCTTAAGTCCTCAAATATGACAAAAACTACTTGGAATATAATAAAAAACGACTGTAGAATCACAGAAGTGGACATAGACAATTTAAGGATAAAGAAAGACAATAAAATAACTGATGAACCCGAAGAGGTAAGCAATATATTTAACGCAAATTTTTTAGAACAAGTAGAACAGCTAGTAGCAGGAAATAAGACTAATAATAACTGTAAATGTAATGCAAGACACATAATAAAGTCTATGTACATTGATGAAATAACAAACGAGGAACTTATAAAAGTAATAAAAGACATGAAAAATAAGAAATCAGCAGGACTAGATGAAATATCACCAATGCTACTCAGTGTTCACCTTATATTCTAGAACCACTAGTTGAAATGATAAACTCGGTTGTAAGAGAAGGCGTATTTCCAAAAGTACTAAAGAAAACTATCATAAAACCAATATACAAAAAAGGTGATAAAGAAATACCTGAAAATTACCGTCCAATAGCGCTAATCTCCACGCTATCAAAAGCAATTGAAAAAATTATTGCAAACAAAATTATATCCTTTTTAGAAAAACATAAGATTTTAAACGAGGCACAATTTGGATTCAGAAAAAATAAGTCAACAAAGCAGGCTATAGCTGAAATCGTAGATCACATAATAGAGAACTTAGATAATGTGACTTTGTGGGTTCGTGAAATGAAAAGTCCAATTTCACCACTCAAAAATGTTCTTTATTTCCACCGACTTACAGTTAAACACTTGCCAATTACACAAAATTACTTGCTGCACACAATTACAATTTACCAGTTCGTCCGTTATCGTTCCGATGCACGTACACGGCGCTACTTCACTAGCACGTCAAACACTAACTGACTAACTGTCTCTCTGAAACCCTTTTTATAAGAATGTCAGTGTTTTTCTAGAAGTCTCTAATCACCGAACGTTCCAGACCACCGGAGAAGGGGAGAGAAACATCGAAGGACCGGCGACACTACCGCAAATCACCCCTCAGTTAGTGACAGGAGACAGATGAGTGGGCGTGGCGAGGCCTCCGGCCCCTTCTCAGCTGTTGCTTGTGGTGCTTCCCGATAACTGGGTGACACTGCTCCCTCCTCAAAGCTGGTCGTCCCGAACAGCACCATCATAGCGGGCTAGACGATCCAGGTGTACCACCAACATCTTCCCTCGGGGAACCTTCTGGATGCGGTAGACCACGTCGTTAATCCTCTTCACCACCCGGTACGGTCCTTGCCATGGCTGCTGGAGCTTCGGGCACCGTCCCTTGGTCCGGGTAGGACGGTACAACCAGACTAGGTCACCTTGCTGGAACCCTTGGCTGTTGGCTTGCCTGTCATACCTGGTCTTCATGCGGTCGCTCGCCTTCTGGATGTTCTGGCGAGCCATCTCGTGCATGTCGTGGAGATGGTCCACCAAGTTCTCCACATACTCGGTCGCTGGCTGTTTCACTTCCGGAGGGCTTCCAAAAGCCAGGTCACAAGGGAGGCGTAACTCTCGGCCGAACATTAAGCTGGCTGGCGTCATCCCAGTTGTGTCGTGTGTAGACGAGCGATAGGCCAGCAAGAACAGTGGCACCTTGACGTCCCAGTCTCGCTGATGGCTGGCCACGACTTTCCTCAGGTGTTCCTCTAAGGTCTTGATGTACCTTTCGACCATGCCATCCGATTGGGGATGTAGAGGCGTAGTGCGAGTCTTGTTCACCCCAAGCCTTTGTAGTGCCTCCTTCATTAGGTTGGACTCAAAGTTGGTACCCTGGTCACTGTGTAGCTCTAACGGCACCCCAAATCGACAGAATACTTGCTCCACGAGGCAGTCTGTGACTGTCTTTGCCTCTTGGTTTGGGATGGCATACACCTCCGGCCACTTGGTGAAGTAGTCCACGACCACCATTAGGTACTTGTTGCCTCGGTCGGAAACTGGGAACGGTCCAGCAATATCAACGGCGATCCGTTCGAATGGCGCTCCGACGTTGTACTGCTGCATGCGACCCCGGCTCCTAGTCTGAGGGCCACGACACGCCGCGCACACGTGACACTGACGGCACCATCTCTCAGCATCTGCTCGGAGTCTCAGCCAGTAGTAGCGCTGCCGTAGTTTGTCAATCGTTCGGTTCGCTCCCAGGTGTCCTCCCGAAGTACCGGCGTGTACTTCCTCCAGGACTTCCGGGACCTTACTCCGGGGAAGTACCAACTGCTCTCTCTGCGTCTTCCCATCGGGTGATTCCCATACCCGGAACAGCACGCCCTCTCTGATCTTCAACGAGTCCCATTGGGCCCAGTACGACTTGTAGGTGGCGCTCCTTGGTGCGATATCCTCCCAGGTTGGTCTTGTCCCTGCCTCCACTTCCCTCAAGAGTGGCCCCAAGTCTGCGTCCGCCAGCTGCTCCCTCCTCAGGCCTGCGCTATCCCAACCGTCCGCAGGCACTGCCACAACTACTCGGACTGCAGCGGCACGCTCCTTCTCTTCCACTCTTGTGCACTGGCCGCACTCTTCTGGACAGGGTCTTCGGGACATGGCGTCTGCGTTACCGTGGCTCTTCCCTCTACGATGTTCCGAGGTGAAGTCGTACTCCTGCAGCCTCTGGACCCAACGTGCTGTCTGGCCTTCCAGGTTCTTAAAGCTCAATAGCCAGGTTAGGGCGGAATGGTCAGTCCTCAGGTGGAATGGCTGACCGTACAGGTACTTGTGGAAGTGCTCCAAGGTCTTTACTACCGCCAATAATTCTCGTCGGGTGACGCAGTAGTTCTTCTCTGCCTTGGATAGCGTCTTGCTGTAGTAGGCTATCACCCGCTCATGGCCGTCCTGGATCTGCGATAGGACACCTCCAATGCAATGGTCGCTAGCGTCGGTGTCCACAATGAAGGGGCCACCCGGTTGTGGGAAACCCAAAATTGGAGCACTGCACAGGGTCTCCTTCAGGTGCTGGAAAGCGTTTTCGGCGTCCTCCGTCCACACAAATGGCCGGTGTTCCTCTGTCAGGCGGGTGAGTGGTTTTGCGATGTTGGAGAACCCCTTTATGAAGCGGCGGTAATAACTGCACAGCCCCAGGAAACTGCGCAACTCTTTCCTATCCTTTGGGCGAGGCCAATCTCTCACAGCCTGTGTCTTCTCCGGGTCTGTGGCCACTCCGGTTGCTGAGACTATGTGGCCTAAGTAGTTCACTTTCTTGCGGAAGAGCTGGCACTTCTTCGCGTTCAGCTTCAAGTTGGTCGCCTGCAGTCTCTGTAGCACCTTACTCAGATTCTCGAGGTGATCTTCAAAAGTCTTCCCGACGATGATGATGTCGTCCAGGTATATCAGGCAGGCATCGTAAGTCAGTCCTCTCATCACTGACTCCATGAGGCGTTGGAAGGTAGCTGGTGCGTTGCAGAGGCCAAAGGGCATAACCGTGAACTGCCAAAGACCTTGGCCCGTCGAGAATGCGGTCTTCTCCTTGTCTCTCGGGTCTAGAGCTACCTGCCAGTAGCCCGACTTCAGGTCCAGGGTCGAGAACCACTGTGCACCAGCTAGCGTGTCCAGGGTGTCGTCAATCCGGGGTAAGGGAAAGCAGTCCTTCCGGGTGACAGCGTTCAGCTTTCTGTAGTCTACGCAGAAGCGCAGCTCGCCGTTCTTCTTCGTCACCAAGACTACAGGGGAGCACCAAGGGCTGTCGGACTCTTCAATCACTCCCCTGGATCTCATGTCCTCCAGCATGTCTCGTACCGCCCCTTGCTTCGCCAGCGGAACGCGTCTATGTGGTTGCCGAATAGGCCGGGCGTCTCCGGTGTCGATGCGGTGAAGCACTTTGTCCGTGCGGCCGTAGTCACTATCGCCTTGGCTGAAGACGCGCTCGTATCGCCCCAGTAGTTGTCGAACCTGCTCCAGCTGTTCTGCGGTCAGGTGGTCGGCCGCCCTCTCCAGTAAGCCTTCTAGCCGGGGCCCCAGTTGTTGCTTCGGCGCCGGCTCCTGTGTCTTGTCGATTGCTGTTACGCTCACTACGGGCTCGCACGTTCCCAACTCCGTCCCGGCCTGGACGTCGTGATCGGTGTCCGTTGGATTTAGCAGTCTCACTGGCACCTCCTCTCGGCACGGCAGCAATGCCCTGGCTACACACAGTCCGTGTACAGGCGTCTTCTGGTCCAGCATCATGTTCCTGGTTCTCTGACCCTCAAGTCGCGCCGTCACCACCACCTCGCTCCTCGCGGGAACAACCACGTCTTCGTCCAAGACGACCCTGCACATTCCAAGGCGCTCTTCGGGTTGACGGAGTATAACCTCTTCTCCGTTAAGCCGCAGGACCTTCTTGCCGACGTCGACCGTCGCCTCATGGCTCCTGAGGGCATCCAGTCCCAGGATCACCTCCTCAGCCACCTTCGCGACGAACACCCACAGACGAACGGCACTCCGTCCCAAGTTCAGCTCCAGCAGGGCCTCCTTCTCCACAGGCAAGGTGTCACCCGATGCCGTGACAAGCTGGTATGGCCGGCTTGGCTTCCTTGTCGGCAAACCCTTCGCCACGTCAGGTCTGATGATGGTCACGGCCGCCCCGGTGTCCACCAGCACGCGGCACGGCTTTCCTCTTATCCAACCGTCCGCGATGAGGCTGTCATCCATACGCCGGCTGACGGCGCGCAGTGTCACTCGAGGGGATGGTGGTGATGGCGCCGACGTGCCCCTCTCCACGACGGCCCTTACTCGTTTTCCGGCTGCTCTTCCTGGCGTGGGCAGTCTCTCTGTAGGTGTCCGGGCTGTCCACACCCCCAACACAGGCTACTAGGTGTTCGCCGGCGTCCTTCAGCTGGTCTCCTGTCTCCGGCGTAGCGGACACTCCTCGTTCTCGACGTCGGAATAGATGTTACTTTGGCCGCCTCCATCCTTAATGCCGCTGTCAGCGCCTCGTGTATGGTTTTATATTCGCCGAGCATTAGGCGCTGACGAATCTCCGTGTCCCGTACCCCGTCGACAAAATTGTAGGCGGCTTCCCGGGATACGAACTCCAGTGGCAGGTCAACCAAGGCCTTGCTAGCCAGCTGCTCGATGGCTATGGCGAACTCCTGCAGCGTCTCCCCCGGCTGCTGCGCCCTTGCCTTTAGCTGGCTTCGGTATGCTGCGGCTAAGCGGTGGTTCCCGAAGCGATTCTCCAGGGCCTCCCAGATGTCCTTGGGCGCCGCCATCGTCTGCACCGCGTTTAGCACTTCCGCGGCCCGTCCCTGGAGGCTGGCTATTAACTGTGTGGCCTCCTCCTCCAGTGACCATCCGTTGTGCCTGGCCACTGTGTCGAACTGGCGGCGGAAGACCTCAAACGTTGACGCGCCGTCATACTTGGGAGGTTTGACGCGCGCAGATGTTGTGTCGCGTCCCGGCGCGTCGGCCTTCAAATCCTTCAGCGTCCTGCCGACGACGTCCTCCACCATGGCGTTCAGGGACTTCGCGCTGCTGTCGGCTTTCCCTTCCAGGTCGTTAACGCGGCTCGCCAGGTCCTCGACGCGCTCGTCCACTTGGCCCATCCGCTTGCCCAGCTCCGTCACGTCATCCCTCACGCCGGCCAACTGTTCTTGAAATTTGGCGGCGAGAGCCTCGTTCGCCACCTTCATTTCCGTGGTCAGTTCGGCCATCTTTGAGGTCATTGTCGTGGCCAAGTTGTTGTTAGCCGTTTCCGTCTTCGCTGTTAATTCGGCCTTCATTTCTTCCATCTTCCCGGTGATGTTGTCGTTGGCCGTCTTCATTTGTTTCAACTCGGCGGTGATGCTGTCGTTGGCCGTCTTCATTTGTTTCAACTCGGCGGTGAGGTTGTTATTTGTAGTCTCCAGCTTCGCGGCCAGGCTGTCATTTGCCGCTTCCGTTTTTGCAGCGAGGTTTTCATTTGCCGTCTTCATTTCTTTCAGTTCCGCTAAAATCTTTTCTAATGCTGCCTCCATTGTGTTATGTCGCACTTCTGACACCAATTGTGACTTTGTGGGTTCGTGAAATGAAAAGTCCAATTTCACCACTCAAAAATGTTCTTTATTTCCACCGACTTACAGTTAAACACTTGCCAATTACACAAAATTACTTGCTGCACACAATTACAATTTACCAGTTCGTCCGTTATCGTTCCGATGCACGTACACGGCGCTACTTCACTAGCACGTCAAACACTAACTGACTAACTGTCTCTCTGAAACCCTTTTTATAAGAATGTCAGTGTTTTTCTAGAAGTCTCTAATCACCGAACGTTCCAGACCACCGGAGAAGGGGAGAGAAACATCGAAGGACGGGCGACACTACCGCAAATCACCCCTCAGTTAGTGACAGGAGACAGATGAGTGGGCGTGGCGAGGCCTCCGGCCCCTTCTCAGCTGTTGCTTGTGGTGCTTCCCGATAACTGGGTGACAATAATCTCACGGATAACAACTGCATATTATTAGATTTGACTAAAGCGTTTGATTGCGTACAGCACGACATTCTTTTTGACAAACTATATAACTATGGAATTTGAGGTACTCCACTCAACTTAATAAAATCGTATCTTAACAATAGAACTCAGGTAACGAAAATCACATATCAGTCACACAATCACATAAAAGATTATTACTCAAAAAGTCTCGACGTAAAATATGGAGTACCACAAGGATCTGTTCTTGGCCCCCTACTATTTATTATTTATATAAATGACATGCCAAATTTACCTGGAAGCAAAATTACAATGTACGCAGACGATACATAAATTATTAACACAGGCATCGGAGCAAAAACTTTAGAAACAGTAACGTCACAAAATACAAGACACTTAATCCAGCGCTTGCAGTCAAATAACTTACATGTCAATATAAGCAAAACGATATGTATACACTTCCGTACCCCACAAAATAAAAACATAAAAATATTGATATTTCCATTGGAAATGACAAAATAGAAGAAGTAGAATACAGCAACTTCTTAGGAGTAATAATTGATCAATATCTCAATTGGAATAATCATATAGATAAAATATGCAAAAAGATCTGTAGTAGTCTATTCATCATAAAAAGATTTGCAGGCTTATGCAATAAAGAGTTATTAACAACAATATACTACGGACAAATCCATCCTCACCTCACCTACAGTATTATAGCATGGGGTCGTACTAAAAAGAAACATACAAACCGAGTTTTCTTATTGCAAAAAAGAGCAGTGAGGTTGATCCAGGGATTAAAGCAAACAGAATCATGTAAAGAAGCATTTAAAAATCTACAAATTATGACTTTGTATTCATTATACATATATGAAGCAATACTGTACTTAAAAATTAAAGACAGCAACGGACAACTGAATAGAAACAACCATGAGTACTTTACAAGAAAAAAAGTCAACTATCCCCCACAAATGCATTCATTAGAATTATATAAAACTAAACCAATAGCATCAGCATGTGAATTTTACAATAAACTTCCACCATACCTAAAAAGTATCCAAAACCATAACATTTTCAAAAAGGAACTTAAATAATATTGTATAAATGGATGTTTCTATTCAATAAATGAATTTTTAAACAAAAAATTGTAAATACAGTAAATTTGTAAATAATAATGTATGATTATTGATGTACTATAGTTAATAACTTGTACCATTTTATTTTGTAACCATGACGTGTCCAAAAACATGTATATGTTTTAAAAGGATGAATAAAGAATGAATGAATGAATAAATTAGCACAAAGTGAATCGAGAAGATATTTACACATTGCTTCACTCACACTGTTTATTCACAGGACATGTTTCAAGAGCTTTTGCTCTTATCAGCTGGTACTCAATTAGTGCAAGGAAACCACTACAACTTGCACTAATCGAGTATCAGCGGATGATAGGAGCAAGAGCTCTTGAAACATGTCCTGTGAATAAACAGTGTGAGTGAAGCAATGTGTCAATATCTTCTCGATTCACTTTGTGCGAAACATAACATATTTCATGAAACTTAACTGAATCCAAATTTTCAAGCAGATGTACGGTGTAATGGTGTCATCTTCAAACATTTAAAATGTTCTTAGACAGCTGTGCAGGAAACATTGTGTAAGTTATGATCTTCCTTTTTTTGAAAACAAGGAAGGAAAGAGGATAGAAGAATAATTAAGGAATAACAAGGAGGGAAGTAGTAGAGGTGGAAAGGGAAGGTGCAGGAATCATGGGGTTTATGATCTTCCAGATTTCTGTAACCTGCTTTATAGATAATCCAGTATTTTGGCCCATACTTTTCCCAAACATATAAAATATCAAACATTTTGAGTTATCCTTAGCATATGACAACCCAAATTAATGAGATATAAAGTGCATCTACGATAGTGGTGTAAACATTTAGCATGTTTAAGCTCTTGCATTTTGGTTGAATTTAGTTTCTTATAAATAAACCATTGTGACCATAAGCACCAAAGGCCTTTGTTTCATTTCTGCAAATACGTATGAAGCAGTCACTGAAGCATTTATTATTGGAGAAAGAGTGAATGGGTTAAAGGGAAGAAACACAAAACAGGTATTAGCAGCATTTTTTACTTCCTGAAGAAACTAATAAAAAATTCAAGAGGAGTCATTAGGCATAAGACAGTAGAAAATGAATGTGCTATCTCTTTTTAAAACTAGTATAATGTTTCCAGGTAATAAGGTACCTAAATAGACACACAGAAAGGGAGATAACATCAACTTTAATATAGTGAAAAAATATTCTTTAGGTTTAAATAAATAAAGACCACCAACTTGACAAATTATTAATGGCAAATAAAAGAAATTATGATTAATGTGTGATGCACTTCTCAACTGCCATAAAGAGGTTAAATTATAAATTCTGCGGACTATCAGCAGAATTTTCAATATAATCCATTATTTACATTTGTTTAATGTTTTCAGTAAAATTTGCACTTTTCAGATTCCTTAAGTATTTCTTTGAATTTTACTCATATGTTTTAATTGTTAATACATACAATCTGTAATTTGTAAAATACTGAAGCTTCTGACAGTGAAGCAATCCAAAATTATAAATAAACTGCAACACTTGGCAACCAACTTCACTTATCTAGCTTAAAATTGTTGAAATCCTCTGGGACCAGTTTTGCGATACTTCCATCATATCCTCAGCCAGTAGACTGATTAACCTTTTAGTTACTTTCAGTAGCTGACAGAGTGTTCGCCATCGTGCTGCAATCTACTGGGGGAGAAACAAACTTATTAACCAAATTTATTGGCATTATTTCAAAGTTCATTATGCAATTTTTATTTTTCAAAATAAATATTTCTCCCAAACCATTAAATCTGTCGGTCCATTCAATTGCTTTAATAATTTAACTTCTGGATTTATTTCATGGTTAAATGACCAAAAATGTCCTGCCACTGCTGACTTATCAATCTGTTTATATTTCATATTTCTGAAATGTTACTTCACTCTGGTTTCCAAATTACAGATTTACAAATTTATGTAAATCTGATTGCACTCCAAACAGTTAACTTGATAAATGCCAGATTTTTTATTACCTGAAGTGTTATCTTTTTTAGAAAAATGTAGTACATGTTTATGCTATATTTATTTGGAGGTACCAATATTATACCAACTTTAAATTAATTGATGGAAATTAATCATTTCTTCATACTAGCCATATATAGGCTAAGGTTTTGGATAGATAGAGTCAAACTGAAAAATTCAATACCATGGCCGGGATTTGAACCAAATCCATGGTTCAAATCCCGGCCATGGTATTGAATTTTTCAGGTTGACTATTATCTATCCAAAACCTTAGCCTATATATGGCTAGTATGAAGAAATGATTAATTTCCATCAATTAACTTAAATAATAACAGTTAGATGATAAGCCTTGGACTTAAGTACTTCAATAGTATGTCGCCACAAATGGTGTATCTCGAATGCGAGAGCCCCTAGTGGTTTCCCGGGAAAATATATGAGTCAACTGAAGAATTTAATGTCATGACGGCATGTTGGCTTTGGTAGCTCAATGGGTAAGAGCGACTGGATGGAAACCAGGAGATCCGTGGTTCAAATCCTGGCCATGGTATTGAATTTTTCATGTTGACTCTTATCTATTATACCAACTTCTTTAAAACAATTTGAAATTTTTTATTTGCCTAAGGATGATGAGTAAATTTTTTTTATTATAATAATCTTATACCTTTTTAAGGGTAGAAGTATCATTCACATTTATTTTTATATTTAAATATTTGTATCATTTTTTGTATAAAATATTTATTAACTTGTAAATCAAAGTATTAAAAGCAGCAAGAGGCTTTCACCAACTTTAAACCAATTTAGTGATGTTGGTTTAAAAGTGTTGTAGTTTATATATAATATTTATTTATATTATTACAATCTGTTATACTATTAAAAATATACAATAATGTAGCACTATTAGATTTTACTTAGAGACAATCTTTTTTCCTTTTTTTTTTAACTTCAGTAGTATAAGGTATTAAGATAAGATGAAATTCATTTAAGACTGTAAAGTATGCGATGGTTGTATGCTTTTCTAGGGAGAAAGTTTTCCTGTGGTAAAACAGTTTTTATATTAATATTAAAATTATTAATTTAACATGTAAATAAATGACATGTATGGCATTTAAATATTTAAATGTTTCCTTATTTTGGAAGGCTGTTTAGAAATAACTGAAATCAAAGTAAATTTCTACGTCAAGAAAAGAATTATTGTTACACAGGTCAGACATTTTAAGGTGGCATTTTTCTTTTGAACATGGCTTTGACTATGAAAATCTTAATGAATGTATAGGGGTAATCCAGCAAAATTTTACAACAAATATATATATATATATATGGCTTGTAAGTATATATTATGTGCTGCCTATTAATTTAAATAAGCAATGCTAGTTTCACAATTATACTCCAGCCGTCCTAAGAAGCATACTTTACTGTGAGCAATTTCTGCAAATAAAACCTACTGGTAAGCAACTCTTGTGCATACATCTTGTTTGAATGTAATATGGCGTTACACGTGAGCGAAAGTGTCACTGTCATCTGTCATGCTTGTGCACGTGGGCTCGGAGTAATAAAAAAAGGTGTGTTTCCTAAGACAGATGTAGTATAGGGTAGTATATTTGTTTATTGATCAGTAATTAAGATTTTAGATATGTCTGTGCTTGTTAGTGTTAGTTGCTGTACAGACACTGCTATCACGGCATGTAGCATGTCTTTGCACAAGTATAAATATGGCAGATATTATTTAGACACTTTGATTTCTTTGTTAAATATTTTATTTTTCATTAGTTTTCAGTATCATAAATTTTAAATATAGATCCTGGAACACCTATTCTGCAAAATATGCTGAAAAAGATTCTTCTGCAAAAACACAACAAATGAAATAAATGAAGGGTTATTAAAGCTCTAAAATAAACTTAGGTATGAAATATGATCTTAAGCTTCCAAATTTTAATACTTAATGTGTATGTTAAAGCACTGGGCTATTATATTGGCCTTATCTTCATATATACATATAACATAACCCATGACATAACAGCCCAAAGTGGGCCTGAGCCTGCCAACCCAACTGCCATCCTTGTGCTCACACACACAAGGCAGAAGTGGGCAATCATACAACGGATACAGGGAGGAGATGTGGTCAGCATCTCGGCACCCCCAGCTGGAATGTTGGCTTTCTAGACCAGGGTTCACTACCTATCGTAGCTCCTCAATTTCCTCACGATGCTGAATGGACACTGGTCCTATACCTAGGATTTAAAATCTGCACCCCCTAGAGGTGGGATCAATTCCGGGTGCATTCCATGACTGGGAATCAGAGCACAATGCTCTAACCCACTATGCTGTGGCGCAGGACTCACATATACACACTCCTTAAAATGAATGATGTAGTTCTTAATTTTATTTTTCAGGATGCTTTCTCTGTTTGAAATAATCTAATCTGATTAAACTCAATTTTCAATATACAGGAAACATACTTCACATGTTTTGAAAGGAGATGCAAATTTGGTCAAGCATCTGTCCTTATCAGTAAAAATCTCAAATGTATAATTTAAAACTTTTATAGATTCTTATGTATTCTTATATCAATTGATATATCTTCATTAAATACTGAGTACATTAAAGTTTTAAGTGATAACTCGTACTCCTTATTTCTCAGCATTTTTATAGTCTTTTAAAATTAATATATTTATTTTACAAATGTAGATTTTAGTTTCAAAATTTGTGTCAGATGAAGCACTGAAATGATTTACACATTTAAATCTTACTTTTGAGAAAACTTTTAGGGGGGGATCATGTTTTCTTTCTTTACATGTTAGAAGGAAGAACTACCAAGCATTTATTTGAAATCGTTTTGCTAAAAGTACTTAATAGAGTTGTATTAGGTATGAATTTGATGTAAACATCAGGAATGCCTATAAATTTGATAAGTAAGCTAGAATTTCTGTGCTATTACTATGAGGATGAAGCAAAGATGAAGTATTTAAACAGCAAAGTCCTTTGTCACAACTAGTCTTTTAAGCAAAGCTTATTAAAAATAGTTTCGCTTTTTATAGAAAGTATAACAGAAACATTTTGATCATATGTGCTAACATTTTTTTTCGCTAATGTTAGAAAGTTATTTGTTTAATATGTACACATTTTATAGAAGCTTTATTATATCAACATTTTTATTGACAATAAATCTCAAGAGGTAGTTTAATTCAGCAAATTAATGATTTCAGTTTAGCTTAGTTATTGTTTTAAGTGTTAGAATAATACAGAGAAGATTGTTTTTCCAATTTAGAATTTAACATTTGATAAATATTTTTACAGGGCCCAAACTACAGTAATATAATCTTATTCGTAATTGTCACACATTCTATAATCACAGATATATATATATATAGGGTAGTTAAATTATAATCAAACTCACTTGCGGCTTCTCTCTACTGTGTAGATGGCTGCCAGTTGCCAGGGAACTTATGCCAGCAAAGGCAGATTATTATGTGTTTCAAATGGGAAGAGTTCTCGCCTGTAGCCAATCAGATGGGTTAAAGCGTTCACCGTTGCCACCTCGTTATCCCCACTCTTTCTATTAATCCCTCTCTCTCGCACACTTGCGAGTCTTCTTGGCGCCACATAAGGGAATGCAAACTGAATTTTCGAAAGTTTTATAATAATGCAGTTGTAATCACAATTGCAACATGAATGTTCGTATATTACAGAAATGTTTTAAATATTTAGTTTAAAGTTAATTATAGTTTATGAATTACTTATTTTTCTAATCCAACGAAAGTACCAGCGGTACATCATATAGCTGTGAATGCTACTTACGTTAAGAGATAATTCGTCACAGTCATTGTCTTCATCGTCTGAGGACTTCAAATTTATGATGATAGGTTCCAAAATCTCGTTACATACTATTTCTTTCCCAAAGTTGTCTTCTTGTAGTTTATCTGATGTTTCACGCAGTTTTCCCAGTCTTGTTGTGTTCCTTGTCAATTTCTTTGTGAATAAGTTGTTCAACGTCAGTCAGTTTAAAAATAGTATTTCTGTTTGCAACATAATTTGAGCCCACATTAACTCTATTGGATTGTTTTAGCAGTAGTAAGGGGGGGAAGGTGGATCGCATCTCATTGATCCAGCTGATATACTTTTTCATGGAGGAGTAAATGAATAATGCTGCTTTGAACTCTCTAGAATAAATAAAGATTACAGACCACTCATAAACAAAGATATAATGTGATCAGACACGTTCTGCCAGACTAGCAAGAAGTGTATCTTAATTTAAATTAATTGGGAGTCGATTAATGACACAAAACAACACTTACTTTTAAATTTTCCCGGAACCAGTTTCTGAGGCCTTCCCTCTATCTTCAGCCGGACATCGACTTCATTGAGAAGTCGATGTCCGTATGAAGATAGAGGGAAGGCCTCAGAAACTGGTTCCGGGAAAATTTAAAAGTAAGTGTTGTTTTGTGTCATTAATCGACTCCCAATTAATTTAATTTATACAACAACACTGTTTTCAACTCTTCCATGAAAGGATTTAAGAAGTGTATCGTTTCCTCTCATACAACTTAACAAACACCTTGGCTTATTCAAAGTACATATTTCTTTTACCACGTCATGTCAAATGTTTACGTTTCAGTTCTGAGTAATTTCAAATTTACGTTCACGCATACATGCCAACCAATAATGATGTTCATTAAGTGCTTACGTTGCAATGCGTTGTTATAATATAATGGTATCTTCTTTATTTATTTGTATTGGGAAACTATTTGCGCTAAAAATATGATGTTTTTACGGTTATGTAAAATACATTACTCTCTCCTTCCTCATGGATCAGTTTTGGCAAAATCTGAATTTCTGTCTTAGCGCGAATTGTGTTTATTAGAGATTGATTAGTTTGCCACTCATCACACACCACTTAGGGGGAATGGAATACGACAACACCGCAGGACACCGATTGGTTGCTCACCTAGTATCGCTCAAGGACAAACATCATCCCATTTGAAACACGTAATAGAATCCTTACCTTAAAATAGATGCTGGAAATGCTAACTCTCTGCTCTCTTATGTAAATATTCTTGCTGACTCGCCAAAGCTCACCAGCAGGTATTCTTGTGATTTCTTGCACAATATTTTCCCTAAGTTCCTGTAATGTGCGAGGATTGGAACGATACGTGTGTTGAAACTGAAGCCCTATCAGTACACACATGTGCAAGTGTTAAAGCCAATCCCACTAAACATGTCAATTATTGTAATTGGTTTTTCCAATCTGTAGAAAGGGGTTTCACTGTTTCTTTGACCCACAGCTTTTGTTTTTCATTAATGAATCTTAGTTTCATTTAACTGGATGAAACCGCTCATTATAATCAGAAAATTGGAGTTTGGTATACGTGAAGTGCTAGAAGAATAATAGGCCCCATATTCTATGATGAAACAATAAATGCAGAGCGATATCGATTTTTCAGTTGCTTTACAGAAGAACAGATATCATATGGTTGGTTCCAGCAAGATTCTGCAACAGCACATATGGCTGCCGAATCATTAAATGTAGTAAGACAGATGTTTGATGACAATGATTAGGGTTGATATGTGCCCCCCTTTTTCTCTTGACTAATCGAGCTGTGACTTTTATTTATGGGGTTCTTTAAAAGACAAAGTGTATCATTCCAGTCCTCATACACTACAGGAATTTAGGGAAAACATTATGCAAGAAATTACAAGAATATATGCTGCTGAGCTTCCGAGAGTGAGTGAGAATATTTACATGAGATATGCTGCCTGTTTGAGAGCAGAAGGTCAACATTTCCAGCATCTATTTTAAGGTAAGGATTCTCGTCCGCCTCTGCCAGCGTAAGTTACTTGGCGACTGCCAGCTGTCTCGTACAGTAGAGAGAGACCATGAGTGGGTTCGATTATAATTTAACTACCCATTACCCTTTTTTGCAGTAAATGGTACTTTAATACCGAACTAGTGTAAAAACTTGATTTTGAAATTATGGGGCCAAAAGTGCTTCATCTTATATGAAATGGCAACATTTACATTGTTGTAGAGAGTAGAATAAAAATGTGGTATATGTGTATCAATTGCTTTGCATGTAAGCATCCATTTTGCATGTGTTATTTAGGTGAGTTGCCCACTTTATGTTGTGCATGTGATGAGCAAGTCAGCAGGAGATATCATTGCTTCATGTCGAAATAAAGGCTACAAAGTATATGGTGAAACACTAGCAGCTGCACTGGGGACTGAAAGCAATTATGACAGACATCCCTGCTGGAGCCATGCAGCAGCATATGTCATGAGTCCACCCATCAGAGACAATCCTAAAAATCACACACAATTGATGGAGCTGCTAGCTGAGTAAGTATCCACTTTTTAACAAATTTGATTTTGTATTGACGCATATTGGAATATATTATATAGTGTGCTTGAAATGTGTTCAAGTTTTCTTGTGGGCCTATTTAAACAGATGTTCCCTATTTTATATTCATATAATATCTGTTTATTACTTCTGGGAAAATTAAAAAGGGGGGGAGTAGAGAAGGGGGTGAGAGCTCTATGTGCGACATGAATTGCTTTCTTCATGGATGACAGTAATAGGTATGTGTTAAAATACAGATACTCTACCAAGAAAAGACAATCAATTTATGTTTCCAGATTTCCTATTGAATTGTTTAATACTGAGCTTTAATGGAATATCTAATTCTTTATTACGTTGAGTGACAATGACAATGGATAAGGACAATGATAATGATGATTTAGGGGTTGAAAAATATTAAAACAGGAACAAGATATTTGAAAATATGTTGGACTTCCCAATTCTGCTTTAACTCTGAACACTTCCTGGAAATTTTGTCATGAATCTGATGATAAATGAAGCTTCAGAGTTGGTCACTTCAGAAGTGAGACTGATTGATGATTATTGTATAAACCTTCCATGCTTAGTAGGTGTTCAGCAATATACATCAATTATAAGCAGGAGGGTTTTGAGCCACTACAGCTTATGCCCTTTCTTCTGGGAGATGGTAATTGCAATAGGTTTCCCATAGGGAGAAGTATGCAACATTCAAAATTACCACCAGCAGCTTCAATACAAGCTTCCAATCTCCTGTGGTAAGGCTGCTGCACATGTTTTTCCCACAAAAAAAAAGTCTAACGGAGTCAAATATTGAAAATGGGCCGGCCAAGGGACAGGTCCCCTTCATCCATCAATTTGGAAACAATCTGTGAAGACCAGCTGTAGTAATTCATGCACTATGGGCTGGACAGCCATCTTGCTGGAACCACAGGTTCCTCCTAGTCTGCAGAGGAACATCTTCTAGCATCTGTGGAAGATGGTCTGTTAGGAGGCTGAGATACTTGTGCAAGTTTAGTGTTCCTTCCATGATAAAAGAGCCTATGAGCTGATGGTTCACTATCCCACACCACAAGTTTAAACTCCATGAAGTGACGTTCCACCTGACAAAGCCAACGGGCATTGTCAACAAACCAGTAGTGCATGTTTCTCCGGTTTACCTGCCATGATTAGTAAATGTTGTTTCATCACTAAATAAAATACATGATGAATCTGGAGTACCATGTCTTAATACCCATGTACAAAAGTTAACATGATTCTCAAAATCGTTTCTATGCAGCTCTTGATGGAGAGAGATGTGTTGGGGATGGAACCTATGTCGATGGAGAATGCCTGAACTCATTCCACTTCCACGTGCGTTTGTACAGGAACTAATTTGCAGATCTGCTTCAACAGCCAAAACACTAATTTCACTTACATGTCCAGTCACCTGTTTGTTCCTTTTACGTTTTCTTGGTGTTATACTACCAATTTCATGTATCTGGTTGAAGTGGTTGATGAATAATTGCTGAGACGGTTGACATCTATTGGGATATCTTTCCGTATACACCATACAAGAATGAACAATATTCTTTCTACACTCTCCATACACCATGAGAATGTTGGCTTTTTCTGCATTGGTAAATTCCATCTTCGTTCACAACCTACTGCTTGAACTATCACTAACTGACTAGAACATTGCAATGTACAAATGAACCACAAAAACATGTAAACAAACAATAACATCGTATCTAGCGACTAAGCTGGTTGAATGGAACACATAATTGTCGGTGTGTAAAAGCTTCAAAGGAAGATATCTCTTGCACTGGCACTAGAATCCTTTGGAAAATACCATTAACATTCTAATTTACCATAATTTTGATATTTTTATGTAATTAGGCATGGTTCCATTTAAAAAAAGAGTATATTTGTTCCAAAATTACACCTTCTAAGTGTTATTAAAATCTATTTATAGGTTAAAACTATGAGCCCCTAACTATCAAACATTGGTTTGAAAACCATACATCAATAGCACTTTCCATTTGAAAAATATTGGCTTTGCAAGTTTTAGGTTTATTATGGACACATTGAATGGCATCTATATTTTGCATGTCATCTTTTCTAAGTTGTCGATATACATAATAAGTTTAAAAACCATAGTGTTATCTTTTACCAAAAAACATTTCCTGTGTTGTATTTTGAGAGTAAATGTTTGTTTCCTGGTCCGTGATTAGTAATAAACAGTCTCAGATTTCCAGTCATGGTATAAAAATATTGATGCCAATCTAATCTTAATGAAGAGAACTCTTGTTAATATATACGGGTTAGAAAAGTATGCATTGATTAAAAACTAGAAGTTTTATAGATACATTCAAAATTTGTGGTTGAGTTGTTTAACTCGATGTTAGCTGCTGTTTAAAGGTGGTCAACAAAGCTGGCCATAATTACAACAGACTAGTAACAGTAACCTAGAGAGATGCATATCTTATATTACAAGCACAAAAAAAATTAGTTTTTTAATTTATTTTCTCCTAAATCCTGAAAATTTATTACCCACATAAATATAAATAACCAGTTCAGCTAGTATTTAGTTTATTACAAATAAAAAAATTAACATTAATGTAACTAGTTTACAAAAGTAAAGTATTTTTTTTAATATAATTTTGAGTCGAACTAATACTCAATGCTCCATTTATTGCTAGTATTTACCTAGAACGCGTTTCGTTAGCATCTTCGTAACATCATCCGCTGTTGTCGACTAATGGACATTGGTTTGGTGAACTCATTGGAGGCGACAGGTGCATCTCTGTCGGTATCTTGATGAACTTGAAGTTCGGGTTTTCATCAAAGGTAGTGTCGAAATTAAACAATTTTCTTTCATATTTCTTTATGAAAATTTTTTTTCCACGTGGTTAATGCAGCTGGACTTTTTGGAAAAGGTGTGTAGCTCTGGGATGATATGTAAATTTTCTGTATGAAGTTTCATTGCTGATTGGAGAAAGAGCAAACAAAACAAACAAGTAACTACTCTTTCCCCAATCAGCAATGAAACTTCATACAGAAAATTTACATATCATCCCAGAGCTACACACCTTTTCCAAAAAGTATTCAGAGCACAGTATTACTTTGGCCCCACAGAACCAATTTAGTGTACAACACCTTTTGAAATCAACATAATACAAACGAGATGCCCACAGACAAAAAATCAGGTGTGTAACGGATAAACTGCAATGGCTGTGACAACTTTTGCATTGGAAAAACTAAAAGAAACTTGAACATTAGGCTTAAAGAGCATTTTGGGAACATCAGGAACAAAGAAATAGATAAATTGGCAGTAGCGTACCATTTTTGGAAGGAGAATCATGATATTGAATGAGAAATCCACTTATTAAAAAGTGTCCAAGGTCCAGCTGCATTAACCACGTGGAAAAAAAATTTTCATAAAGAAATATGAAAGAAAATTGTTTAATTTCGACACTACCTTTGATGAAAACCCGAACTTCAAGTTCATCAAGATACCGACAGAGATGCACCTGTCGCCTCCAATGAGTTCACCAAACCAATGTCCATTAGTCGACAACAGCGGATGATGTTACAAAGATGCTAACGAAACACGTTCTAGGTAAATACTAGCAATAAATGGAGCATTGAGTATTAGTTCGACTCAAAATTATATTAATTTTGTGCTTCATTGTATCATAGTCCTTACACATTGGAATATTTTTTTTATTTTTTTTTTTTCTCATCTTTCTTCTACATACATTTTCATTGATACATTGACATTTGTAATATTTCTTTCACACAATAACAAAATGACTTATTCACATCTAATATATCCTTCCTACCTGCTTGCCTCGAGTCTCGGTCACATCTAATATATCCTTCCTACCTGCTTGCCTCGAGTCTCGGTCTCAATACACATAACCCCAGTTTTCCGTGTATTGATGACCCTCCTCTCCCTTGTATCTCTCGTTCTAGTTTTTCAGCCCTTAATTGTTAGTTATTTTTCATCAATCTTAACCATTTCTCTTTAACTTTCCCCAGATAATGTAACTAGTTAATATAATAAACTACAAACTACTTAAAATGCATATATTATTATAGTCCTTGCTTTTAAACATCCACAGAAGTCTTTGTTCACTAGATGTAGCAAATGTAGACGTTTTACACAATAGTAGCTCTAAAAATATGCATAACAATCGCACAGTCATGTCCTATAGGGTGCTTGCAATGTAGATAGTATGCATGCAATCTTTGCTGACCATTACCAAAATGCTTTGTTTGAACTCTGTATAATTATTTTATTATTGTTCATTAATTAAAATAATGAATGTGTAGCAAGTAGCAGTACGTTTTTTTTATTCTATATTACTGCTTGAAAAATATAGTACTATGCTCTTACCCTTTTATACAGTCATATATACATTTTAACCATTATATCATGAGATTTATTTTATTCTACTTACACTATTTTATAGACTAGACAAGTGCTTCCAACACAAAGGAAGCTGTTTTGTACTCTTTTGAAGCAAAACCGCCACAAGTGTAATAAGATTACTTTGATATAATAATCTCTAAGGCATCTTCTCTATGCAGAGGCTATGCTTTTCACCTGGCACTGAATCCTCGAGCCACACACGGGAGGATTGGAGGATGAGGGTGGCAGGGCACAGTGCACCAACTGCCCTGACTGTAGGTTGAGTACTTGACCTTTTAAGGATGCCACCTTTCCATCAGGATAGCTACTCAATTGATGTCACAAGGCTGAGTGCACCCCAGACCAGACCTTCCACCAAGGAAAACTTTACATGCCTCTCCGGGGGTCGAACCCAGGTCTGTCCTCTGTGCAAGAGGCAGGTGCGCTATCACTGTGTTAATGGGGTGGTCACTTTGATTACTAGTAAAGTACATTCCCCCATTTCAAAGTAAGAGAGTTAAGGTAAAATTTACTTTGAGACAAATAAAACATTAAATTTAAAAGTGAGTCAATTAAAGACATTAAACAACACTTACTTTGTTTCGGAGGCTGCTTTCCTCCATTATCAACCAGACATTGACTGGTTCTCTGTTATGTAGCTGGCGATTTTTTTGTCTGAGGTCTCCTCTAGTGGCAGTTGGAGGAACTTATTGAGCATGCCTTTTTGGAGTTCCTCAAACTGCCACCAGAGGAGAGTTTAAAAGCACCTGCATTTATTAAAGTAGTCATCTATATAGCAACAGTATTCATATTATACGTAGTTCCTTAAATGCTATGAATATTACATTTATTTTAAATTGTCAGAAAAATATTTAGAGGTATGTTCCTGTCTTTCAAGAATTTAATATTTCTTCATCATAAGAGCATATTCCATTTGAAACCAACAAAAATTATTCTGTTTTCTTGACTGAAGCCAGTTTCTTTAAAAAATAGTCTGCAGACTTTCTTGTCCAGGGTAGGCAAGGATTTCTCTTTGAAAGGTGTGTGTGTTTCAGGAAAGGTAATATTGTTATGGAATTACAATTTCTGAAATCTGCATGTTGAAATCATTGAGAAGAGACTTTAAAACTATTGTAGACCTGTGAATAACATGGGATTGCTCATTGGAGTGAACTGTATAACAGCCTTCCAAAACAGGGACAGTATTGATTGGGCAGTTAGTTTATTGATTATGGGTACTACACTCCTGAAGCACCTAATGCAAGAAATGATGAACCCCTACAGGTGGATGCACCTCTGTATGTCGTACATGTGATGAGCAAAGCTGCAGGGAATGTAATTGTGGAAAGAAGAAACAGAGGCCAACCTGTGTACGGAGAGGCAATAGCAGCTTCGCTGGGGACAGATGGCACTCATCAATGGAACCGCTGCTGGCAGCATGCAGCTGCACATATCATGAGTCCTCCTCTCCGACCTGATACTAACATGCCCCATGAATTAATGGAGCTCCTTGCCTCGTAAGTGCATGTCCTGAGGCAGGATAGACAGATCTACTAAATTTTTAAATGGGTTAGATAGAAGTAAAGAAATATTTAGACATTTGGAAGAATGAAGTGCAGAATATAAAGTAAGGGAGATGGGTGAAATTCTGATACTTTACATCTGATAATGTAAGTCCTATTCATTTATTGTAAGGGTTCTATTCACCAGCATCAGAAGATTTTGGTGTTGTCACTTTTTAAATACTGTGAGAAAAAAACTAGCTTGAATAACAATCATATACATTGGAAAAAGTATTTGTAGTTGGTTCTTAACACTTTGTCACTTACATTTTTATGTTATTGAGGGACTAGTTTTGGAAGCTATTGTGACTTTGTGGGTTCGTGAAATGATAAAACGAGGTACAAAACACAAAACTACACTTTATTCTCCTAGCAAATACATTCGTCACCATTACATTTTGCTAGCTAACCTTAAACTGTTTATTTTTCCATCAACTACATTCAACTGTCTCTCACTTCCGGTAACGATCGGCCATCATTTTTCATCGGCTTCGCGAGCCTACCACCAGAGTGACACTATTGTATGCATTTTCAACCTCAAAGGTCAGTCTGAAAATGGACACAATGGCTTCTGAAACTGGTCCTTAAGTAATACAAAAATATAAGTGACAAAGTGTTAAAAAACGACTACAAATAGTGTTCTCAATTAATTTTGACATCACTGTTACTAAATTCCTCCAATCTTGCAGAATCATTTACATATTCATAACTGTTTACTGTGGCAGTTTTCCGAACAGTAAATTCAGTTAAACTAAGACCTGAAGCTTTCCTGGCGATGAATATGCTCAATTTCTTCATGGGCAGCCAGCCAGGTGAAAAGACGATTAGAAATTGATGTTTCGGGAATGTACATCTCTCCCATCATCAGGATATTTATTAAATGTTATATCCACAATTGACAAAACACTATCAAAATACGCATTACTGAACATAAATAAATTATTATTGTATATTATAATTATTTATTATATAATTATTTATTAGCAATTATTCTCAATACACTGGCCCACAGAGCTTTGTCTATCTCTGATTCCAGCCACTTAAAACAGGAATTACAGCATCTGAGACTCGCTTTCCTTCAAAACAGCTACTCCGAATATGACATTGAAGCGTCGATCACCAAAGCTAGGAAAGGGAAACCTGTAATACAGCAAGCGTCAGATAAGCCTACCGCTACAGCCTGCATCACATTAACCAGCAATCTTTCTGGCAGAATCAGCAGAATTCTCGCCAAATACAACATCAGGACCATCCACAAGCCACCTCCGAAAATTAAACATCTGTTGAGACCAGTGAAAGACAAACTGGACTTCCAAGTTCCGGGAGTGTACTGCATTCCCTGTGAATGTGTGGCACCGTATATAGGACAAACCGGAAGGACCATTGCTACCAGAATAATCAAACATGAACAGAGCATTCCTTTAATGCAATCTGAGAAGTCTGGGCTGGCAGAACATTGTTTTGATAACGGCCATAGAGCCAATTTTCGGGAGACGACCATCTTGGCAATATGCAACAGTTACTGGGAACGGAGAATTAAGGAGGCTTTGGCCATTTCCTGTGAAAGAAGCACGCTTAATCGTGATGCTAGATTTCAGTTCAGCTCCTCTTGGAAACCGGCCTTAAAAATGGAAATCTGTCAATTTAAGAAGCAAATATCAATACAGCTTGATAATCAAGTTAAGTAGTTATCTTTCTTTGACCCAATTAATTTTCTATACTCACGCCATCTCCTGACCTGGCATTTAATTTACTGAAAACAGTCTTTTGTTCAGTAATGCGAATTTTGATAGTGTTTTGTCTTTGTTTATATTTGTGTTATATC